>OZ025290.1:311946091-312425833 GCA_964019185.1 Maratus speculifer
ATGATTACATAAATAATATATTTCATATAAAATTGCTCTTTGGAATTATTTGGCAGTTTAAAAGCCTATTACGCAGAGAAAATTTATTAGACTTTCCAATTTTAAATTTTAAAAAGGTTTTTCACCTTTACTTTGTGACCCGGTAACCCCGGGTTCGGTGTACTAGTTTTATTAATGTTAAATATATTCGAAATTATTTCTCCTGAAATTATATGATAAATACTTATACTGTAGAAAATATTTACACAATGTAAATAATTGTTTCATTGTGTGAAATGTTTTGTTTTATCTAAACATTGCAGAAAATAGTTATGCTATGTAAATAATAGTTTCATTGCTGTAAACTGCTTTGTTTTTTTCTTTGTTTAAATAAAGACTGTAGAAAATATTTATGCTATGTAAATAATTGTTTCGTTGTGTGAAATATTTTGTTTTCTTTGTTTAACCTTAACACTGTAGAAAATATTTAAGCTATGTAAATAATTGTTTCATTGCGTGAAATATTTTGTTTTCTTTGTTTAAGCTAAACATGTAGAAAATATTTATGCTATGTAAATAATTGTTTCATTGCATGAAATATTTTGCTTTCTTTGTTTAAGCTAAACATGTAGAAAATATTTATGCTATGTAAAAAATTGTTTCGTTGTGTGAAATGTTTTGTTTTATCTAAACATTGCAGAAAATAGTTATGCTATGTAAATAATAGTTTCATTGCTGTAAACTGCTTAGTTTTTTTCTTTCTTTAAATAAAGACTGTAGAAAATATTTATGCTATGTTATTAATTATTTCGTTGTATGAAATGTTTCGTTTTCTTTGTTTAAGGTGAACACTGTAGAAAATATTTATGCTATGTTATTAATTATTTCGTTGTATGAAATGTTTCGTTTTCTTTGTTTAAGGTGAACACTGTAGAAAATATTTATGCTATGTAACTAATTGTTTCATTGCGTGAAATATTTTGTTTTCTTTGAGTAAGCTAAACACTGTAAAAAATATTTATGCTATGTAAATAATTGTTTCGTTGTGTAAAATGTTTTGTTTTCTTTGTTTAAGCTAAACACAGTAGAAAATATTTATGCTGTGTAACTAATTGTTTCATTGCGTGAAATATTTTGTTTTCTTGGTTTAAGCTGAACACTGTAGAAAAGATTAATACTATGTAAACAATTTTTTCGTTGTTTAAAATATTTCGTTTTCTTTGTTTAATCTGAACACTGTAGAAAATATTTATGCTATGTAAATAATTGTTTCGTTGTGTGAAATGTTTTGTTTTCTTTGTTTTGTTCTTTAAGCTAAACATGTAAAAAATATTTATTCTATGTAAATAATTGTTTTGCTGTGTGAAATGTTTTGTTTTCTTTGTTTAAGCTAAACACTGTAGAAAATATTTATGCTATGTAGCTAATTGTTTCATTGCGTGAAATAATTTACTTTATTTGTTTAAGCTAAACACTGTAGAAAATATTTATGCTATATAAATAATTGTTTCGTTGTGTGAAATGTTTTGTTTTCTTTGTTTAAGCTAAACACTATAGAAAATATTTATGCTATGTAAATAATTGTTTCATTGCGTGAAATATTTTGTTTTCTTTGTTTAAGCTGAACACTGTAGAAAGTATTTATGCTATAAAGATAATTGTTTCGTTGTGTGAAATGTTTTGTTTTCTTTGTTTAACCTTAACACTGTAGAAAATATTTATGCTATGTAAATAATTGTTTCATTGGGTGAAATATTTTGTTTCCTTTGTTTAAGCTAAACATGTAGAAAATATTTATGCTATGTAAATAATTGTTTCATTGCATGAAATATTTTGCTTTCGTTGTTTAAGCTAAACATGTAGAAAATATTTATGCTATGTAAATAATTGTTTCGTTGTGTGAAATGTTTTGTTTTCTTTGTTTAAGCTAACACTGTAGAAAATATTTATGCTATATAACTAATTGTTTCATTGCGTGAAATATTTTGTTTTCTTTGTTTAAGCTAAATTTAGCTTAACTCACTTTAGCTTTAGCCTAATTCAGCTTAATTCAGCTTTAGCTTAATTCACTCTAGAAAACATTTGTGCTATATAAATAATTGTTTCGCTATGTGAAATATTTTGTTTTCTTTGTTTCAGTTAAACACTGTAGAAAATTTTTATGCTATGTAACTAATTGTTTCATTGCGTGAAATATTTCGTTTTCTTTGTTTAAGCTAAACATGTAGAAAATATTTATGCTATGTAAATAATTGTTTCGTTGTGTGAAATTTTTTGTTTTCTTTGTTTAAGCTAAACATGTAGAAAATATTTATGCTATATAAATAATTGTTTCATTGCGTGAAATATTTTTTTCTTTAAGCTAAACATGCAGAAAAGATTTATACTATGTAAATAATTGTTTCGTTGTGTGAAATATTTCGTTTTCTTTATTTAATCTGAACACTGTGGAAAAAATTTATGCTATGTAAGTAATTGTTTCGTTGTGTGAAATGTTTTGTTTTCTTTGTTTAAGCTAAACATGTAGAAAATATTTATGCTTTATAAATAATTGTTTCGTTGTGTGAAATTTTTTTTTCTGTTTAAGCTAAACATGTAGAAAATACTTATAATATGTAAATAATTGTTTCGTTGTGTGAAATGTTTTGTTTTCTTTGTTTAAGCTAAACACTCTAGAAAATGTTTATGCTATATAAATAATTGTTTTGTTGTGTGAAATATTTTGTTTTCTTTGTTTAAGCTAAACATGTAGAAAATATGTATGCTATGTAAATAATTGTTTCGTTGTGTGGAATGTTCTGTTTTCTTTGTTTAAGCTGAATATGAAGAAAATATTTATGCTATTGCAATAATTGTTTCGTTGTGTGAAATCTTTTTTTTTAACCAGTTTTAACCAGTTTTAACCATTTTCTTATAACCAGTATTTTTTGAGAAAAAAAATCGTCGAATGTTTCTGCAATAACTGCAAGAAAAACGTCTTTTCATGTAAGTTTCTACGAAATTTGTAAATAGATTTCTGTTTGAAAAAAAAAGTGGTGTTAAAAAAACGACCACGTGGGAGCCTTTCAAGCTGGGTGGGAGCTGTATGTTACAATGAAATAGAAAAGAATTAATTTCAAAAGATGTATTTTGGGGGGTCTTGTTAAATCTTTTCGCTTATTCCACATTGTACGGTACGAAAACAAACCAGTGATAATTTTGTGAAATATGTTTAAAGTAATGATTTGATTTATTATCTTTTGTGTATGACTGCATTGCTCTCAGTTTTAAGCTTTTTTTCTTTATCTTCTTTAACTCTATTTTTTTGTCAACTCTTTTGGGTCTCTTTTACTATTAATAGTATATGTATTTTCGTCAAGTATTGTGAAATATGTATTTTCACCGCTTTGTCTTAACAATTACTTTGTTACAATCTGCATATAGAAATGATAGCATATTGCTATACCTTTCTTATTGTAATTCCATTTACGTTTTGACATTTAGTAGCAACAGTAATAATGAAAGTTTGCTTAATTCTCTTTACACCATTGGCGATTCTTTTATCTAAGAATTCAGAAAATAATTTTATGGTGTATATAATTTATGCAACATAATAACTGAAATAAAAAGTGCATTCCTAAATTTTATTAAAGTCCCTTACCCCTTTTTTAACGTTCACGCACTTTAAGGGAACTTATCTGGTGGGGAGGAAAAATGGAGAATCCGATGTTATCCTATATGGGGGAAAACTTATCCTTCTTGTCCATTCAAATTTTGGAAATTACAACAATATTTTTATTAGCATGTAGATAGGAAAGATATTTGTCCCCCTGCAAGCTTTAAAGACCTTGAAGATAATTATTAGTAGATCCAAATTTGTACTAAAATTTCAAAAAATTCAGAAAAGTATAATAAGTTATATTTAAACGCTTGCAACTTTAGACTAGAAAAGAATGTAAAAATTTGTAGTTTATAATGGGACAAAGAACCTTCCTACCTACATGCCGAAAAAAGAAATATTGTTGAAATTTCCAAATTTGAATGCATAAGAAAGATACATATTTCGCCCATAAGGTAACATGAGATTCCACTTTTTTCTTCTACACGAAATAATTCCCTTTAAGAATTATGCCCTTATAATTTTTGTAACACTCTTATTGGCGTAAATACAGATATTTACTACATTCACACAGTTTTATGAGTTTATCAACTGATAACAACTTGTAGGCTTAATGTTATAAACTATATACGCAAAGGAACAGGTAACTTTTTGTTCAAAGTGTGTAATTTTTATGACAAGTGGGTGATTTAAGAAATTAACACACTTTTCTGAGAATATATAAATATGTGTAAATTACAATAACACACCAATTCATGTAAATTCTGGAATTTTTCTACATTTACACGCTTATATGTGCTTTTCAAGTGATAACAAATTATATATTTAGTTTCATGAACTTAGTTTCATAATACAGATTATACTGTTTTTTGCCGTATAAATCATCTGTGCTTTATTGTAAGGGAGGACAAGACTCGGTACAATCCAAGAGTTTCCTCTTGGATTGTACTGTTATATGAGTTTCAGGATCCGTTTTCTCGGAAACTACCAGACAGATTTCGATGAAATTTGGAATTAATCTTTATTAGATAATGCTCAGACAGTTCTATGATTAAAAATTGTTATTTTAGATATACGACAATGCATCAGAAATTTTCAATCTTTCATTTTTTTTTTCTTGTTAAACAAATTATTTTTTAACTGTTTATATTCTACCACCAAAAAACATTTTATCGCAAATGCTCGATTTCTTTAGGACTTGATGGGGATTTAACTGAAAAATGCAAAATTTTCAGAGCTGAAAGACTTAAGACAATTCGAACGTGTGTGAAGTTTTCCACAATTTAATCAAACGCATGAACTACAGTATACATAAACACTTGAATAAAATAAAGTTACATATAATAATTGAGTATAACGCGTTAAAACAAAATTAATGTAAATGGATGAAGCGTTCTAGTGGTGGCTTCCCTTTAAGAAAATTTTCAGCAATTTATCAACATTTGATAGTTAAAATTTTGTTAATGTTAAATATATTCGAAATTATTTCTCCTGAAATTATATGATAAATATTTATTCTGTAGAAAATATTTATAGTATGTAAATATTTGTTTCATTGTGTGAAATATTTTGTTTTATCTAAACATTGCAGAAAATATTTATGCTATGTAAATTATAGTTTCACTGCTGTAAACTGCTTTGTTTTTTTCTTTGTTTAAATAAAGACTGTAGAAAATATTTATGCTATGTTATTAATTGTTTCGTTGTATGAAATGTTTCGTTTTCTTTGTTTAAGGTAAACACTGTAGAAAATATTTATGCTATGTAACTAATTGTTTCATTGCGTGAAATATTTTGTTTTCTTTGTTTAAGCTAAACATGTAGAAAATATTTATGCAATGTAAATAATTGTTTCGTTGTATGAAATGTTTTGTTTTCTTTGTTTAACCTTAACACTGTAGAAAATATTTATGCTATGTAAATAATTGTTTCATTGCATGAAATATTTTGTTTTCTTTGTTTAAGCTAAACATGTAGAAAATATTTATGCTATGTAAATAATTGTTTCATTGCATGAAATATTTTGTTTTCTTTGTTTAAGCTAAACATATAGAAAATATTTATGCTATGTAAATAATTGTTTCGCTGTGTGAAATGTTTTGTGTTATCTAAACATTGCAGAAAATAGTTACGCAATGTAAATAATAGTTTCATTACTGTAAACTGCTTTGTTTTTTTTTTCTTTGTTTAAATAAACACTGTAGAAAATATTTATGCTGTGTAACTAATTGTTTCATTGCGTGAAATGTTTTATTTTCTTTGTTTAAGCAAAACACTGTAGAAAATATTTATGCTATGTAGCTAATTGTTTCATTGCGTGAAATATTTTGTTTTCTTTGTTTAAGCTAAACATGTAGAAAATATTTATGCGATGTAAATAATTGTTTCGTTGTGTGAAATGTTTTGTTTTCTTTGTTTAATCTAAACACTGTAGAAAATATTTTTGCTATGTAACTAATTGTTTCATTGCGTGAAATATTTTGTTTTCTTTGTTTAAGCTGAACACTGTAGAAAGTATTTATGCTATAAAGATAATTGTTTCGTTGTGTGAAATGTTTTGTTTTCTTTGTTTAATCTTAACACTGTAGAAAATATTTATGCTATGTAAATAATTGTTTCATTGCGTGAAATATTTTGTTTCCTTTGTTTAAGCTAAACATGTAGAAAATATTTATGCTATGTAAATAATTGTTTCATTGCATGAAATATTTTGCTTTCTTTGTTTAAGCTAAACATGTAGAAAATATTTATGCTATGTAAATAATTGTTTCGTTGTGTGAAATGTTTTGTTTTCTTTGTTTAAGCTAAACACTGTAGAAAATATTTATGATATATAACTAATTGTTTCATTGCGTGAAATATTTTGTTTTCTTTGTTTAAGCTAAATTTAGCTTAACTCACTTTGAGTTTACCTTAATTCAGCTTAATTCAGCTTTAGCTTAATTCACTCTAGAAAATATTTGTGCTATATAAATAATTGTTTCGCTATGTGAAATATTTTGTTTTCTTTGTTTTAGCTAAACACTGTAGAAAATTTTTATGCTATGTAACTAATTGTTTCATTGCGTGAAATATTTCGTTTTCTTTGTTTAAGCTAAATAACAGGAAAGATATTTGTCCCCCTGTAAGCTTTAAAGACCTTTAAGATAATTATGAATAGATCAAAATTTGTACTAAAATTTCAAAAAATTCAGAAAAGTATAATAAGTAATCTTTAAACGCTTGCAACTTTAAACTAGTAAAGGATGTAAAAATTTATAGTTTATAATGGGACAAAGAACCTTCCTACCTACATGCCGAAAAAAAAAATATTGTTGAAATTTCAAAATTTGAATGCATAAGAAGGATACATATTTCGCCCATAAGATAACATGAGATTCCACTTTTTTCTTCTACACGAAATAATTCCCTTTAAGAATTATGCCCTTATAATTTTTGTAACACTCTTATTGGCGTAAATACAGGTATTTTCTACATTCACACAGTTTTATGAGTTTATCAACTGATAACAACTTGTAGGCTTAATGTCATAAACTATATACGCAAAGGAACAGGTAACTTTTTGTTCAAAGTGTGTAATTTTTTATGACAAGTGGGTGATTTAAGAAATTAACACACTTTTCCGAGAATATATAATTATGTGTAAATTACAATAACACACCAATTCATGTAAATTCTGGAATTTTTCTACATTTACACACTTATATGTGCTTTTCAAGTGATAACAAATTATATATTTAGTTTCATGAACCTAGTTTCATAATACAGATAAAAACAGATAAAGTTTTCCAAAAAGTGTGTAATTTTCATGACAAATGTGTAAGTTTATAAATTTAAGCATGTATACGTGTAAATTTGACTAAATTACATATTTAATTTTTAGAGTGCACTGTAACTGATTTTTTCTGTATGCCTGTAAATGAACGATACATGCTATAAATTCCCTATAATATTCATCTACTAATAAAATTCAGTGATTTATATCAATTTCAGAGAACATAAAATATTGAAGTGTCTTTAGAACACACTGCAAACGATTTTTTACTCATCGGCAATAATTAATAGAATTTTTCTGTTAGGCCGTGAAAATAACTCTTAATGCTAGACACTTCACATTCAATTCAGAATACTCCATGGAAAACATCATTAACATTTATCAATTGCATAAAAATCCGACTACACTCTAAGAAATGAATGCGTAAATTTACTCATTAAACCAAGTATACTGATGATACAAAAACGACGTGCATATATGTGGCTATTTCCATGCGAACTTGTTTGTCTGTTACACACTACGATTTTTGGCTACCTGAATTTTAGAGGGGAAAAATTTGACTAATTTTATCGAAGATAACTCATCAATTCTCATCAATTGAATAAAGCGAAGCAGACTTTTCGAAAATGACGGTGCTTAACAAGCATAGCGATTTTTAGCAATGTAACATACAAACAAGTTCGCTTAAAAATAGTCATGTGTAAAAAAGCGTGTAAATTGCCACGCACTGGTGTATAAGTTTCGCATTAAGTGATTTCAGTGCGTAAAATGTTATCAAATAATTCAGTAATACACATTTTAGCCAGCCAATTTCACATGAGTACATATCTATCGGTGTAATAAATAAAAAAAAGGTTAATTTTGTGTTGCTATTACATAACCTTGTCGTTTGGGATGTAAGTTTTGATAATATTCAATTTCTGAATATTCTTATGGTCGCAAAATAAATTTGCATGAAGAACAAACCCGTATGCTTGGTTAGTTTGTTTTCTTTCCATAGATTAGATTTTAGAGCACAAATTAGTGCGAACTTAATTTACAAAAAACGGTTCATCTGAAATTATATTTACTGCATGCTATTGCCTGTTAAAGCTTTATTGAAGACCTAAAATAATATAATCATTACTTAGGAAAAGAATCTATATAATCTGAATAAATACACTGTAAGATGAAATTTTGTTAAACTGTAATGCTGGTATTATTTCCAGATTTTGTCGGATTTTTTTTCTTCAGAATTTTAGTCACGGATTTTGAAAGATGGATCTACATCAAGAAAAGAAATGCACTATTTAAATCGATCTACAATTAACAAGCAATACTCATAGTCCAAGAACCGACCGCACAAAACCCTAAGTCATCAATTACAAGAAAAAATCCTTAATATTATAGAATATAGGGAATTCTAATGATCCATGTCTGCCGGAAGTGAAGTGGTACACGAGCTAAAAATTAATACCACTAAAGGCTCACTCATAGGTCTATCATTGTGTGTGCTGTACAATCAAAAGTATGAAAACATGGGAAACTAGGTGCAGGAAAACACAATGCTAAGTCTACGAGTGAATTACTAGAGATATTAATTTTTGGCTTACGCACCGCTTCGCTTCCGGCAGTAATGGATCATAACATTCCCCTATGACTACTCTTCCATAATATAAAGGATTTTTGCTTGTGCTCGATGACTTAAGGTTTTGTGCGGTCGGCTCTTGGACTATTATTGAACCGGGATTTGAAATTACCATCCGCGAAGTTCTAAGTTATTAACTTAACTACACAGCTAAGGCTTTACAAGACAAATTTTCAAGTATAGTTGTCGATTGTGTTTGCATAAGTACGCATATTTCGGTGCAATATTCTGTTCTGACACACATTTCTGCGTAATATTGATACACATAGATCTGTGTAATAATTTGTCGTATACTAATACCTATATAAAACTTGTACACATACTTTTCTGTAATATTCTGTTCTTACGCATATATCTGTGTCATATTCTTACAATATTTCAATATAATATGCAAAATACACAGATATTTGTAAAATATTGAAAATTTGTCAATTCTAAAAACACACAAATTCGGGTAAATTCGCAATATTTTCTACCACTTACACGCTTGTTTGAGTTTTTAAAAGGATAACAAATTACGCATTCACATTAAGAATATATAAATACACATAACTACATTACATTTTAACGACAACTATATACATTTTATGACAAAAGTGTAATTTTACAAATTTACGTCTTTGTAATATAAGTAATATATAACTAATTATATAAGTATATAAATGTGACTAATTTTTACATTTATTTTTTAGAATGTACATTTATGCGAGTTAAAGCGAGAACTGATAGACAGACGGCTGCACGGACAGACAAACTGAATTCATAAACACTTTTCAAACTATGTTGAGAAATGTTAAAAAGCTTTAATAATTAATTTGCTTAAATCATTTCTTTAAACGAATTTTTTAATATAAATATTTTCTGCATTCATAAAGCAGAAATTCGTTTAATACAATGCCTGCGAGTACAAGGAAATTAATTCATTTTACCTTTATCAATTAATTACTAATGAAACAGAATAAGACGACAAACCATAAAATAAATTTAATCTTTGAAAATTGTTGTTCTTATAATAAAATCTTTTCTTTTGCCAGCAAAGCAAATGAAAAATTTATAGGATACATTTTCTAATCTATAATTTGAAAATATTTTTTGCTTACATTGTATCACTATAGTTTGATACGTAAATGAAATATTGACCGAAATCTTACTGTATTTACTCGTGTATAGGGCACACGCGTGTATAAGGCGCACCCCTACTTTACAAGTAAAAATGGCGATTTCTTAAAATCTCTTACATAACGCGCACCATAAATTTCAAACGCTAATGAAGAATGACCAAATGAATTTCCGTTAAAAAAAAAAAAAAAAAAAAAAAAAAAGTCGAAACAAACATTACACCAGACCAGAAAACAAGATGAAAATGCATTTTTGCATTTTTAGACTTCGGGTTGTAAAAGAATGATGGGAAATAGGAATGAGTGACGGTAAAAAGAATTGCTAATTAGTGTTTAGATAATGTCATTAGCTCTGTTATATAAAAAACTGCAAGGAATGAAATAAATATGCAGTAATACTTCAATTAAGTAACATTTTCCGAATTTTAATAACTTCTTTGTATAATTTCTTGTTTCATATGTATATCGTTCGACTGCATCAAACAGTAAAAAAATTATTCCGTGTATAAGGCGCACCTAGGAGTTTTGCCCGAATTTTTTGGAAAAAAAGTGCGCCTTATACGCGAGTAAATACGGTATTTCGTTTTAATATTAATGAATAAAAAATTGAAAAAATAAATGATGGTGCAAAAGCATTTTTCCATTTCTAACAAAATATAACGGTAATTGAAACCTTTATTATTTGAATACGTTTTCTTTTGCTTCGCTTAATGTTATTCAATGTTTATCAAAATTGTTATCATTAAAGCAGTATTAAAATACGGAAGAAAATATACAATTAAATAAATAAATATATGTAAAGATACATTTTTCTCACATTGTTTATTTTGAATCTCTTAAAAAAAGGGAAAAAAACAATAAAACTGGACAACAATGATTCTTTAAGAAAATTGCAATTAGTTTATTATATTAGCTCAATTTTTTTGTGTTGATTTTGAATATGTCTTTTGTATTTCTCTAGGTGGTCCAGTTTTTGAGAAATTTACGAGTTTATGATTATGCAAATTTAAGCATTTTGTGCTATTTTGTGTATACTTTAAATACAATAAATGTCAAATTGTAAATAATAACTACAGGACTTTCTGCTTCAGATAAATATTACGATCTGCATGTTCTTGAGATCTATCTGTCCACTAATAAACTTAATTTTTATATTTTTAATGATGTAATGTTTGCATTACTATCAACTTTAAAGTAGTTGCCATGAATTTGATATAGTGTTTTTCTGTTCTAGATTTTTATCCTGATTTTAAATCTGCAATCTGGTTCCTTATATTATGTCTAGTTTTTGAGTAAAAGTGATTTCTACTTTTGTACTGTACACTGTAAAAAAGACATATGTTTCTCTATATACATCAATATACCATAATCAAGAACGAAAATATACAGTAATGTCTTCCAAATCACCGAAGATTTCAAAACACATTCCTTTACCTTTAAAAACTTCAGAAAACTATTTATTTTCGAAGTTCAAAGATGAATTCAGCCAGAACAATCAGTTTTCGCAAATCGGAATATCACTTTTTCGGATGCTGTCAATTCTCTGGTAAATCTTTTGATACTGAAAAAAGATAGTGAAAAAATACCGTAAAAACTGACGATAATTAACAAACAAATTAAAGCACTTTGTAAAATCACCATAAAATGAAAAATAAAATAGGATGCGTTTCGAGCTACAAAAATAACAGCTCGTCATCAGCTAAACCAACACTTGTCCGTAAGGGCACAGAGTCGAAATACAGTGAAAGAAAGTGGGGGGAGATTGCAAAGAGTGCGACAGGTGGCGCTAGCTGAAAAAGCGCAGGTGAAAGAGAAAAGTGATGCCAAAATAATAAAAAATAGAGGGAAATATAGAAAAACAATAAAAATAATAACAAAAATAAATAAAATAAAATAAAAATAACTAAATAAAAAATAAATAAAATAAAACAAGGAAAATTTATAAAAGTACTAGCGCACCCGACAGACGTTGTCCTGTCACCGACAGACGTTGTCCATCTTGGCACCGACTCCAGAAAATCAAATAAATGTACGTAAATATGGTAATACGCAGAATAAAAACTACGCTCTTAATTTAATTTCTTATTACAATTATGTAAGGAAATTATTTTTTACTTTTCATTAGTTTTTGAAGTCGGTTCAATTTTTGATAGAAAAGTTTATTTTTCTCTTTTTAGTTAAAAGTTAACTATTGTCTGAAGTCGGTTAATCAAAATTATAATACAGGAAATATTATTGTAAAGTATACACGTTTGTCAGTAGTGGGGTTCGAACACGTGATCTCTTTCTTCAAGAAGCTGAGCTTAAATCTGGCGCCTTAGACCGCTCCGACATTCCGTCCGCACTCCATTCATCGAACTTATTCAACACTTTTAATTAGCGAAAAATCACTAACTATTAGTTTTTGCTTAATTACAAAAAAAAGTACTGAATCAAATTCGATGAAATGTGAATCTAAACCATTCTCAAATCCACTGGAACACACACAAAAAATTTCATTAAAATCGGTCCAGTCGTTTAGGAGGAGTTCAGTGATACACACACGCACAGACGATTTTTATATATAAAGATAAGCATTGAAAATTTGAGGTTTTTGCGCCGAAGACATCGCCAAATTAGGAAAATGTGAATTATCTCACGAACTACTGGATTTAAACGAATTTGCTTAGTACCATTCGATTCAGAATGAGAGAATGCACTAAAATATGTTATCAGTTGAAAAATAAATAAAAGCCGATTTTTATGGAATTTTTTAAAAGTTCGTTCTTTTTTCTATTCATCTTTGGGGTGGAATTTTCGAAAATCCTTTCTTAGCGACAATCGATGTTAGAAGAAGTATTTTTACCGAAATTTTCAAGATTTTTGGTTCGGTAGATTTTTTTGTGCTGTAATTAATACGAAATCCTGATTTTCTTTATTATATATAGCACTTTTAATTAGCGAAAAATCACTAACTATTAGTTATTGCCTAATTACTAAAAAAGTACTGAATCAATTTCCACGAAATGTGAATCTAAACCATTCTCGAATCAACTGGAACGCCCACACAAAATTTTATCAAAATCGGTCCAGTCGTTTTATAGGAGTTCAATTACATACACACGCACAGAAGATTTTTATATATAAAGATGAGCATTGAAAATTTCAGGTTTTTGTGCCGAAGACATCGCCAAATTAGGAAAATGTGAATTATCTCACGAACTACTGGATTTAAACGAATTTGCTTAGTACCATTCGATTCAGAATGAAAAAATGCACTAAAATATGTTATCAGTTGAAAAATAACTACAAAAGCCGATTTTTATGGAATTTTTTAAAAGTTCGTTCTTTTTTTTACTCATCTTTAGGATGGAATTTTCGAAAATCCATTTTTAGCGGCACTCGATGTTATAAGAAGTATCTTTACCCCAATTTTCAAGATTTTTGTTTCGGTAGATTTTTTTGTGCTATGATTAATACGAAATCCTGACTTTCTTTAATATATATATAGCACTTTTAATTAGCGAAAAATCACTAACTATTAGTTATTGCCTAATTACTAAAAAAGTACTGAATCAATTTCCACGAAATGTGAATCTAAACCATTCTCGAATCAACTGGAACGCACACACAAAATTTCATCAAAATCGGTCCAGTCGTTTTATAGGAGTTCAATTACATACACACGCACAGAAGATTTTTATATATAAAGATTAAAATTGAAAAATATATATTCATAAATATAAAAAAACTACAAGAGTAATTTCCACGCAAGAGAAAGGGTGGGGGATGATGAGAGAACATTGACAAAAATATTAGAATTTTTACAAATAAAATAAGCTTCGTGAACATTTAAGTGGCATTTAACTTTATCTCGACTGTGTGCCCTTATGCACACGTGTTGGCTTAGCTGATGACGAGCTGTTATTGTAACTCAAAAAACATGCTTAACAGACAAACTTAGAATTTTAACAGCATTAACGTTGGTATGGAAGTTAGCGTTACTTTGCTACAATTGCATGCGCAAATTTAGTTATGCAACTGAAAATGTTTACTTCAAAATGATAGAATTCGAAAAACTTATTTTCTGGGTACAGAAAATTAATTAATGCATTGCAAAAATTACTAGGAAACATTTCCGAAAATCACGGATTGAAATTTATTTTTGTAAATTCTTTTTTAAATTTCGAAAATAATTTGTTTTCTGTGATTTCAAAAAAATTAAAAGCACATCGATGTATATAGAGAAACATGCGTCATTTTTACATTGTACAGTACGAAAGTAGAAATCACTTTTAATCGAAAACTAGACATAATATAAGGAACCAGATTTCAGATTTGAAATCAGGATAAAAATCTAACCCAGACAACTACTTTAAAGTAGATAGTAAAACAAACATTACACCATTAAAAATATACAAATTAAGTTTAATAGTAGACAGATAGATGTTAAGAACATGCAGATCGTAACATTTATCTGAAGTAAAAAGTCCAGTAGTACTTTTCTATAAGATGTAATTCAATTTCACATTTATTGTATTTAAAATATACACAAATTAGCACAAAACATTTAAATTTGCATAAACATAAGTACTTAAATTTCTCAAAAATTGAACCACCTACAAAGAAGCGGAAATAATATTCAAAATCAGCGTTAAAAAAACTGATTTATTATCAATTAATTTCAGTTCTACTAACGAACCATTATAATTTCATTTTTAAAAAAAGATTCAAAATAAACAATGTAAAAAAACGTATCTTTACATACATTTATTTATTTAATTGATAATTTGCTTCTTTGATTTTTTAATATCGCTTTTATTAATGCAATATTAAAATCAACTTGTTATAATTATAACAATTTTGATAAACGTTAAATACCACTAAGCGAAGCGAAACAGATAATAAAGGTTTAGATAATTACCAAATTTTTGGGTCTTCCGGAATGGGTTATAATATATTTGCGTTCTTTATTATTGTACATTTTTGTAGATTAAGAAATAGCTGTATTTTTTTTACAATGTATTGACAGAAGTTTGATATTTGATGTTTTTTTTACTGAAATGCACCTTATTATCAAAAGAGTAAATAGTGTTAGATTCCTATCAAGGACATAAATAACAATTTATATAATCGAAAAATAATTCTGAAAAAAGTAGTAGAATCTCTATCCTTAGTTCGAGTACACCAAAAAGTAGCATAAAAAACGATTCTTGGTTTTTTTACCAAAAAATGAATACACCTTTTTCAAAAACTAGATGTGATAGAAAAAAACAAGTATCAGATCTGAAATCAGGGCAAAAATTTAGTTTAAAAAATATTAGCGTACTCGAGTGATAGAAATGTGTGAATATCCAAATTTATTAATTGAAAAGCATGAAAAATATGCAAATTAGGCAAATATTTCAGGACTACGTGTATTTATAATCTCATAAATTACATTTTTGCAAAGTTAACTAAACAGATAGTAATCATGAAACAAAAAAGCCTCCTGTCTGATAAAGCTTTATACCTCGAATTTGTATATAATTGAACAAAATTTATAAAATTTTCATAAAATTTTAAAATTTTGACATTTGAATTCAAATGTCTCAAATAGACCTGCTGGACTAAATCTAAAACTGAATTCGGAATCAGTACAAAAAAACGTAAGAAACTACTTACTTTAATTTTGTGAAGAAGCACATGTTCAAATTTGTTGAACAGTATAATTAGTTCAGCTAATGGAAAAACTAAAATTCTCATATGAAAATTTTTTATGTGTGACGTAAAATTTATGAAAAATGGTCGCTTAAAGGTTAAAAAGTAAAATGAAAATATACTTAAGGAAAGGTATGAATTAGTTAGAAGAGGTTGTTAAATTCCATAATTGTATGCATACAGGGTGTCTCAAAAGTATAGTACTAACTTTAAGGGGAGCTAAAATAAACAGCAATAATAAATAAAAAATGGATAATTGTTGTGTTATTACATCGTAAATTCAGTTAAAATACAGGACGTCTCTTTCCAATCCGATAATGAATTTTCTTTCATAGCTTTAACAACAATAAATTTACTTTAGCAAAATTTTCAACGCACTTACACTGTTTTTCTGAAGTGCGATAACATACCGAGAAATTACTAGGAAATCATAGTAGTTCAATTACTGACTCTCAATTAAATGTTAACTGCATTTTGTAACAAATAGCACTAATTAGCTCGGTTTGGACACGAATAGTGATTATTTCTACTACCTCTTGTGATATCACTAAAGTATTTAGTAACAAGTAAGTCTAACGAACTTTCTTTAAAATATCTTGATTCATTTTCAAATTAAAAAGAAAAATTTGAGTTTGGAGTAATGTGAGACGGAATATGTTTTCAACAGAAAAAAGTATTGTGACCATCGTCTCGCACAAAATTTGTTTTTTGTAATATACCGGATGATTATAATTAAAGATACAATTTCAAAAATCGATAATTTTAAAACCACCCTTCAGAATGACTTGATATTTTAGCAGAACAATCATGAGGCAATGGAATTTTGTTTAGCGAAGGAAAAAATAGTTCCAAAATGTACCGATAGATTGCATTGTCAGGATAATGTCAGGGGAAAACCGATAATGTATTCGCTAAACACAAAAATGTTGTTAGCCAAAAAAAAATGGAGTTCAGGGATTTCCTATAAATTTATTAAAGAAAATACAAGAAAATATTTTTATTTGCGTGTTTATACGTGTTAAAAGTTATAATGAGAAAAAATAAAAAAAAGTTGTAGAATCTTTCAAAAGAAAGTGGGCTTCGTCAGACCGCAGAATGTTCCATGACCATCTGTTTTCCATTTCCATCCGAGCAAGAAATTGTAATGCAAAAGGTTGAAGTCAGCAGGTAGCTATTCACATGAGTTATCTTGTAAAAATAACAGCGCAAGATGTTTCGTAGGACTTTACGCACCATGTTGTTCGGCATATCATGCATTTGGGCAATTTCCCGTGCACTGCTAATTCCAGCATCTCTGTTAGTCTGTTCTTATAATTCTGTAGCCAGATCTCCCACTGCCACAACCCACACTGGTTTCCTTCCTCTTTCCTATTTAAGACCAAATGAACCGGTCTCTCCGAATTTATCAATCATTTTTCGCAGACAATTTTTGGTTATTGAACCTCTTTTTATGGATTTTAATGTCCGAAAATTCCTAATAGCTGTAAGTGCACAGTCATCGTTCTTATAAAAAATCTTCATGGGCAGAACGCGATCCTTCATTATCAGAGTCTTGAAAGCATTCAGGCAAAGAGCTCGTTCTCTGCATTTTTACGGCTGCTATGTCTGTGGTGCACATGTTATGTATCAGTAATTTTCATATCTCCAGACAATGTGAGTCTTGATAGCGCCATCTTTTGGCGCATTTTGAACTATTTTTTTTTCTTTCGCCAAACAATATTCCATTCACTCACGATTTTTCAGCTAAAATATCAAGTCATTCTGTCCAATAGTTTTAAAATTATCGCTTTTTGAAATTGTAACTTTAATTATAATCACTCTGTACTTTACCTGCTCTCAAGGTTGTACCTATGTTGTTGAGACACCCTATAGTGCAAATGTATGCGTGCCTGCATTTCCGTCCGATAGACATACTTTACATCATAATAGATCATGACGATAATTTACCATTCACTTGTAGCAGTAAATGGAAATCGTTTCCTATATTTTTTTAACTCGTATTCGTGGATAATAAAAAAAATTACAGCAGCTAAATTTTTCAAATTAACAAAATATCAAAATAATAAGATATAAACTTTGCATTGACCGAGAGACATTTTATTAAAATGAAAAAAATATCAAGCAATATTTCAATGTAAGTGTTTTTGAAAACTATAATGCCAATCGCAGGAAAACATTAAAAAATCCTTTTCTTTTTCCTTTGTATTGCATGAGATTTATCTTTCTGACATGACAGACTAGCTTCTAAGATCTTATAAATATTTTATCATGATTGAAATCTTTCCGAAACTTTTTGCAAAGAACATTTAATATTTCGAGTATATGCTATCAAGGAAATCAGAAGAAGAGATAAAAGATTTATGCCTGTAATTTTATTTTTCCACAATCAGATATTTTAGGCTATAAATAATCATTTGTAATCACAATAAAATACAGAAATCAAAGGCCTTCTATAGTTAAAAAAATATTTATTTATGAGTAAGTACATAGAAAAGAATTGTACAATATATATATTTTTTATGGTGGGTTTTAAGTATTATGTTTTAAAGAAATAAAGAAAGGAATATAAAAGTTTTGATTTAGTAATTTCGTTTACTTAGCACTTACAACTTAAATTATATCTAATTTTATATTTGCATTCCAAAAAGTAAAAAAAAAAATATTAAAAGTAAATGTGCAAGATTAAAGATTGCAAGATTAAAAGTAAATGTGCAACCATCCCGTTTAAAATCATCTTTACCAATAAATAATAAAACTTTAATAATTTCTTTATCATTCATCTTTAAAATGTGATATTTTTTCTTTAATTACATCACTCAAAGCAGAATTCTATACATATGTGATGTTCGTGAATGAACCATTTCAAATGAATTATTTCGCACCAAGAAATCATTTGAACCAGACACCTTAAAAAGGAATAATTTTTCCAAGTTCCTGCTTCACTTTTTCCTACGTACGCAATCAAACTAACCAACATTAAACAGACATGGTTCTCCAAAAGATATTATTCGAACCGGAAGCTTTTAAAATGAATGACGTTTCCATGTCCCTATTTTGAATTATTGAACTAGTTCAGTGATATTTCCTCCAAAAAGATCTATTTCCAATCAGACGCTTAAAGGTAATAGCTGTCCTTCTGTTTTTATGTCTTCATCTAATCTTAATTATACGGTGTGTTTTACATTTCTTAATTCTTCACGATAGAACCCAATGCATCAGCTATTGCACCAGAACGAATTCTAATAACAAGGTTATCCCAGTTGTGTGGGGCCGGATTAAGCGAAACAAATTAACGTACTCGGGAGAATCACTGGGGTGGGACTTACATTTTTCTCTACATATCAGACCGATACAGGATTTGGGCTTAATCCTTCTCAAGCCCTGTTCGGTTGGCATTTTTTTATTATTATTAAGATTCTATATAGCATAGTTTACAGTATCCTTTAGTGAATGACAGCAGCTATTACGTTTATTAAGTTAATTTAATATTCACTCTTAAACTCCAATGGCTTCATCAAAGAAAGACTACAAATGTAGTACCACAGCAAAAAATAGGTTTTTATGAAAAACATTTAATTTCACTCAGCACTCACAAAACACAAATTACAAAACCAATATTCTAATACAAACTAAAAATTGATATCTCGATTATCTCTGAAATAAGCCAAGAACAATTGCAGTTCAACTGAACAATGAGATACAGGACATACAGATGTTTCTAAAGTTATGAAACATATTGCATCCAGGCAAACAAGGACAGCAAAATATCGAAAAACTTTTTATTCTTTGTTTTACAAGGGCACCACCAAACATGGTGCTCACAGATTTTGATGATTTCTAAGTATGTTGTAGGGGTCATACCACTAATTATTCAGCTGAAAGGATTCTTTCAAATGGGCCTTGGTTTTTGAGAAATTGGGGGGGGGGGGGTCAAAGTTCAGCGTATATTTCAAATACTTATTAGTACGAGCGCCGCATGTGAATCCGTGGAGTCGTGGTATCGTACGATCCTGCAAGTCGAAAGGTTGCGGGTTCGAATCAGACATCGGCTTTTATTTATTTATTTTTGTATTTTTACACGTTACAAATTTTAAGTACTTTTATTACAAAATTGCTACAGATCTTGATATTTTCTTAATAAATTACATTTACATTTTTAAATTTTTTTTTCTGCAATTTTTTAACGAATATTTCTATTGACAAAACTACAAAACTAGTTTACGCTTAGAACTTTTTTTTATTAATTATTATTCGCGTTTTTTATTTTAAGCACAATCCTGAAATAATGATTTTTTTTTCCCTATCGCTTTTTTATTTTATAGCATTCTAAATGAAAACTTGCCTTTTTTTTGTATATGTATAAATAATACAAAATAATTTTCGGGTGCAATATTTAAACGTCTTTAGGATTAGATTATTCAAGTAATGCGTATCTTCGAAAAAATAATAAAATATTAATGCAGTAATGTTAAAATGCAAGTTGTTACCAGTTATCCAAGTTTTCAATTTTCCAATTTTCTGTAAATACATTTATCTCCAAAGTTCAACATGAACATAAGTTATCGTTTGCACAAATAAGAAATGACAGATTACATCTTTTTTTTATAACAAATCAAAACACTTTTTCCGTAATTCAACTGAAATACGAAAATCGTGTGTTTAATGAGATAAAATTTATAATACATATAAAAATACTTTTTTTAATCGTCTACTTTCCTCCGTAATTATCAGAATAAATGAAGATTTCTTTTTATTGGTCTTATTTTTCCACTTTTACAAATGATAATTAAACCTTTTTTTTTTTTTTTTTTTTTTTTTTTTTTTTTTTTACTTTTAATATATTTTTAAACATATTTATCACGAATTAAGTATTTTAGTAATATAAATTATATTAAATTCAGTATTAAATTATCTAAAAATCCAAGCACAATATTGTGTAATACACATTTGAAAAGAAAAAAGTGACTAATTAATCTAAAAATATTAATATTTAAAGTAGTGAAGATTTTAAAATATTGAAATTTTCTTATACTTTTTCAAAATTTTAATTAAATACAAATTTTTATTTATTTATTTGTTGCAAAATGTACTTTTAGTTGAACCCTGAAGTGCAGTCAGTTCACCATATTTTGAAAAAATAATAATAAAAAAATGTTGACAAAGTAAACTGTCCTCTTCAGAAAATATCAAAAGGTTCAAAGCTGTAAAATTTTCAATTCTGCTTATAATTTGCGAAGTGTAAAAAAAACATAAAAATAAGTAAAGGCCGAGGACTGATTCGAACCCGCAACCTTTCGACTTGCAGGCTCTACGTTACCACGACGCCACGAATGCACATGCGCCGCTCGTACTAATAAGTATTTGAAATATACGCTGAACTTCGACCCCCAATTTCTCAAAAACTAAGGCCCATTTGTAAGAATCCTTTCAGCTGAATAATTAGTGGTATGACCCCTACAACATACTTTGAAATCATCAAAATCTGTGTGCACCATGTTGGTGGTGCCTTTGTTAGACCTGAAACCTAAGTACATTCAAGTTATTACCGACTGAGGCTTTGGCCATGTTTGTTGAGCAGATTTTACATACAGTCTATATAATATCTCCCGAACATTTAATAAATATATATATCCTCGCTATATACTTCTTCAGAGAGCTAAAAAACAATGTTATCAAAACGATAACTACAATACTGAAAACATTGCGGAAGTAAAACTTCAAAATCTTTTAGATCACTTTACTCAAAGACTGTGTAAATACATAGAAAATGTTTTCACAACAGCAAGTGAAGCAGAATTGATAAGTTTAGAACTCTTGTGCAAATGGGATTGTGACAGCTCTCAACAACAAATACTTAAACGAAAGTCTGAAAATTCCTTTGACAATGACTCAAACATTTTCCAAAACTTTTTAACTTCTTTGAGATTAATAAGCACATAAATGGATTTCAAAAGTATGGTGGCAGAAACCTGTACCTTCATATCCACGCTTTTGTTTTCTTGTACAAATAAGAATCATTCATGAAAATAATGACATAATCCAAGAGGAATTTAAATACACAATAAAGAGCAAGCACGAAATTTAATAAACACAGAGATACTCACAGCTTGTGGTTTATTACAAATTCAATTCAGATTAGTACTGACTTTTGTCGATGCTAAAGTTTGCACTGTTATTACTGACAATGAATTCATAGGTGCGATGCTATATTTGCAAACGATCATCAACAAGATTTTAATTAGTTGAAAATAATTAAAGACATTGATCCTGATTCTTTGAAATTCGGTCTTTCAGTATTCCATGTTAGAATCATATTTTTCGAGTCAATTTTGCATCTTGCTTGTAATAAAAAAGATTCCAATAAAAAAATGCTAAGCAAGAAGTAATAATGAGAAAGATTGTCATCAAAGAAAAAAAACTCATGCAAGACAAGTTTTAAACTGAGATGCGATACTGGTACACATTCCAAAAGCTGGTTTCGGAAACACCCCAAGAAAGTTTTTCTCAAAGCGAGAAGTATCAACTTAATTACAGGAATTGAGATAAAATGAATGCTATCAAATGCTAATCTAGAAGTATTATCTAGTGGTTATAAAATGGATACTAAAAAATCTGAAAAATTCGCGAATGATAGCTCTAACTTTTATGCAAATCTTTACGGTTGGCACCCAATGTCACCCGCATTACACAAAATTTTGAATCATGGAGCTACTGTTATGGAACATGTATTATACCCAACCAGGTAAGCTATCAGGGATAGCGGCTGAAGCTCTCAAAATGCATTTTCGTTCATATAGTCAAAACTTTTCAAGAAAAGCCTTACTCATAGACTGCAATGAAGATGTGCTGAATGAATTACATTTTTTGTTTTTATCCTTATTTAATTTGTAGTATGCAAAAAAACTCCACAAATCGTAAAAAAAAATTCTGTAGAGGCATTACTATTCTTATTGCCAGAATCTAGTTTCCAAGTGATTCTGAAGGGGATGGCATGGAAGACTATGATCAAAAGAATGACTGTAAGACACTAATTTGTTACACATATTTGCACAAATTGTTCGAAAAATGCTTTGTTTTTAGCATAATTGTGTATTTTACGTTTTCTTAAATCATTGTATCTGCTATAGAACGCACAAGATATTTTAAATAATTTTGTCCAAGTTTTGCAGAAAAATACCACACTGTGCGATGGTCGTGTTTGCGTAACTATCAGCAGTTACTCCCCCTCAAGGCACATTATTCTTTTTTTTTTTTTTTTTTTTACACATAAATATTTTAATATGTAAATTAAGTGTCAATAAATGTAATGGAAAAATTCCTAAATGAAAGTCTCTTTTTTTAACCCAAAAAAGTCTTTAAAATCAGGTGCATTTAAGATCAAATAAGCAGAATGTCTCCTTTAATTAGATTGTGCAACACTAGTGAAAATCTGCATCTGAAATATTTTTCAGTATTGAAACAACTTATTTCTATACAGATTTTTTCTTTTATGCTATTAAAATTCTGCTAACTTCATCTTTCTTGTACTAACTATCATTTCAAAAATTTAAAAGAAAAAGATTCCATAAGCTATTTTGTACGTGTTACTTTCTCGTAGGGAAATCGAATAATAATCACACATAGTATTCATCGTGATTATTTGACTAAGCAAATATCTAACAAACTGAAAGTAATTCGCAAGATTTATAAAAGAAGAAAAAACTTAATTTATTTCCTTTTAAACTTTTCTACGCGTCTCAAAAAGAAATCAAACAGCTTAAAATATCGATTTCCATCTTGTCATTGAAACGTGTTTTTAAGTATCAGAGTTTATCTTAACAAAATTTAAGCTGAGGAAAGGAGTTAACTACTTATAAATCTGTTGAAACAGTTAAAATGAACTTTGAAATGTGTAATTAACTGCGGATCGTTTTCGAAAATTATTGCTGACACAAAATATAGGAACTGTTTGATCTGCCTTAAGGCTATTTTGAAAGACAGCTTTAGAATTTAAAACAGTTTCAATATTTCACGAAACCTAGATGTGTTTTCTTTATTCGCTAAGCACATTGAAAAAAAAGTTTTCTTGCAATATGAAAAGCTTTATTTAAATGGAATATGGTGAAGATTATGACAAGTTTTGTTAAAAATTTATGGCTCGTGATGTAAAATTATAGCAATAGATAGTTTTCAGTTTTAAGAAAATTGACAATTAATTCTGAATTAAAAGTGTGTGAATAGCAGTTAATGTTTTCCTTTTACTGAAAAACTACTGCCAGAATTAGGGTTACTTTGGACGAATTTCGGGCTATTTTCCGTTATACCAACACCATCGTCACAAAGTGCAATAATTAATTGTTTTCATAATTTATTTTATTTGAAAATTTTTATAATCATAATTCAGGATGGGCAACATCAAAGCATTTAATAAGATCACATTCCTACGCAATGCAACGAATAAAATATTCATGTAAAATTAACATTATTGACACGAATGTGATCGTTTAAAAATATATTTGGAGGCCGCAAACTTTCACGAACTACTTTATTAAATCAATACCAATACATTCTAAAAAAAACTATAAAATAAAATAAAATAAATATTGCAGCAAAATAATAAAATAAAACTCAACGGAAATTGCTAGTATGAAATTGAAACTGTTTCATAGCATTGCAGCAGATATTCCATTTCAGATAGATTTTATTAAAGTTTATGGGATATTATCACAAATAATGACGAATAGTGCCATGCTATCTTTCATTACGCCATTTTGTAATGTTCCGTAATCACTCAATAGATTGATATGACATCTAGTATTAAGATTAAGACAGATGATACATTGAACTACTTTCAATGTTGGTGACTTTTCTTGTGATCACGCGGTGTTTTTAATCTTTAATGGCTTTCCAAGGAAACTGCTGGACATCTTGCAGAGAAAGAACTTCGTTCAAGTTCGATCTAATCATCTTATCACCTTTCATTGTTGAATCCATCGTTGAATCTCCCGTCCTTTTGTGGAAAACCACATTTTATTTTTTTGCCATCATGTACCACTATTCTTTCAGGTTCTTTTCAAAGGCATTAAAAATGAAAGACGTTATGTGACCTCAAAAAAAGCTCCATTTGATCAGAAGAAAAAGACCGTGAGTAAAATGATACGTCTATCTGAAACTTTGAGGTCTAGATAAATGTATCATTGCGCTTCTTTCCATGTCGGCGTTTTATCCTATGGTCGCAAAGAGCATTTTTCATAGTTAAAGGTTTTACAAGGAAAGTGTTGGACTTCCTTGTTGTTGGACTTTCCTGCAGAAGGCAGAAGTTTCCATCAAGTCCCATCTTATTTTCGTATCTCCTTTTTATTGTTGGATCCATTGTTGAATATCCCATCTTTTTGTTAAACACCACATTTTATTGCTTTAGAATGAGAGGGGGTAATTTTTCTTTCTAAACGCTGTCTTATGCTCCGTACAAATGCTTGTTTTGCCATCATTCAACACTTTTCCAGGAGGTATTCTTTTCTACTCCTCTGTTATTTTTTCACAATAGGGAGCTGACGTTCGACAATGGGTTTAGACGATAAGGTGGTTAAATCAACCTAAAGGAAACCTTCTCTCTTGCAGGACGTCCTTCAGTTTTCTTTTAAGGCCAAAACAGAACTGATCACTTTGTAATTCAACTGAATTCCTGGAACTCCTAGTCCAAGAGTCGACCGCATAAAACCCTAAGTCATCGAGCACAAGAAAAATTCCTTTATTTTATGGAAGAGTAATAATAAGGGAATCTAATCATCCATGTTTGCCGGCATGGAAGTGGTGCATAAGCCAAAATTAATACCACTTCAGGTGTATTTTGATAAGCTTATCCTAAGGTATAGAGTACAAGAAAAATGAATTATGAAAAATGTTGAGCTCATTTAGTACAATAATAATATCCCGGTCTGCCATGACGCAGCCAGTGCGAAATACATGTCAGACAATCTTTTATCAAAATTATTATTTATGAAAACCTAAGTTATCGAGCACAAGGATAATTTGTATCTTAAAATAAAGTTTAAATAGAGTTATTACTGAAAAAATATATCTGCCAATGTTTAGATGTTGCTAAACGTTGACAGGTTATTTTATAATATACATAGTTCATACAATTTTGTATCGATTTATCGAATAAAATTACAAAGAAAACAACGTCATTTGAAAAAGTTTTACGCCACTTTCTTAATGCCATGAAGAATGTTAAATGATTGAGAACCCAAACAACTATTATATTCCGGATAAATATTTTTCTAGAACTGTATAGAAAATGAGGCAATAAGAAACAGTATCTTTTCGAGAGTTTCGCTCTTAGCGATTTTTTTTAATTGAAGGCTTGCAATTGGCCAGTCTGATTTCGGCACTATGACAACATTAATCTGGATGCATACCAAAATGTGCCAGCATTTGGGTTCTGAATTCTTGAACATTCTCCGTGGCATTAAGAAAGTGACGTAAAACTTTTTCAAATGACATTGTTTTCTTTATAATTTTATTCAATAAATCGATACAAAATGGCAAGAACGCACATATTATAAAGTGACCTGTCAACGTTTAGCAACAACTAAACATTGGCAGACATATTTTTTCTGTAATAACTCTATTTAAACTTTATTTTAAGGTACAAATTATCCTTGTGCTTGATAACTTAGGTTTTCATAAAAAATATTTTTGATAAAAGATCGTCTGACATGTATTTTGCACCGGCTGCATCACGGCAGACCGGGATATTATTATTGTACTAAATGACCTCAACATTTCCCATAATTCATTTTTCTTGTGCTCTATACCTTAGGATAAGCCTCTAAAAATGCACCGGAAATGGCATTAATTTTTGGCTTAAGCACCACTTCCGTTCCGGGAGACATGGACCATTAGATTACCCTCTTTCTCTTCTTTCATAAAATAAAGGAATTTTTCTTGTGCTTGATGACTTAGGTTTTGCGCGGTCGGCTCTTGGGCTATCCCTTCTTTTCTCCCCACTTGCGGTTTACTGATAATAGAAAACGAGGAAGACAATGATCAGGGAGATCGCTATCTTAGCCCTACTTAAGGGAAAGATTCCTGCCCTACATTTGGATCGAAGTTGAACTATAAAAGTCATTAACATCGAACGCGCCTTGTGGGGACATAAAACGCGCCGCCTTAGTTGAACTGAAAGTATTGCAGCCTTAAAGTCATTAAAAAGAAAAGACGATGAGTGATCGTAAATAAAAACACCACGTGATCAGAAGAAAGAGACCGCGAGTAAAATGATACTTCAATCTGGAGCTTTAAGGTCCAGATAGACGTATCATCGAACTTCTTTCAGTGTCGGCGTTTCTTCTGGTAGTCATACGACGTTTTTCATATTCAATGGCTTTACAATGAAAGTGCTAGATATCTTGCAGGAGGAAGAAGCTTCCTTCAAGTTCGATCTTATCTCCGTATCGTCTTTTCACTGTCGTACCCATTGTTGAATCTCCCGCCATTTTGTTAGAAATCACATTTTATTGCTTTAAAATGACAGGAAGCACTTTTTTTTCTTAACGCATTCATCTTAGTGTCAGCAAATCTGTTTTTGTGATTTACAGGGAAATCTTTGCAGCCATCATCCCACAACAACAAATGTCTTTATGCATATAGGGTGCGTCATAAGTTCGTGCGAACTTTTAAAATCCATAATAAAAAAGGTAATGCTCGGAAAATTTTTCAGTTTGCGCGATTATGATCAAACGGATTTTGGATTTTTTTTCCATAGTTAATAAAAAATAATTCCAAAAGTGACCGATAGAGAGCAATCACATGTCATACTGAGGCGTTTATGCAAATCCTTCTAGCAATAAAACACCTGACCGGAAATGGATTCATCATTCCATCTCGGCAGCATGCTAATATAACCAGATCGAGCGCTGGTGATCAACCTTTCTACAAGAATGGTGAATACACAACTGTTGCATTGCTAAAGTTTCGCACGAATATATGATTTAAGGTGCAAAAAACCCCTATTTCATTAAATGGGGTTCTCAATTTAGTTCGGCGTTTTGAAAACAATTTAGTACGAGGATTGTGTTGGCCTGATTTGCATAAAACGTCTCAATACAACGGGAGAGCGCCCTCTATCGGTTATTTTTGGAATCACTTTTATTATGCATTGGAAAAAAATCCAAAATCCGTCTGATCATAGTCGAGTAAACTGAAAGATTTTCCGAGCATTATTTCATTTATTATGGATTTTTAAAGTTTGCACGAATTTATGACGCACCCTGTACTTGCATAACCATGAAGCTATTTTATTGTTACTTCTTCATCATCAGGTAATTGCCGAATGGTAAAGTTCCAGAGAAAAATCCAAATTAATAAAAAAGATTCCCAAGCAGAAAAATAACAAATCAAGATATTTTGTGTGCATACTAATAAATAACAATAACAATAATAATAATAATTTATGTTCTATAAAGAACAAGTCACGATGTTCTTTTTTCCGGTTAGGGATGAAATAAATGGCTTATTGGCATTTTGGCATGGAGTTGGTATAATGGAGAAGGAGTCAATCTTGAAAATAGAATCTAAACAGCTAAAAAAAAACATTTCCAATTACCCTTGTGGCTTCTTTACCATAAATATAAAAGATAAAAAGTAGAACTACTGTTAATTTCTGAATTTCTAGTATAGCTTTATCTGCCTTTTTGATGCTTGCAAGCATAGTTAACCCTTTCACTCACAGTGAGTCCAAATGGCATCATGACATTATTTTTTTTTCTATATTCAATTCAGATATTCTAAATTCATACAAGAAAATTAAAATAGAAATATTTGTTTTATTTAATAAAAGACATTCCATATTTAAATAAAGCGAAATTTATCATTGAAATTTTCTGGTGTAAATTCAAGTTCTCTGAACTACGGAATTTCAAGAAAGTATTCTACCATGGGAATGAAAGGGTTAAGAAATGTTTATGAATTCGGTTTTCTGTCTGTCTTTCTACTTTCAGTCTGTCCTGCCCTAAACCGAGTAAATATACCCAGATTGCGATAAAATTGATATGTGTTATTGAATTTTACTTTGGGCATGTTCAGTATTGTAAATAAATAGTGCAGCATGTATAATTCGTTTACAGAGACCCTGAAAATAATCGCGTTTCATTGCGATCTATGGGGGGAATACGTTTGCTGTATATTCTAATGATATAAAATAATTTCAAATGTATTGAAATTGATATACAGTACTGGCCAAAAAGAAATACGATTTATTGTGACATCTTTGAATATGTACATTCGCCTGCTTCTGTACATTTTAAGACAGTTTTAGTATATTTATGATACTTTTGCATTGGAATTCAGTTAAATCATCACCATTCAATACATACATGCAAAAAATGCCATACAATTTTAAAAAATATATTAAAATTATCAAACGTAGGCGAATGTACATAATAAAAAATGTCACAAAAATTCCTATTTCTTAACCAATACTGTATATCATTGGGATGTACTACAGAATTCTTACTGTAGAATTTGATATGCATAACATTCATCCTTCATTTACAGGGATAATCAAAATAATCCCGTTGCATTACGATCTACGAGGAGAAATCATTTACGGTGGATTTTAAAGATGTTACACAACTTTAAACATATTGAAATTCATATACATCACTGAGGTATACTATGCTCATTTACGAGGACACACAAAAGAATTCAATTACAGTTCTGTCAATATACAAAAATTGCTGGAAGTGTGTTTTCCGTTGTGTTACGCCTGGTTAATGGTATATTTCTTTTGTATGTCTTTTTGTATATTACTTGAGTCTATAATTTCTTTAGATCATTTATAAGACTTCATAAAAAATTCTATATAATTCTGTTTATTGACTGATATTACTAAAAAGAAAGTTTTGATTTTGCTGTACGCTTCTTAACTGAACAAAATTTAAGCATGCCATCTAGTATATATACAAATCATATCGATCATATACGGAGCTGTACAGAAAAATTCGAAAATTGTTTCGACTATAGAAGATAATTGAAGATTATGAATTTTCATAATTGTTTACTTAAATATCTGTGTTATCTTATGAAATAAATGAGCTTTTAAAAGTCCTTCCGGCAATGTCGGGAGGAAGAGGTAGCTGTCATATACTTATTTATTTATTTTATATTAAGTTCTATAAATCACATATACGAAGCTCAAAATAGTAGAACACGATTATGTAAGATTGAATACTAGTTTTTGTCAATACTGAATATTAATAGGAATTTTTAGAAATTAGTCATCTTTTATTCAACCTGGTTTTGTGTTAAGCGATTTATAGGGTCGCCAAATTCCACGATATCCATTTTAAAGCAGCATGATGGATAAAAAAAAAACCAATGAGCTTGATCGAAACCTTAATTCATGTGAACATGCACAATCATATCGAAATCGATTAATATATACGAGTGCTATCGCGGGCAAATTGACTTTAAAAAAAAAAAAAAAAAATGTCACCCACATTAGAAATTCAAACTGCTATATCCCAGGCGTTTTTCAAGGTAAAGACAAAGCAAATAATTCTCCGGAATTCATTATTAAGATAAATAGTTTGGAAAGAATCGTTTTTCAATTCCTAATTTTTTGTTTATACATCATTATACATTTAAAAGATTTTTGACAAATTTAAGTGGCCACCATTTTGAAACAAGATGGCGGATAAAGTTGGTTCGTGAACTCGGTCAAGACATTGGTATGTACCATGAGCACACGGAGTTATGTGGAAATCAGTTTATAAATATGCGAAATAACGCGTGACAAATTTTCGACCGTTTCAAAATGTCAATCTCACTGGAAACTGAAAGTGCTAAAACTCAACCATTTTTCAAGATATAGATGAAACAAAAAATGCTCTGGAATCTTTGTATCAAGGTCAAAATACAAAAGCAAAATCTTTTTCAATTTCTTACTTTTTTGCATCTAATTTTAAAATTTTAATTTAAAAAAATAATAATATTCCGCCATTTTGAAACAAGACGGCAGTTGGAACTGGCCAACGAACTCGGTCCAGGCATAAGTATGTCCTATCTACGCACCAAGTTTCATCCAAATCGCTGTATAAATATGCGTGTTATCACGTGACGAAAACCAGATCATTTCAAAATGTCAGCAACACAAGAAATTAAAAGTACTATAACTCAGACATTTTTAAAGATACAGACGAAACATAAAGTGCTTTGGAATCTTTGTACCAAGGTCAAATGCATAAAATGAAAAATCTTCTTCAATTTCCCACTTTTTTGTACTTAATTTCAATTTTTAAATTTCTTTTAAAAAATTTAAATGGCCGCCATTTTTAAACAAGATGGCGGATGGAAGTGGTTAACGAACTCGGTCCAGGCTTTATTAAGTACTATGTACACACCAAGTTTCATCCAAATCGATTTATAAATACGAGTGTTATCATGTGACAAAAATCAGATCGTTTCAAAATGTCAGCCATAAGAAAAATTCAAAGTGCTATAACTCAATCATTTTTTAAGATATAGACAAAGTAAAAAGTGTTCTAGAATCGGTGTTTTAGGATCTAACACATAAATAAAAATATTTTTCAAATTTTAATTTTTTCGTATTTATTTTTAAATTTTAAATTTTTTAAAATTTGTCAAATGGCCACCATTTTGAAACAAAATGGCAGATGATGCTGGCCAACGAACTCGGTCGAGAAATTCGTATGTACTATGTACATACCAAGTTTCATTCAAATCAGTTCATAAATACGTTAGTTATAGCATGACAAATATCAGATCGTTTCAAAATGTCAGCCATAAGAAAACTTCAAAGTGCTATAACTCAATCATTTTTTTAAGATATAGACAAAGTAAAAAGTGTTCTGGATATGGTGTTTTAAGATCTAACACATAAAATAAAAATATTTTCCAACTTTTAAATTTTTCTCAATTAATTTTAAATTTTAAATTTTTTTTTAAATTTTAAATGGCCGCCATTTTGAAACAAGATGGCGGATGATGCTGGCCAACAACTCGGTCGAGGTATTTGTATGTGCTTTGTACATACCAAGTTTCATTAAAATCGGTTCATAAATTCGTTAGTTATAGCATGACAAAAATCAGATTGTTTCAAAATGTCAGCCATAAGAAAAATTCAAAGTGCTATAACTCAATCATTTTTTAAGATATAGACAAAGTAAAAAGTGTTCTGGATATGGTGTTTTAAGATCCAACACATAAAATAAAAATATTTTTCAACTTTTAATTTTTAATTTTTAATTTTTTTAAAAATTTTAAATGGCCGCCATTTTGAAACAAGATGGCGGATGATGCTGGCCAACGAACTCGGTCGAGATATTTGTACTTCAAGATACTATGTACATACCAAGTTTCTTTAAAATCGGTTCATAAATACGTTAGTTATCGCATGACAAAAATCAGATATATATATATATATATATATATATATATATATATATATATATGCCAACATTTGAACGGAGGGTGGATTTGGGTTCTGGGGTCATGGTCGGTGAAAATATGCCAAACTTTTCTGGAAGTGCTTTCCTTCGGACGGCTGCAATAGGTAGCTTTTTACTTTTTATAATGAGAGCTACCTAAAAGAAAATCTGGAAGTATTGGAAATTATTTTATAATAATGCATGTTATTTCTTTCATATTTTAATACAGTTTGCACCACACTTCTGTGTTGTTCTGTTCTTATAAAGTTTTTTTTTTTTTTCAAAAAAAAGTTGTATATTGCTGATTGAAAAAGTCTTAATTTTGGGTTAAAATAAACATCTATGTTACAATTTACAAAAATATTAAAAGTGTCTATTTTTTTTCTTAGAAGAGTAACACGAAAAAAGGGGTAAAGGTACAGGAAAAAATTCGATAAATATAATAGTCCAAGAGCCAACTGCACACACCCTAAGTCATCGAGCACAAGAAAAAATCTTTTATTTTATTGAAGATTAGTAGTAGAGGAATCTAACTAGTAAATCTACAGATCAGGAGCCTCAACGCCAGCTTTGCGCATCTTTTTTTAAGCACACTTTGGGTAATATTCAACTTCCTGGAAACTGTAATTTAAAATTTTCAAATTACGTAATTATTTATAAGAATAAAATAAGAATAAGAAGTTTTCAACCATCAAAAGCGTAAATTAAAGAGTTAGTTATGCTAGGATATTCTGAAATTTTCATGATCTATTATTTTTGTTTTTTTATTATAACATAGTAGATTTCTTCAGTGGGGGCTCCGCCCCCCTGAACCCCCGTAGTCTCATTAAATTTAAATTTGTAACTTTCTATCAATTTGCTAATGGTTATCGTATATCTTGTATTTCTTTATACATTTTGAATTAAAAGGATAAGTAACAGTTTTAATAAGCAATTTTCATTATCCTCATACTTTTACACACCTGCCCACCACAAACATTATATCTGATGTATCAGGAACTTTTGAAAGTGTAAACTCAGTAATCTAGGGTTTTACAATTTTGTTTCCGAAAAAAAGAAGTTTTGATTGCATTTTTGTGGCAGTTATCGCGGACAGACAGACAGAAGAACAGACTGACAGGCGGAAAACAATAAATTTTGTGTCGATAAAAAAAGCATTCACTAAAGTTTCGGCAATGACGTCATTATTCATGAGTTATTGCTATCCATGTTTCTTGTATTTTTAACGACTATTATAAAATACCTGTTTTATTTCAACTATGACGTCAAATTTTACCAAGTGAAATATTGGTTTAAAATATAATTATTTTTTATTTCTTTTACTTCTAATTATGTCCCCATTTTTGTCAGAAAAATTCTTATTAACGAAACAAATTTCCGTGTTTAATATTTAACAAAGTACTATATTTATTTTTATTTTAATTCTGACATTATGTTTATTTTTTTTATTTATTTATTTATTTATTATTTTTTTGTTTTTTTGTTTAATTTTTCGAATGGAAATTGCTCAATTGAAACTTATTGCCGTTGAAAAATTATTCCAGATTTCGAATTTTTTTGGCAACGATAAAAGAAATTGGTTAAATTTTATCTATAAAATTGCGATTGATTCTGTATGAAAAAGAAAGAAATTTTGAATTATTAAAGAAAATATTTGAATAAAATTTATAAAACATAGCCTATGTTCTGTTCTGGGTTATGTTATATTTATACGCAAAGATACAAAGACATTAATTAATTCATTAGTTTTGACGCTGATTTCATTTAAATTTTCGTACACGCATTCAAATTTATAACATTATAAAAATAAGCATTAGGATGAATGGTTGCTTAGCAATCATTAAGAGAAAATAAAGAAAATGAAATAAATACATTTGAAATAAGTAAATCTCTGAAACAAATCAGTTTATATTATTGGAAAACATTCATAAAAAATCTCCAAAATTTACAGTGATAACTTTAAAAATCTGACAAATACGCAGACAAAATTTCAAAACAATACGAATAATTTAACTGGTAAATTTCAGTATCCATTTATCACATTGAATTCCATTAATGAAATGTGTCATTTTCTCTCAAGGAAAAAAATTTAAAAATCATTGGATTTGCCATAGAAAAGCATTATTGCGCAAAATAAAATATTCTATATTTTCCGATCGAATGAATCAAATCTAACAAAAAACTATACAGCTTAATTCCAGTGCCTCACTAACATACCCACTTAATTTCAAGCCAACCGGATGTTTTTTGCATTAGTTATCGCGGAACAGACAGACTGACAGACAGAAACCAAAAAATTTCGTGTCTCCAAAATAAGCCTTCACTGACGTTTCGGCAATAAGTCATCTGTTAAGATAAAATAATTAAGCAAACACAACTATTTTGTTTATATAAGTAATGTGTACTAGAATACATATTTGGGTATATTTGGCTATACACTATTATTTCCCAAAATAACAAACTTTTGTAAAAGATTTCATGAAGTGTTTAAAGTGCTTCGTAATCTATGCTTAACGCATGATTTTTCTTACTTGTTGTGAATTCTGCCCACTTATGTATTATGTTTTTTGCCCGCTTTGACAAAATGTGTGCTCGTTTAGAGACTTTGTGACTTACTTGTTTAATTTTTTTAGCAGAGAATTGTAATCATAATACATTAAATGCATCTGCTAGTGCAATACAAATTGTTTAAAAAAAGAATTGAGCTATCAAAAATATAAAAATTACGTATTTTCTATTTCGAAAGAAATTTCCCTTTATATTAAACAAGTAAGAAAAATCATGCGTTAATCATAGATTATGAAGCACTTTCCAACACTTCATGAAATCTTTAACAATACTTCTTTAATTAGGGAAATAAGGGGTATATAGCCAAATATGTATTCCAATGTTTTTGAACAACCCTGTATTTGATCTGTCAGATGATATACATATTATATAATGGGAAAATTTAGTTTAGCTAGAAAAAAGCTTAAAATTCTTTTTGAGCAATTTGCACTAATAAATGGAAAACATACTTGAAAACTTTTTTTCAGCCCTGTTTCATACCTTGTACCTTTATTACACGTTAGTAAGAAGCTAAAATTAATTTTAAAATAAAACATTCTTAAAACAACTGAAATCACATTGTTATAAATTACCATTCATAGGTGCATACGATTTTCATAAAATTTGAAATGACTCGACATCTAATAATTATATATATTTTATGTTTCAAACTATTCGGTTGGGTAGTTTTTGAGTTGCTACATGCGAACAGAGGGACGGACGGACAGAGAGACGAATGCGCAACTCGGGAACCCGGGATTCTTTTCCCTTCAATTCAAAACAAAAGCGACTTTTCTAAGTATCCGGGATCGGAGGAGATAGCGTTACATACATACATACATACGGTCGGATTTTAATAGTGTAGATTCTTGGTTGTAAATTTTAATTTGCTGACAGATGATTTTCGCTTCTGTTGAAAAAGTTCATTAATGAAACGTCAATGTTTGAAAATATATTTTTAGTTTTAGAAAATTTATTTTAATTTTTATACCATCTGCACAAATTGAAACTTAATTCTTTTTATCTTTAAAGAAAAAAATAGCTTCAAAAATACATTAATCAGTTTTATTTTCCCCTTTTTTCCGACAAAAAAAAAGCCTTTCACTGCTAATTTTTAGTTTTTAATGAAGTTTTTTATCTGTATGTAACTTATAATTTAGTATTCGTAAAAAATATTTCTTATCCATTTTAAATATGACGTCATTATTTTTCTAACTCCATGAAATACTGCTATCCATGTCCCGTTTATTTTTAACGACTACTATAAAATACCTCTTTTATTTCAATTATGACGTCATAGTTTACCAAATAAATATTTTATTTAAAATATTTTTATTCCTTTTATTTTTAATTATGTCGCCATATTGACAAAAAAATTCATGTTAACGAAACAAATATCAGTGTTTAATATCCTTCTATAGTAAAAAAAAACTAGCCTTAAAAGGAATGACTCCTGGAATGATGCTGATGTGGAAGATTTCCGGAAGTAACGAATCCGGGTTGTCCACTCCTTCCATGAGTCGAATAGACCAACCAGGAAAGGGCTCCGTCTGTGCATCGCCATATGGGTTACCATAAAGAGAGGAAAGGTTACCATCGCCAACAATCGCCAAGTTTGTCGCCAACTTGGCGATATATCGCCAAATTTGGCGAACAAAATTAGTTGTCAAAAGTGACGCCAATTTGGCGATAACTGTAATATTTCGCCAAATTTTTAATTTATTTACAACATCAGTCGTTTGATACATCATTTGAGAGGTTTGCAACTGCTTATTCATTTAAAGGATGTCTTGTGTGTTATCCCCCATTTTGCTCCCCAGGGGGGACACATTTTTAATTTCTTTACAACACCAGTCGTGTTACACAAGATTTGAAAGGTCTGCAACTGCTTATTCATATTATGGATGTCTTGTGTGTCACCCCCACACTCTGCTCTCCCCAGGGGGTCACATTTTTAATTTCTTTACAACACCAGTTGTGTGACACATCATTTGAAAGGTCTGCAACTGCTTATTCATATTATGGATGTGTTGTGTGTCATCCCCCACTCTGCCCCCCAGGGGGGCACATTTTTAATTTCTTTACAACACCAATTGTGTGACACATCATTTGAAAGGTCTGCAACTGTTTATTCATTTTATGGATGTCTTGTGTGTCACCTCCCCTCTGCCCCCCAGGGGGTCACATTTTTAATTTCTTTACAACACCAGTTGTGTGACACATCATTTGAAAGGTCTGCAAATGCTTCTTCATATTATGGGTGTCTTGCGTGTCACCCTCCACTCTACCCCCCAGAGGGGTGCACATTTTAAATTTCTTTACAACACCAGTCGTGTGACACATCATTTGAAAGGTCTGCAACTGCTTATTCATGTTTTGGATGTCTTGTGTTTCCCCCCCCTACTGTGTCCCCTCAGGGGGCACATTTTTAATTTCTTTACATCACCAGTCGTGTGACACATCATTTGAAAGGTCTGCAACTGCTTATTCATATTATGGATGTCTTGTGTGTCACACCCCCGCGCTCTTCCCCGCCAGGGGGGGGGGCATTTTTAATTTCTTTACAACACCAATCGTGTGACACATCATTTGAGAGGTCTGCAACTGCTTATTAATATTATGGATGTCTTGTGTGTCACCTCCCACTCTACCCCCCCAGGGGAAGACATTTTTAATTTCTTTACAACACCAGTCGTGTGACGCATCATTTGAAAGGTCTGCAACTGCTTAATCATATTATGGATGTCTTGTGTTTCACACCCCCTGCCCCCCTGGGGGGGCACATTTTACTATTTCACATTTTACTGTTACACATTTTACATTAATTTCTTTACAACACCAGTCGTATGACACATCATTTGAAAGGTATGCAACTGCTTATTCATGTTTTGGATGTCTTGTGTTTCCCCTCCTACTGTGTCCCCCCAGGGGGCACATTTTTAATTTCTTTACATCACCAGTCGGATGACACATCATTTGAAAAGTCTGCAACTGCTTATTTATATTATGGATGTCTTGTGTGTCATCTCCCAGTCTGCACCCCCAGGGGGGGCACATTTTTAATTTCTTTACAGCACCAATCGTATGACACATCATTTGAAAGGTCTGCAACTGCTTATTCATATTATGGATGTCTTGTGTGTCATCCCCCAGTCTGCACCCCCAGGGGGGGGCACATTTTTAATTTCTTTACAACACCAGTCGTGTGACACATCATTTCAAAGGTCTGCAACTGCTTATTCATAATATGGATGTCTTGTGTGTCACCCCCACTCTGCCCCCCTAGGGGGGGGGGCACATTTTTAATTTCTTTACAACACCAGTCGTGAGACACTTCATTTGAAAGGTCTGCAACTGCTTATTCATATTATGGATGTGTTGTGTGTCATCCTCCCCTCTGCCCCCCCAGGGGTGGCACAATTTTAGTTTCTTTACAACATCAGTCGTGTGACACATAATTTGTAAGGTTTGCAAATGCTTATTCATATTATGGATGTATTTTGTGTCTCCCCATTCTGTCCCCCCCCAGGGAGGCAAATTTTAAATTTCTTTACAACATCAATTGTGTGACACATCATTTGAAAGGTCTGCAACTGCTTATTCATATTATGGAAGTCTTGAGTGTCACCACCCCACTCTGCCCCCCGGGGGGCACTTTTTAATTTCTTTGCAACACCAATTATGTGACATATCATTTTAAAGGTCTGCAACTGTTTATTCATATTATGGATGTGTTGTGAGTCACCAGCCACTCTGCCTCCCAGGGGGGGCACATTTTTGATTCTTTAGAACACCAGTCGTGTGACACATCATTTGAAAGATCTGCAACTGCTTATTCATATTATGCATGTCTTGTGTGTCACCACCCACTCTGCCCCACAGGGGAGCACATTTTTAATTTCTTTGCAACACCAATTGTGTGACACATCATTTGAAAGGTCTGCAACTGCTAATTCATATTATGGATGTCTTGTGTGTCACCACCCCACTCTGCCCCCGAGGGGGGTGAACATTTTTTATTTCTTTACAAAACCAGTCATGTGACATATCATTTGAAAGGTCTGCAACTGCTTATTCATTGTATGGATGTCTTGTGTGTTCACGTTTTTCATAGGTGCACCAGATTTGCCGCAATATTTTCTAAAGCCCATTTGGCGAAAATGTCTTTGTGGTATAACGCTTGCATATACATTTTTAATTATTTTCTATTATTTTCAAAAGGAACTTACAGTAAATAAAAAAATATATAATTAATAACTTTAGAAAAATAATAACTTATATAATAAAAAAATTAATATAAATAAACATTTTATTAGTTAAAAAACAATATTACCCAGGCTACTATTTCGGACAAAATAATGCCACTTTCACGCCAATTATGTGACATTTGTGCTCATTTTTCACCAAATTTCCTGTTGTAGATCTTTGAAATTTGGAATGCGTATGAATACCTGGGAGCAATACTGGAATTGGACATTGATTTTTTTTAATTCGACACCTAATTGGTAAAATGAGGGTTATTTTTTAAAGATTTATACAACTTTTTCTGCGCAAGAAAGACATTTACCTATTTTTGTATACAAGAAGAAGTAAATGGTATGTAAAACAATGATATTATCCGTATATAGAATGCTCAAAGCGATATAAGCACTGGGTTTGGCGAGATTTTTTTTATGTCAGTTTGGCGAAAATATCAAACAGGACATTGGTTACCATTGAATCCTGCTTATTCTTGTTCTTCCTCACAATGCATTCATTGTATATAAGTTTTTTTCCCACTATACATTTCAGCTAATTATTAGATTATCTACTGTATTTAAAATGGATGAAACAGAGATTCATAGAAAAAGAAGATTATGCAATGAACGTCAAAAGAGATGGATGGAGAAACAAAAATTTCAAAATAAAACAATTGAACGTATTAAAATCAGTGATCATATTGAACCTTCGGAAGATCCAAAGCTTCAGGTACATGTAAATAAGAAAGAAAACAAAACAAGAAACTTATTTCATGTTTTGCCTTTAGAAATATCTGGTGTAACATCCACAGATGAAACAAATACTTTTCCACTTTTTAATGAAACCGTTTCTTCTGAGGAAATAACAAAAGAAATGAAGATTCAACAAAAAAGAATATTAAACAATGAATATAAAAAAACATGGAGGGCAAAACTAACTGACAAATCTAAAGAAACAATAATGTACAAGTAGAAGAGTTTAGAACATATCTCAGAATATTTTAGAAAGAAAAAAAAAGCTCAAGGTAAAAAAACACAGGCTCGGTATGCTGCCAAAAAAGAAAAACATATCTTTCAATCAATCTATTGAAAATCAAAGAGGGGGGGGTTATGCTATGCTTCGACTAATGAGGAGAGGGGTTGTTAAATTTGGTGTGCGTCATTTTTCACTGGCTGGTGTTTTCGGTCGACAACCTAATTAGAGTACATGGAGTAATTATAAAAAAAAATAATAATAAAAATACGCACGCAGTAATACTATTGATCAATGAAACATTTTAAAAATTAATCAACTAGGAAAATAAGTCTGTTACTTTAAAAAAAAATACTTTGATTTTGAGCTTTTGTGGTAATCTCTTAATAGCATTTTTTAATCACTAAAAGATTTTTTTATACTTCGCGTGTGAAAATTAGAAACAATTACGTGTTTTAATAAAATATTGCTTTTTATGACATCATTTTCTTTTTTATTTATTTTTAGTGCATGTTTCGTTTTAACTTACATTTTGTTTGCGTGTGGAAGTCAATTCTTGTCACTTATTTTTCGTCACGTTTGTCATAGATGCACCAGATTTGGCGCAATATTTTGTAAAGCCCATTTGGCGAAAACGTCGTTGTGGAATAACGCTTGCATATACATTTTAAATTATTTACTATTATTTTCAAAAGGAACTTACAGTAAATAAAAAAATATATAATTAATAACTATAGAAAAATAATAATTTATATAATTAAAAAAATGAATATAAATAAGCATTTTATTAGGAAAAAACAATATTAGCCAGGTTACTATTTCGGACAAAATAATCCCATTTTCACGCCAATTATGTGACATCTGTGCTCATTTTTCACCAAATTTCCTGCTGTAGAGCTTTGAAATTTGGAATACGTATGAATACCTGGGAGCAATACAGGAATTGGACATTGATTTTTTTTTTCTTAATTCGACAACTAATTGGTACAATGGGGGTTATTTTTTAAAGATTTATACAACTTTTTCTGCGCAAGAAAGACACTTACCTATTTTTATATACAAGAAGAAGTAAATCCTTCTATAGTAAAAAAAAACTAGCCTTAAAAGGAATGACTCCTGGAATGATGCTGATGTGGAAGATTTCCGGAAGTAACGAATCCGGGTTGTCCACTCCTTCCATGAGTCGAATAGACCAATCAGGAAAGGGCTCCGTCTGTGCATCGCCATATGGGTTACCATAAAGAGAGGAAAGGTTACCATCGCCAACAATCGCCAATTTTGTCGCCAACTTGGCGATATATCGCCAAATTTGGCGACCAAAATTAGTTGTCAAAAGTGACGCCAATTTGGCGATAACTGTAATATTTCGCCAAATTTTTAATTTATTTACAACATCAGTCGTTTGATACATCATTTGAGAGGTTTGCAACTGCTTATTCATTTAAAGGATATCTTGTGTGTTATCCCCCATTCTCCTCCCCAGGGGGGACACATTTTTAATTTCTTTACAACACCAGTCGTGTTACACAAGATTTGAAAGGTCTGCAACTGCTTATTCATATTATGGATGTCTTGTGTGTCACCCCCACACTCTGCTCTCCCCAGGGGGTCACATTTTTAATTTCTTTACAACACCAGTTGTGTGTCACATCATTTGAAAGGTCTGCAACTGCTTATTCATATTATGGATGTGTTGTGTGTCATCCCCCACTCTGCCCCATAGGGGGGCACATTTTTAATTTCTTTACAACACCAATTGTGTGACACATCATTTGAAAGGTCTGCAACTGTTTATTCATTTTATGGATGTCTTGTGTGTCACCTCCCCTCTGCCCCCCAGGGGGTCACATTTTTAATTTCTTTACAACACCAGTTGTGTGACACATCATTTGAAAGGTCTGCAACATCTTATTCATATTATGGATGTGTTGTGTGTCATCCCCCACTCTGACCCCCAGGGGGGCACATTTTTTATTTCTTTACAACACCAGTCGTGTGACACATCATTTGAAAGGTCTGCAAATGCTTCTTCATATTATGGGTGTCTTGCGTGTCACCCTCCACTCTACCCCCCAGAGGGGTGCACATTTTAAATTTCTTTACAACACCAGTCGTGTGACACATCATTTGAAAGGTCTGCAACTGCTTATTCATGTTTTGGATGTCTTGTGTTCCCCCCCCCCTACTGTGTCCCCCCAGGGGGCACATTTTTAATTTCTTTACATCACCAGTCGTGTGACACATCATTTGAAAGTTCTGCAACTGCTTATTCATATTATGGATGTCTTGTGTGTCACACCCCCGCGCTCTTCCCCGCCAGGGGGGGGCATTTTTAATTTCTTTACAACACCAATCGTGTGACACATCATTTGAGAGGTCTGCAACTGCTTATTCATATTATGGATGTGTTGTTTGTCATCCTCCCCTCTGCCCCCCCAGGGCTGGCACATTTTTAGTTTCTTTACAACATCAGTCGTGTGACACATAATTTGTAAGGTTTGCAAATGCTTATTCATATTATGGATGTATTTTGTGTCTCCCCATTCTGTCCCCCCCAGGGAGGCACATTTTAAATTTCTTTACAACATCAATTGTGTGACACATCATTTGAAAGGTCTGCAACTGCTTATTCATATTATGGAAGTCTTGTGTGTCACCACCCCACTCTGCCCCCCGGGGGGCACTTTTTAATTTCTTTGCAACACCAATTATGTGACATATCATTTTAAAGGTCTGCAACTGTTTATTCATATTATGGATGTGTTGTGAGTCACCAGCCATTCTGCCTCCCAGGGGGGGCACATTTTTGATTCTTTAGAACACCAGTCGTGTGACACATCATTTGAAAGATCTGCAACTGCTTATTCATATTATGCATGTCTTGTGTGTCACCACCCACTCTGCCCCACAGGGGAGCACATTTTTAATTTCTTTGCAACACCAATTGTGTGACACATCATTTGAAAGGTCTGCAACTGCTAATTCATATTATGGATGTCTTGTGTGTCACCACCCCACTCTGCCCCCGAGGGGGGTGAACATTTTTTATTTCTTTACAAAACCAGTCATGTGACATATCATTTGAAAGGTCTGCAACTGCTTATTCATTGTATGGATGTCTTGTGTGTTCACGTTTTTCATAGGTGCACCAGATTTGCCGCAATATTTTCTAAAGCCCATTTGGCGAAAATGTCTTTGTGGTATAACGCTTGCATATACATTTTTAATTATTTTCTATTATTTTCAAAAGGAACTTACAGTAAATAAAAAAATATATAATTAATAACTTTAGAAAAATAATAACTTATATAATAAAAAAAATGAATATAAATAAACATTTTATTAGTAAAAAAACAATATTACCCAGGCTACTATTTCGGACAAAATAATGCCACTTTCACGCCAATTATGTGACATTTGTGCTCATTTTTCACCAAATTTCCTGTTGTAGATCTTTGAAATTTGGAATGCGTATGAATACCTGGGAGCAATACTGGAATTGGACATTGATTTTTTTTAATTCGACACCTAATTGGTAAAATGAGGGTTATTTTTTAAAGATTTATACAACTTTTTCTGCGCAAGAAAGACACTTACCTATTTTTGTATACAAGAAGAAGTAAATGGTATGTAAAACAATGATATTATCCGTATATAGAATGCTCAAAGCGATATAAGCACTGGGTTTGGCGAGATTTTTTTTATGTCAGTTTGGCGAAAATATCAAACAGGACATTGGTTACCATTGAATCCTGCTTATTCTTGTTCTTCCTCACAATGCATTCATTGTATATAAGTTTTTTTCCCACTATACATTTCAGCTAATTATTAGATTATCTACTGTATTTAAAATGGATGAAACAGAGATTCATAGAAAAAGAAGATTATGCAATGAACGTCAAAAGAGATGGATGGAGAAACAAAAATTTCAAAATAAAACAATTGAACGTATTAAAATCAGTGATCATATTGAACCTTCGGAAGATCCAAAGCTTCAGGTACATGTAAATAAGAAAGAAAACAAAACAAGAAACTTATTTCATGTTTTGCCTTTAGAAATATCTGGTGTAACATCCACAGATGAAACAAATACTTTTCCACTTTTTAATGAAACCGTTTCTTCTGAGGAAATAACAAAAGAAATGAAGATTCAACAAAAAAGAATATTAAACAATGAATATAAAAAAACATGGAGGGCAAAACTAACTGACAAATCTAAAGAAACAATAATGTACAAGTAAAAGAGTTTAGAACATATCTCAGAATATTTTAGAAAGAAAAAAAAATCTCAAGGTAAAAAAACACAGGCTCGGTATGCTGCCAAAAAAGAAAAACATATCTTTCAATCAATCTATTGAAAATCAAAGAGGGGGGGGGTTATGCTATGCTTCGACTAATGAGGAGAGGGGTTGTTAAATTTGGTGTGCGTCATTTTTCACTGGCTGGTGTTTTCGGTCGACAACCTAATTAGAGTACATGGAGTAATTATAAAAAAAAATAATAATAAAAATACGCACGCAGTAATACTGATGATCAATGAAACATTTTAAAAATTAATCAACTAGGAAAATAAATCTGTTACTTTAAAAAAAAAATACTTTGATTTTGAGCTTTTGTGGTAATCTCTTAATAGCATTTTTTAATCACTAAAAGATTTTTTTATACTTCGCGTGTGAAAATTAGAAACAATTACGTGTTTTAATAAAATATTGCTTTTTATGACATCATTTTCTTTTTTTATTTATTTTTAGTGCATGTTTCGTTTTAACTTACATTTTGTTTGCGTGTGTAAGTCAATTCTTGTCACTTATTTTTCGTCACGTTTGTCATAGATGCACCAGATTTGGCGCAATATTTTGTAAAGCCCATTTGGCGAAAACGTCGTTGTGGAATAACGCTTGCATATACATTTTAAATTATTTACTATTATTTTCAAAAGGAACTTACAGTAAATAAAAAAATATATAATTAATAACTATAGAAAAATAATAATTTATATAATTAAAAAAATGAATATAAATAAGCATTTTATTAGGAAAAAACAATATTAGCCGGGTTACTATTTCGGACAAAATAATCCCATTTTCACGCCAATTATGTGACATCTGTGCTCATTTTTCACCAAATTTCCTGCTGTAGAGCTTTGAAATTTGGAATACGTATGAATACCTGGGAGCAATACAGGAATCGGACATTGATTTTTTTTTCTTAATTCGACAACTAATTGGTACAATGGGGGTTATTTTTTAAAGATTTATACAACTTTTTCTGCGCAAGAAAGACACTTACCTATTTTTATATACAAGAAGAAGTAAATGGTATATAAAACAATGATATTATCCATAAATAAAATGCTCAAAGCGATACAAGTACTGGGTGTTGCGTCCATGGTTTGTTTATCGGCACGCACTTCTCTTTTAATATTTAAGTTGTTTTCCTTGCATGGCAACTGACTTTTTATTTTTTGTTGTTCTAAAGAGTCATCCATGAGAGAGGTGGCTATTTTTACGTCTGTAAGTAACTATAATATTTTATATAAACGAATGATCTTTTTAATAGTTTAAAATAAATAACACGCAACCCGACAATACTGGGTTTGGCGAGATTTTTTTTATGTCAGTTTGGCGAAAATATCAAACAGGACATTGGTTACCATGGAATCCCACTTATTCTTGTTCTTCCTCACAATGCATTCATTGTATATAAGCTTTTTTTCCCCACTATACATTTCAGCTAATTATTAGATTATCTATTGTATTTAAAATGGATGAAACAGAGATTCAAAGGAAAAGAAGATTATCCAGTGAACGTCAAAAGAGATGGAGAGAAAAACAAAAATTTCAAAATAAAACAGACAAAATAAATCAAACAAATACTTTTCCAGTTTTTAAAGAAGCAGTTTCTTCTGAGGAAATAACAAAAGAAAGGAAGATTCAACAAAAAAGAATATTAAACAATGAATATAAAAAAATATGGAGGGCAAAACTAACTGACAAATCTAAAGAAACAATATGTACAAATAGAAGAGTACAGAACATATCTCACAATATTTTAGAAAAAAAACAAGCTCAAGGTAGAAAAGCACAGGCTCGGTATGCTGCCAAAAAGAAAAACATATCTTTCAAGCAATCTATTGAGAATCCTTCTGGAAAATTAAGTAATATTGTAGAAGTGGAGATTTCTAATGAAGTACAAGTAATATTTTGTGTAATGCTGGTCCCTCTAGAAATGGTGCTCTTGAAGAAATAGGGTGTACACACAATTCTGCAATGCTGCATCCATTAAACAGTTCGGTGACAAATGCTTCTAATAAAGAATATCAGGAAATTTTTAATTCTACTGAATATGCTGGAAAAGAAATACAACAAAAAAGATGGACAAGTATGAAAATTATTGCTGATTGTGAAGCTTCTGAAGAAGCAAAGGCACAACTAGCAGAAAATAGGAAAAAAGCAACAGCAAAAAGACATTCTGTTTTACCTTCTGAAACATGTGCTGTAGGTCCTTCTGGAATATTGTGCAACACTAGCTATTTAGAAAATACTGCAAAAGAATTGGAACAAAAAAGATTTAAACATTTAAAAATAAGTGCTGAAACGAAACCTTATAAAGAGGCTAAGACTCGATTAATTTCAAACAGGAAAAAAACAATAGCGGCAAACAAACTTCATGTTTTGACCTCTTCAATATGTGCTGCAGAATGCATAGTGGAATCGCAGGAGTCAATAAATGTAAAAGAAAAAGATTCACATTCTTCAAATTCAATAATATTGCTGCCATTCAAAAATGCAGGCACATCATGTAGAAATACAACAGTTTTTCCTGAAGTAGGTCCTTCTATAATATGCAACACTGAACCTTATTCGAAGTTTATTGAAAGTTCTCTTGAAGAAATAGTACAAAAAAGGCATAAAGGTTTGAAAATTTATGCAGAAAATGAACCTTCTGAAGAAGCAAAGGCTCGACTAGCTGCAAATAGGGAAAAAGCAAGAGCAGCAAATAGACTTCATATTTTGGGTACTACAACATATGCTACAAATCTTACAGAAAAAACAACCAATTTTTCACATTTTGAGGAGACAATGTCTGAAGTAGTAACACAAGAAAGAAATATAAATTTTATTGTAGCAACTCAGTCTCAAGACAGAATAAATGTTCTAGAAGAAAAAGTTGGACACTCTGCACACAATTCTATAATATTGCAACCGTTAAACAGTTCTATCAGAAATATTTCTCATAAAGAATACAAAGCTATTTCTCATAAAGAAAAAAAAATCAGAGTCTCTAAAAAGAAATATCTTTTTGCTGCAGATATCAGTCTTTGCTCAGTATGCAATGTTGAAAAACATTCTTTAGGTGAATATAATATGGAATGTATTCACTGTGGAGCTATTCATTTTAAAGAACAGAAAGGAAGAACTGTGAATTCTTGTTGTCATGGTGGTGTTGTTAATATACCTCCTCTTTCTGAGTATCCAACGGAACTTAAAGATTTACTTACATCAAATAATCCAGACGCAAAACATTTTAGAGCAAACATTAGGGCTTACAACTCATCGTTTGCTTTTGCTACGTTTGCAGCTAATATCGAAGATGTGCAAGGAAGAGGTCCTCCCCTTATTAAAATTCAAGGTCAGGTTTATCATTATGCATCTACTTCACTTGAAAACTTTAAAGGAAATCGACCTCGAAATGGACAGATTTATATTTATGATGATGAAGAAAAGGCAGCAAATCTGCGCATGAATTCTGAATATTCAGAAATTAATCTTAAAGTTGAAAAACTTCTCAGACGTATAAATCCTTATGCAAAAAATTACAGAATGTTACGTGAATTAAATACAACTGATGGACCGGAATACGTTTTAAATTTTATAACCTACAAGTTTGATGATCAGCGAAGGTATAATAAACCAACAACTTCAGAAGTTGCTTTTATAATTGAGTCAAAAGATAATTGTATCCCATGTGTGGATCTTAAAGTTTATTCAAAACAAGAAAATGGCACTGAGACCACCATTATCAGTCAAACCTCGCAACATGCAGATCCCATGACATTTCCCATATTATTTCCTCATGGTGATCTAGGATGGACTTACAATATGTTGTCGAAAAAGGGTACAAAGATTACACCTTTACAATATTTTGGTCATCGTTTAGCATTACGGAAGAATAAATTTAATCCTTTGCTAAATGCTGGAAAACTTACACAGCAGTATATCATTAATTGTTATGTATTAGTTGAACGTCAACGTTTAGATTTCATAAGATTCAACCAGCAACAACTCAGATCGGAATGTTACCAGGGATTAGTCGATCACTTAGAAAGAAGTGTATTAAATGAGGAAAATACAGTACGACTTGGTAATGCTGTTATTCTACCTGCAACTTATATTGGTTCTCCTCGAAGTTTACAACAATTGTATCAAGATTCCATGGCAATATGCCGAAAGGTTGGAAGACCCGACTTTTTTATAACAATGACTTGTAACCCAAAATGGACAGAGATTACAAACGTTTTTAAAAATTACTTTTCTCCTGGAACAACTGTAAATGATATTCCAACTATAGTAACAGATATTTTTCAGGCTAAAGTAAAGGAATTGATTAAAGATATTGTAGAAAGACAGTTGCTTGGACCCATTGTTGCATATGTGTATACAATCGAATTCCAGAAACGAGGTCTTCCACATGCCCATATCTTAGCAGCATTGAGAACTGATTGCAAGCTTCTTCAGCCACAGGATGTAGATAGATTTGTATGTGCAGAATTATCTGATGAGGACTCTTCTCTACGTTACTACCAACTGAGACACATGATGCATGGTCCTCATGTAGAAGGTCTTCTTTGTTGGGATAAACAGAAGAATGAATGCTCAAAAAAATTTCCAAAAAATTTCTGTGAAGAGACTGATATGAGTGGAGATGGCTTTCCTAAGTACAGAAGAAGAAACAATACAGATAGACTTTATGCATATCATTCCAAAGTAAATGGCAAAGTTCACTATGTTGACAACAGAATGGTTGTTCCACATAACCCATACTTATTGAAGAAGTTTGATTGTCATTTAAATGTGGAATACTGCGCTTCAGTTATGGCAGTTAAATATATTCATAAATACATTCATAAGGGACATGATCGTGCAAGAATGGAGATGAAGCTTGGAGACACTAATGAGGTTCAAAAATATATTGACAGTCGATATATAAGTCCCATGGAAGCAGCTTGGAGATTAAATTCACTGCCCTTGCATGATAGAAGTCACACTGTTATAAGACTACCAGTGCACCTTGAGAATCAACAGTACGTCACATTTAAAGAAGGATCAGAACAAATAGCTCTAAATAAAGATTGCAAAACTATGTTACTTGGATGGTTCAATTTGAATAAAGAATGCGAATCTGCAAGAAAAATACATTATTGTAACATACCTGAACATTATTCCTGGAATGCAGGAAGCAAAAAGTGGATTCCAAGAAAGAGAGCTGATAAAGTAATTGGACGGATTGTTAATGTTTCCCCAAAAGATTCAGAACGATTCCTCCTAAAGCTAATTTTAAATAGAGTTGCTGGAGCGACATGCTTTGAAGATCTTCGCAGACATGAAGGAGTAATTTATTGCACTTATAGAGAAGCAGCAATTGCAATGGGATTAACAGAAACCAGTGAAGAAGCTACTGCTGTGTTACAAGAAGCTGCATCTATTTTAATGCCAAGAGAGTTCAGAAAGTTCTTTGTATACTATGTTATAGGAGATGAACCGTCTAATGCTTTGCAACTGTGGGATACTTTCAAGCATCATCTAACTGATCGAAACAGTAGTGAATCTGAAGCTTTATTTGAGATTGAAGCTCATTTTCATGCAGATAATAGGTCTTGTAAGGAATTTGGATTGCCAGAACCACATTCTTTCCTCAATCCTCCAGATCATTTTTCTTTCGATAGTCATCTAAGGAAATGCACAGACATTGAGAGTAAATTTAATGTGGATCAGAGAAAGGTTTATGACAGGATCATACATTGCATTAGTGAAAATCAAGCTCAGTGTTTCTTCATAGATGGACCAGGTGGAACTGGGAAAACTGTTCTGTATAATGGGATGTATCACAAACTTATAACATTGCAGAAGAAAGTCATATGTATTGCATGGACTGGCATTGCATCCATTTTATTACCAGGTGGGACAACTTCTCACCGATTTTTCAACTTGCCTATAGATCTTAGAGAAGATGGTATTTGCTTTCTTAAGAAGCGTGACAAGCTTAGACTAAAAGAAATTGATGTAGTTATTTGGGATGAAGCAAGTATGATTCCAAGGAAAGCATTGGAGATTATTGATCGTACATTACGTGATGTTATGAATTGTGATATACATTTTGGAGGAAAAACAATTATACTTGGTGGGGATTTCAGACAAGTTCTACCAGTTGTAAAGAAAGCTTCCCGCGCACAAATTATTTCTCAGTGTTTGAAATCATCCACCCTTTGGAAACTGTTTGAAATTCATCATCTGAAGATTAACATGCGTGTAGCAACTGAGACAGGGAATTTTTCAAAATGGCTGCTACAGATTGGTAATGGAGATGTCAATGAGCTTGAAATTGAAACATCATCTGCTCTTTTTTGTTCCAACTTGGTACAGTGGTTTTTTGAAGATGTCACAGATTTTGCTATTGATCTTCAGTCAAGAATTATATTGTCTCCTCAAAATGATGAAGTTAACAGAGTTAATGAAAAAATTTTAGATAAGATACCTGGAAAAGAAATAATTTGCTACAGCATTGACAAGGCAACTTTGACTGGAATCGACAGAACTGACACTCGAGAAGAAGAAGCAACACTCAGATATCCTGATGAATACTTGCATTCACTCACCCCTTGTGGTATGCCACCTCACAAGTTAAAATTAAAAGTCGGATGCATAGTCATGTTGATTCGAAATTTATCAGTAGCTGACGGATTATGTAATGGAACACGTTTACTTGTTCAAAATATTCATGCTAGGATTTTAACTGCAAAAATTATTACTGGTGATCAAACTGGAACTATAGTTAATATTCCAAGAATTCAACTAGATACATCAGGAGGTCATGCCCAGCTGCCATTTGTATTATATCGCAGACAGTTTCCAGTTAGACTAGCTTATGCATTGACAATTAATAAATCCCAAGGACAAACATTTGAAAGAGTTGGACTTTACATTGACCGGCCAATTTTTGCACATGGTCAGTTGTATGTGGCGCTATCACGATGTACTTCTTCAAATAATATCAAGATTTTCATTAAGGATGGTCACAAGTTGGAGAACATTGTATACAAGGAAGTATTGTAACGTAAAAATATCAAGATTGTTGAAGTTTTGCACAAGTTCAGTTCTATATGGCACTATCACAATGCATTTCTTCAAATAATATCAAGATTTTCTTTTAGAATGGTCAGAAGTTGGAGAACCCCCTTACTTTGCATCAGTTAGCTGTAAAGGTAAAAATAAAAAATTTTAAAATGCTCACATTTAGAGTGACAACTCATTTTTTATCATTACCTGGGCTAAAACGAGTCCAGTACTTTACCTCCTGGGTAGACTTGGAAATGAGTACACTTCCTTTTTTTCCCCCTATGATGCTATTTTGGTAGATTTTCCTGGTTTTTATGGATATTTATTGCTCGGTATTTTAATAAGTGTACGTTTATGAGAGGAATACCAAAATTGAGTGTATGGAAAATAAAGTATCGCGAAGTGATTCCATGGGGTATTGGCGAGTGCAGCAAGCAGGGGTAGCCTACCACATTTTAATCGCGAAACGCGGGGGGTTGGCGAGCGTAGCGAGCAGGGGGGCGGAGCCCTCCTAGTTTAACAAAAAATAGTATATTTATTTTTATTGCAAATACGACGTCATATTTATTTTTTTCTTTTAAATTTTCCTTAGTTTCAGTTTTCGCATGGAAATTGCTCAATTGAAAATTTATCGTCGCTGAAAAATTAATATTCGAAATTTTGATTTTCTTGGCAACGGAAAGAAAATTGATTAAATTTTATCTAAAAAATGCCGATTGGTTATGCATGAAAAATAATGAAATTCAGAATTATTAACGAAAATATTCGAATAAAATAAATAATACATAGCCTTTGTTCTTTTCTGGCTATAATTATCTATACGCAAAGATACAAAGTTGAAGTTATGCTATTGAAGCATTGAAGTTATGTTATTCAAACTTCCGTACACATTTTAAAATTTATAATATTATAAGAATAAGAATTAGGATAAATGTTTGCTTAGCGACTATTAAAAGAAATGAAGAAAACGAAATAAATACATTTGAAATAAGCAAATCTCTAAAACAAATTAGCTTATATTATTGGAACACATTTATAAAAAATGGCCAAGATTTACAGCAATAATTTAAAAAATCTGACATATGCATAGATAAAATTTCAAAACAATATGAATAATTTAAGCCCCGTACTGGCAAATTTCAGTATCCATTTATCGTTGAATTCCATTAATCAAATGAGTCATTTTCTCTCAACAAATAAAAATTTGAAAATCGTTGGAATTGCTCTAGAAAAACATTATTGCGCAAAATAAAATATTCTATATTTTACGAACGAATTAATAAAATATAACAAAAAACTATACAGCTAAATCCGAGTGCCTTACCAATTTTCAAGTCTTTCGGATGTTTTTTGCGGTAGTTATCGCGGAACAGAGAGACTGACAAACTGACAGACAGACAGACAGAAACCAAAAAATTTCGTGTCTCCACAGTAAGCCTTCACTGACGTTTCGGCAATAATCCATGTCTGCCGGAAACGAAGTGGTGCATAATCCAAAAATTAACACCACTAGCGTTTGACTTGTAGGATTAGCATTGTGTTTTCCTGCACCCAGTTTTACATGTTTTCATGCTTTTGATTGTATGGCAAACGCAATGCTGGAGGAAGAAGTGTTTTCCAAAGCGAAGTACGATGGTACCTACGTACAAGGTGGTTCACTTTTGTTTGCTGTTTCACAAATAAACTAAACATTGCTGTCAATTAAGAATTGAGTTCATATCGTGGAGGATATTATTAATATTTTGAAAAAGTGACACTCAAAGTGAATGTATTGTCAGCATATCTTCCCAAATGATAACGGGAATTTATTGAAGAAGATGCATTTAACTTAGTTTGTATGTAAATATCCCAAAGAATGGGATAGAATTGTCAACCTTTAAACTGTTTGCAGTAATTTCTATGAAACTAAAATGCAGTTTGGGATAGATATATTTTTTAAGTATTATATGCTTCTACACATTTCAAGCGTATTGGCATTTTCATTTTTTCAGCATTGCTTCTAAGTCTACTTTTGTGTTCATCTTAAATTCTCTCATTTCATAATACTTACAAATAAAGAACTTAAATTAGTGCAATGGGGCAATTTATTCACTGACATTTTTTTTTTACCCCTCTTGTATTTATATAGCAACTGACAAAGATATAATAGACCGAAAGTACCAACAGAAATAATCATGTAAAATATTTATATCTGTAGTGCAAAACATTTATGTTGAAAAAAGAATTACTTTTTTCAACTTATTTATTTTCTTAAGCATGAGATCATAATCGCTCTTTATTCACTGAATTTATCCAAACATTGATACTTTGTTATAATAAATGTTTTTGACGGTGAATTAACCAAAAAATGCTTTCTAAAAGACCTAGTAAAATCAAGGCTAACTTATCATAATATCATGATATTATGAAAAGGGGGCCTTGAGTAAAATTATGCGTTAGAAAAAAAAAGTATCTCTGTAATCGTTGAGAAAAAGGTTTTTAATAACTTTTAAAAACATGAATTTTTTTTCATAAATGCATTTTTCTTTTATGCCAAATTATTTTAATAGCTATAATATAACGAAGTAGGAAAAAGTATCTAAGATCTAGTGATGGGCGATTTCGATTTTTTAAATCGATTTAATCGATACTACGGCCAACTCGATTTAATCGATACTTTAAAATTTTTAATCGATTTCTCTGAAGGTAATATAATTTTCATTTTCCTTCAAAAGTCGAAGATAAAATAGACGAATGTGCCAATTCCAAAATTTCAGTGTATTAGTTTCTAAGATAGAAGAATTAAAGAAACCTCAGAACCCGCCCTCCCCCCCCCCTTGCAAAATAGCGTTTTTTTTTTTTTTTGAGTGATGTACACCAAAAATTGATCAGGATCAATTTTTATTAAGTACCAGCTGAATCTGAATTTTGATTAAAATCCATGAAAGCGCGAGATACAGCTATTGCGAAATCATAATAAAAAGAATATTGCCCAGTTAAACTGATGGCATTGAGCTCACAGGCTACGCATACTAATTGTACATTACAGCCTTGTATTTTCGTTAATTCCGTTCGAAAAAAAAAATTAAGAAGGGGAAACAGCTCTCCCCTTTCTCCTTTTTTATACTTAATCATTGAACTTCCTAAACTATCAAGTACATGCTTTATCATATTAAAAAATCTATATCCAAAATTCAGAGCAAATCGGATAATTCTTAATAAAAACCCATTTAGCATTTATATAATTTAAGAGGAGTTATTCCTCTCTTTTATACTTAACCATTAAACTTCCAAAACTATTCAGAGATTTGAACGAAATCTGACAATTCTGATCGAAAAATCCATTTATGCAAGTTAAGGGGAGGGGCATTAGAACCCCCTTTCCCCCTGTTTATACTTATTCAATGAACACCTAATAACAGCCACGGACTCGCCTCATCAGAATGATCCTATATCTAAATTTTGAACGAAAACTGTTAATTCTGCATGAAAATCCCGTTTATATCAATTAAGGGGAGGGGCATGAGCCCCCCGTTCCCCCTATTTATACTTATTCAATGAACACATAATAACAGTCACGGAATCGCCTCATCAGAATGATAATATATCTAAATTTTGGACAAAAACTGTTAATTCTGCATGAAAAACCCGTTTATATCAATTAAGGGGAGGGGCATGAGCCCCCCGTTCCCCCTGTTTATACTTATTCAATGAACACTTAATAACAGCCACGGTATCGCCTCATCCGAATGATCTTATATCTAAATTTTGAACGAAAACTGTTAATTCTGCATGAAAATCCCGTTTATATCAATTAAAGGGGGGGGGGCATGAGCCCCCCGTTCCCCCTGTTTATACTTATTCAATGAACACATAATAATAGTCACGGAATCACCTCATCAGAATGATCCTATATTTAAATTTTGGACAAAAACTGTTAATTCTGCATGAAAAACCCATTTATATCCATTAAGGGGAGGGGCATGAGCCCCCGTTCCCCCTTATACATATCGAATGAGCTCCAAAAACTAATCAGGGAAGCGCCTTATCAGGATATACCTATATACAACATTTCAAGTGGATCCGTATTTTTATCATGAGTTATCGCGTTACGCACGAACATACAGAACGGACGGGCACATAAGCTCTCAGGCTATGATAGCCTGTGAGCTAAAAAATGCAGCATATCAGCGTCACCTGCTGGGCAATTTACACCAAGAACTAAATAACACTAATCTATCTCAGAGATTTACTGAATCTGAATTTTGATGAAAATTCGTTCTTGAGATAGCGCTATTGCGTTAATCATGAATAATGCAGTATAGCAGCGCCATCTCTTAAGCGATTTCCACCAAAATGTAATTAGCATCAAATAATATCAAGGACTAATTGAATCTAAATTTTTATGAAAGTCCGTGCATTAGTTCTTGAGCTAAAGCTAAAATGGAAACAGGGGCGTGCGAAAAGAGAACTGCGCCCGGTTCAAAGTTCCAATTTAGCCCCCCCCCCCATTAACTTTTTCTTGTGATAGGCTAGAAGTGATGTTAGTAGTAAAAATTTAGCGCCCCCTAAATTTCCGTGCTCGGAACGACCGCTTCCTTTCGCCTCCCCCCCCCCCTTTCACATGGCGCTGAGTGGAAATTGTGAAAAATTCAGTATAGCAGCGCCATCTGAGAAGCTATACACATCAAAATGCAGAAAACATCAATTCATGTCAAGGACTATCAGGATCTAAAATGTGATGAAAATCCGTTCATTCGTTTATCAGATATAGCTGTTGCGCAAATCGCAAAAAATGCAGTATAGCAGCGCCACCTGTTAGGCTATATGCACCAAAAATTAATTAGATACAGTTTATATCAAGGTCAAACTAAATCTAAAGTTTTGTGGAATTCCGTGGATTTGTTCTTCAGATAGAACGGTCAGAAATTTTTGTCGTATACAGACGCACAGAGTGACAGACACACACACAGACAGATATTTCTTAAAATACATGAAATCGTGTTAAAAACCTTCTAAAATATATAAATCCATCAAAAACGGGAAGTCAAAATTTTTCACGAATTTAATACTCTCTTCTTGTAAAGTTACAAAAGAAAGTAAAACTGTAAAATCGATTCTGCCCGTAAGATCGGTCTTTAGATTCGATGTCGATCTTTAGATTCGATGTCGATCTTAGATTCGATGTCGATCTTTAGATTCGATGTCGATCTTTAGATTCGATGTCGATCTTTAGATTCGATGTCGATCTTTAGATTCGATTTCGATCTTTAGATTCGATTTCGATTTTTTTTTTCTTTCTAGGCTAAATCAATGTTGAATGCAAGTATTTTTCTGCGACTCCGGAGAAAGGCATCATGTTTTAGAGCTCTGTAAGAGAGGGGGAATCTCAATTTGTGCATGGGTGCCCAGAGAGGGGTTTGGTGGCGCAAGATGCGTCATACAATTTAGTTTTTTTTGGGGGGGGGGGAATTTGAGAAAAAGTACATTTTTTTTTGGGGGGGGGGGGAGATTTTTAATTTTTTAATATTTCAAAACTTAATTCCAGAAATGTTCCTATGTTTTCTTTCTTTAAATTCTAGATAAGGGCAATATTAGCTCATTCTGCTATTCTCATTTCGCTATCTCTTGAATGTGCAGTAGATTATAGGTAGAATATAATTTACAATTTGTATTATGTTTGGGGGGGGGATGTTAAAGTATGAAGGGTTTTTTTGCGGGGGAGGGGGGGATTTGCGTCATTAGGTTTGGAGGGGGATGGTCACCACTGGGGAATCGCAATTTGTGCATTTAAAAAGCATAAAATCTCATAACTTCTGGGGGGGGGGATAATCCCCTGCGGGTCACCCCATTAATTCGACACTAGGTTAAATCGTTATATTTTTGTTTAGAAGTCCAGTTATTTGAAGTATTAGTTTATTATGTTTTTTTTTTACGTTCGTCTCTTCTAATCCCCCCTTTCACGTCAGTTTTAACTTACAGGGCCGTTCGAAATATGCATAGTTTTAAAAATGTCCAATTCTCGGTCTATTTTATTTTAGATCCACATTTTAAATCCTTGACAAAAGATAAATAAAAAGTCGCCCTTCCGCCCGTTTGGGGTTTATCTGCGCCCCACCGGGGGGCATATTTTTTTGTTTCTTCAAAAGAAACAAAAAAAATTTTGAGGGGGATGGGCTTGCACCCTCCCTCAATATACACCTTAAAAATTCGCTCATTTAATTTTCTACCATTTTTAACTTAAAAGTTTAAGCTACATGGCACCCCTAGAGCTGTGGATTCTCCCCCCCCCCCTGTCGATCACTCACCTAATTTTGCTTATTTCTTCACTTCATTTCAATCTTTAAAAGGCTATAACTTTGCTTATATAGGAATTACAGTGATGAGAAAAATTCTAGTATAGCTAACCATTTCTCGCTGTTCTTTTTGCTTTTCCAGTTTCCCGGTTTTCCCTATAGGACCTTTTTTTTTGGGGGGGGGGCAGAGGGGGTTTTTGTTGATACAATATGTCTATTGAAAGCTTATGCTTCATACATTACAAATCTAGCAAAAGAAATTTTCTCCCATCATTTCACGTTACATTACGGACCCATAATGTATTAAAATTTTTATTTTTCAAACTTCTTCTTCTTCAAAAAAAAAAAAAAAAAACATTGATACATATCAGCGAAACTGGGGTACGAACCCGCAATCGTTTGATTGTACACATAATCCCTAAGCTTTTTGGCCACCGAGTACTCAGCAGCGCTGTTATTTCTTTAGATTGTCATCTTTAAATTCGTAATATCTTTTGAATGGAATGTCCGATTTGAATAATTCAAAAAGTAATCTACAGATATTGTAACAGGCATTAATACAAAATGATTTATTTGGATAAGGATTAAGGTATCGATAGTATGGTCTAAATTTGGTTGGTGTATTTATCGCGTTTTAAAATGTAGGAAAGTAGTTATAGTGAGTTAACTACAATAGCTGGACATATGGTATCGCGCTTTTTTTTTTTTTTTTTTTTTTTTTTTTTTTTTTTATAGACATTAATATTTTTTTTAATATTATAGAACCTTTTTTTATTCATTTAAAAGTATTTCCTGGCGATTCAAAATTATACATCCTAACGATTCAAAAATACACACGTAATTGTTCAAGGTTTCACTTCTATCGGCACTGTCAGAGTGCCACTATTTTTTTTTTTTTTTTTCGTGTTCGCCCGTTCTACCCCCCCCCCCTTCCTCACCAATGTTAACTTACAGGTTCGTTCAAATTATGACTGCGATTTAAAAAAAAGTCTAATCCTCGTTCTATTTTGTTATAAATCCATATTTTGAAACCTCAACAAAAGATACATTTGGGCCGGGGTCGCCCTTCTGTACGTTTGGGATTCACCTTACCCCCCTGGGTGGGGGGCATATTTTTTGTTTCTTCCACATCATCTCATGTAACATATCGTTATAAAGCTTTTATCTCCTCGTTTTTTTCTGTTACTACCCCTCTCTCCACCTAGTTACATGCTCTTGGCACTTTTTATAGTTTCAAAGAGTGCATGTTCCCCGCGGTCCACCCCATGAATTCAACACTAAGTTAAACACTATATTTTTGTTTAGAAGCTCAGTTATTTGGGTTATTAGTTAATTATTTTTTTTCAAGTTCGTCCGTTCTAATCCCTCGCCCCCCTCCCCTTCCTCGCTAATCTTTACTAAATGGGCCGTTCAAAGTATGCATGCAATTTTTAAAATGTCCAATTCTCGTTCTGTTTTATTGTAAATCCTCATTTTGAAACTTCGACAAAAGATACATTTGGGCTATGGTCGTCTTTCCGTCAAGAATGGGGGTTACCTGACCCCTTGGGAATGGGGCATATTTTATGTTCTTCCAAACTATCTCGTGTAACATTTGGTTGGCATTAGAAAAAAAAAAAAGTTTTTTTTTTTTTTGTCTATACTCCTTGTTCCCCATCCTAGCTACACGCTCTTGGCACTCTTTATACTCGGTTTAATGCCAAGTTACTCAGTGTTGTTATTAGTTGAGTTATGTCTCTTAAATTTGTCAAAGTTTTTGCGTAACTGAAAACCATAAGTGACAATCATTTTAAATTTTAAAATTCTTATTATCCGACTCTAAAATCTGCAATAGCTTAATTCTATGCCTCCCTAAATGGGGATGGGGGGGAGGCGGTAATTACGGTCCTGCTGATTGTCTAAGTTTTGGAATTAGTAATTTGGATCTTCTCTGTGTGAACCTAAATATCGAAATATCGATTCTAGTATCGATTCTAGAACTGAGAAATCGATTCTTATTATGATCGATGTTGCTTTATACGATATCGATTTTAATCGATTCTCAAAATTTCCAGAATCGCCCATCACTACTAAGATCTTTCAGAGTATGATTTTGGCTAGCTTCCCAAAGTATGAAGCATCTTACTTAAAAATGCCTTTTTCATTCATGCCAAATTATTTTAGCTACTAAATAAATGAATGCTAATCTCGGAGTCATAGCTTAACGCTTAAATGCGATGGTTTTTTTCTTTGTCATTGTTAGGAAAAAAACATGAGGGGTAGTTTTTTTACCTTCGTTTGATCGTAAAATAAAGAGAAGTGTGAATAACATTATAATTAGACATAATTCATTGTAATAGGGCGCATCTAATTGCTCTTGACTAGTAAAACCAGTGGTTTTGCTCGCGTAACAATTCAAATGTGCTAAGTGATATATGTTTGGAACACCATGCATTTATATTTTTTAAATTTTCCAAAAACGGAATGTTTGCATACCAGGAATTCTTTTCTACAATTAATCATGTTGTTAAAAAATGATTAGTGTCCTTTAAATACCTTTTTAAAAACAATAAATCTTTATGCTTACTGAAGAAAGAACTTTTTGACTAGTACTCTTATTTCAAGCCCAAAAATTTAGAACAAACCCTGATATATTATGTACTACACAAAAGGCGTATAATAAATGTAGGGGAAAGTCGGGTAAAACCGGGACCCTAATGTTTTTCTTTTTATTATGAACAAATCTGAACAATTTCTATGCGAACAAAACAATCCAAATTTGCATTAAAACGATAAACTGATTCCTTAGGAAGAAAAAAAGTATTCATTCAGTCACGAACAACAGAAATTGAGATCATAATAACACTTTTTTTAGAAATGTGCAATGTCCCGGTTTTATCCGACCAGGTCGGATAAAACCGGGAACTAAAAAAAAATAATTAAAAGCACATTGTAATTTTGCAATAATACTATTTATTAAAGGAAAATTGGCGTATCATATTTTTAGAATGTGAATCTATATCAAATCTACACAAAATAAAAATGAGTTAAATTATGCTTTAAGAGTTAAAATTGTTAGGCACAAAAATCACAAATGAAAGTTCGTTCTTGTTCATTTGAATTGCCTCATGTGCCCACCCTTTGCAATAAAGGCACTGTATCCAACTCTCCTTAGGTTTAGATTATTCATGTAAGTCTTTGCAAACGACGCATGCTTCACTTTCATCTTCTTCTTCGTTTAGTGTCAAGGTTTTTTTTTAGGACTTTTCTTTTTCACATCAGTTTTTCTACTTTTATTTTCTTTCATCATGGAAAGCTTCGCTTCGGTGTTGAGTTCTTCTTCTCTTGTTTTTCCATCTTTTCTTTTTCTTCTTGTTCGAGTTCTAATTTTTAGGGGATTGAAATAAGGGTAGATGTTGCAACAGAAATAACTAAAAACAATCTTCTATATAATAACTTAATTTAAATAATATTTTTTGTATAGTTTTTAAATATTTGTATACCGTCAAACAATGCATAAACAAGTTAATTCTATTTCAATCACGCATATAAATGAGTTGTCCAAAACCGGAAACTTCCCGGCTATGTCCGACCATCTGCATCCCGGATTTGTCCGACCACGCCATTTGGATGAAATGTTACTCTAGCGTTGTTCGTATAACTCGTAGATACCAATACAAAACGTTAAAATAACGATTAAATAATAGACTATCATACGTTATACTTACTAATCTAAATCCTTAGGATTTAGGTTTCGTAAAGTAATATGGCAGACGTCGAACTTTTAACATCTTCACGTGAAATTTTTAAAAAATCCCCACTGCGACATGAGTTCGTCTACACGAATTCTGGTTACTGGAAGTTGGCATGCCGCTCTCCTAAAAGTAATTCTAAAAGTTTCGGCCAGATACCATCTCAAATAAAGCCATAAAGCCTGGTTCCCTGTTTTATCCACCTACCCCGTTTTATCCAACTTTCCCCTACTTCAGATGTCTTTTTCAGAATATATATATGTATATATATATGTGATGATCTGAGTTTCCATATTTGCATATTCAGAAAATCAAATTTTGGGCAAATCGCTCTAATTGCGTCTATTGTAAAGTCACTCAGTGCCAAACCAAACTGGTAGTTCAATACTTTATTATCAATTTTGATGGAAAGTGTTTGATCATCCGGCGTGCATCCCATACCTGGCACCAAATTACTTTCCCCTTCTTCGAGAGCACAGATTTTTCAGTGTCTGAAATACAGGATAAAACTACTTTTATGCAGATTTTGGTGTCTGTTTTCCGTGCAGGTTTAGCTATAAAATTGCTGGATAAAGAAAAAAGATTTTTTTTTTATTTTGCATAAAACGAGTTTTGAAACTTAGTTCTCATCCATACATACATATTAGGACGTGAATTTTAAAACTCGTCATAGTCAAAACTAAAAAAATCAAGGTGTTTTTTATTAATCTATTGTATTTGTGAATCTGCATTAGACACTACAATTTGCAAAGAAAAAAATAGTTTTATCATGTATTTGTGGTACTGTATAATCTTGGTTTGCAATGAAAACCAATGATTGCAATCAGAGGTTTTTAGCAATTTCAAAAATTCCATTTTGTGGGTAAGGCGAGTTTTGGAACTCACTTTCTCCTATATAAAATAATTTTGGCATCAACAAACACGAACAGAAGTATATATATATATATGATATTTTAAATTTTTACTTCGCAATATCTCTTTTTTTATTAAGCTAAATTACCGGCATATTCACTAAATTTCTATTCTTTAACAATATTTACCATTAATTCTATTAAATTCTCCTTAACTTAATTATTATCTTACCCAGTTTACTTAAATATAAAGCATTTAGTTTATTCTTAATTTTTCCCATCATTTTTGACCAATTTATATTATTTAGTGTGAATAATGCTTTTAAAAATCCATTTCTTTTTTCTTTTTACTTATTTTTATTCCGAGATCTTTCGCGCCCCGGGGTATTTGTTTACTCTTCATATTTTTAGCTCATTACGCACTTTGACACAACTCTTTGCAGAATTATTCTCATTGGATCTCTTCGCGTGACATTCATGTTCCTTATCAATCAGAAAAGTGTGACGTCATGAATTTTATCCTTGCGAGTTTCATCAAAAAGCAAGAGCATTCGGTGAAAACTCAGAATTTGTGTGATTTTCAACTTATTAAGATCTCACCCTGCCTGGAAGTTCCCGGATGTCCACAGCTTTCTTTGTTCTAAATTTCTTATAATACACACTATGATTTCCCAAAGAAAGATCTGAGCTTTAGCATTAAAGTAGGAACTGTTTTTTAGCTGATGTGTGGTTAATAAAGATTAAAGTTAAGCAAATATCTCGGCTATTTCATCGAGAAACTCCGAGACAAAATTATTCTATTGCCTACTGACCACTCCACAATCTTCATTAACGACCAGCAAGGTGTCGGCGTTTCTCGAAATGAGTTCACGTATTACTAAACGGAATTATCATCTATTCGATTGAATGTTTATTTCTACAATAGCACACACATATATATGTATTTCGTGTACACTGTAAAAAAGCTGCAGCAGAGATTCCGGACAATATCCGTAAAAAACGGACTTTATTCTTATATCAACGGACTTTGCCATTACATTATCGGTTTTTGGCAATTTTTTTAAAGTGTATTGACCTTTCTCTTAATGTCATTATTTTTTTCAGACTAACAAAAGTTTTCTTTGATTTATAAGCAACTCTGTGTAATTCATTTTTTCTTCTTTTTTTTAAGAAGGGTAACTTTTTTTAACAGCACGAGATATAAATAACCTTTTGTAAAATTCATTTCCGAGGTCACAAAAGCTTAAGTGACTGTTATATGTTGTTTACTTATTTCTTAAATTTCTTTTCATTGAACAGAAAAATTTGGTGTTTATTTAGTTTTTCTTTTCTTTTCTTTTCTTTTGACAGGAAAATCCTTTAAGCTTTTAATGCCATTAATTTTTATGATAGATCTCTCACTTAATGATTTTCTTTCAGAAGTATTGATTTTAATACATACAAAAAAAGATAAAATTTTAAGATCTTTTACTGTTAAGCGAGAAAATTATTGAAAAAGACTTTTTTTTTAAACATTTTATGCGACTGAATAAAAAAAATAGAATTGCTCATGGATTTTGCATTTCTTCAATAGCAAAATTAGTAAAGATTTTGATATTCAAATCTGTTTTGTTTTTTCTTTTCTTTTCTCATTAGATGATACGTACGTGATACGATACACTCGTGATTTCTATGTAATACATAAATGCCACTTAATGTGATCACAATTATTATTGTAAATCGCTTTCTTTTATCGAAATTATCCGAAACCGGTCACCTATTGAAGTCTGTCTCTTTCAGTAAGTTAACGTTTAATGTTATCAACTTTCAGGAAAAAGTTCCTAAAAAATGGTAATTAAGTCCAATGTTGAATGCAGGGGGTGGTCCGAGAGGGGGGAATTCACAAAGTAGAGAAACTTTTTCCTTTTAGTTGTTTAAAATTTTTCTTGAGAATATGATAGTTTTCTGCCTAGAGATGAATTCTAATCTTGTAATATCAAAACAATTTTCATACAAATTGCGTCGACGTAATGGGATATCATGGTACGTTTAGATAAAATATTTATGAACTACTATTTTTCACAGCAAGAAAAGTCGACAAAATTTATTTATGTACCAGGTGTTAAAATAAATGACATGTAAAGGAATCCAATTTCAAAAAAACTCGTATCATGTATCGTTTATTTTAGGATAAATCAAAAAATGGTTCACTATTTATATTGCAAAAAGAATAGACTTTTTTGCTGTTTAAAGGTATTCTTCAAAATTGAAAAATAAAAATATTTCTCGAATATTATTTAAAATAATCATTAATAATAATTATTAATAATTTAAATAATCAGTGACAAATAATAAATAATAATAGTAAATTTATCAATAAATAACCTATATTCAAAAATAAAAATGCTTATTACATTCATAAGTTATTATCTATTGCAACTTGTTTTATTTTCACTGATTTATGCACGCACTTTAGCATAAATCGCCAACAATAACCGAGAAAAAAATTTCTATTCTTCATAAATTATTTTTTCAATGCAGAATTTATCTTGCTTCCATTTATCGTACTTATCAAATAAAAAAAATGAAAGCATATTTTTTTCGACTAAAAAAAATCGAATATTTGTGAAACTGTTATAACTCAAAAGCTTTGCTTCAATAGATATTTCTAAATATCTAAGTTATTATAAATTAGTTTCTGACATGCAAAGATCCAGTAATCTAATGAACTAGAGAAAATTATAATTAAAATACTTTAAGAAAAAGAATCTGGACAGCATCCAAATCTTTGGATCTTTATGAAAATAATATACTTTTAAAAAATATGTTTTTGAAGTAAAACCTGATGAAATAACTCCACACATAATCTGTAATTTTCAAAATAAAAACTAACTGAGACATTTTCCTGTTATCGTAAAGTCGAAGAACTTTTTCCTCTGAATTTTAGTTGCTTAAAATTTTTCTTGACTATATGATAGCTTTCTGCCTAGAGATATATTCTAATCCTGTAATATAAAAGCAATTTTCATACAAATTGCGCCGACGTAATAGAATATTAAGGTACAGGTAGATAAAATGGGTAAACTGAGTTTTAACCCACTTCTGGCGGCGTTTTTTCTGACGCGCGATGACTGCGCCAAGCCTTGCTTTCTATTACTTTCAGGTGTCGCTTCTCCTAGCAACCTCGCCCCAAACTTTGGCTCATATCACAAATGCACCCAAGAAAATCCCCATGCTGCGATAATGGGATTTAATAGTTTGATATCTGCGTTAACAACAACAATTCTGAATTGTTTATTTTAGAAATTTCTTCCATGCGACTTTCCTGCATATAGAGATTAATTTTTCGGTTTTAATGTCGTTAGTTAACGCGGGTTTGGCGAGTTTTGTACATTTTAGTGATTCCTGCACCGCGAGTTTCGAGAATCCAGTGTTATTTTTCTTTTTTTTTTTTCGTTTTTTTTTTTTTTTTTTTTTGCTTGTTTAAATGGGGGCGCAGCACTCATACACGCGTTAGTGATTCCGGTGTTGATGAGTTTCGTACATTTTAGTTATTCCTGCACAGCGAGTTTCGTGGATCCAGTGATTTTTTTTTTGTTGTTTAAATGGGCGCGCAGCGCTTATACACAAGTTTGTGATTGCGGCGTTGGCGAGTTTCGTACATTTTAGTTATTCCTGCACAGCGAGTTTCGTGGATCCAGTGATTTTTTTTTTGTTGTTTAAATGGGCGCGCAGCGCTCATACACAAGTTTGTGATTGCGGCGTTGTCGAGTTTCGTACATTTTAGTGATTCCTGCACAGCGAGTTTCGTGGATCCAGTGATTTTTTTTTGTTGTTTAAATGGGCGCGCAGCGCTCATACACAAGTTTGTGATTGCGGCGTTGTCGAGTTTCGTACATTTTAGTGATTCCTGCACAGCGAGTTTCGTGGATCCAGTGATTTTTTTTTGTGGTTTAAATGGGCACGCAGCGCTCATACACGCGTTAGTGATTGCGGCGTTGGCGAGTTTCGTACATTTTAGTGATTCCTGCACAGCGAGTTTCGTGGATCCAGTGATTTTTTTTGGTTTAAATGGGCGCGCAGCGCTCATACACAAGTTTGTGATTGCGGCGTTGGCGAGTTTCGTACATTTTAGTGATTCCTGCACAGCAAGTTTCGTGGATCAAGTGATTTTTTTTTGGTTTAAATGGGCGCGCAGCGCTCATACACAAGTTTGTGATTGCGGCCTTGGCGAGTTTCGTGCATTTTAGTGTTTCCTGCACAGCGAGTTTCGTGGATCCAGTGATTTTTTTTGGTTTAAATGGGCGCGCAGCGCTCATACACAAGTTTGTGATTGCGGCGTTGGCGAGTTTCGTATATTTTAGTGATTCCTGCACAGCGAGTTCCGTGGATTCAGTGATTTTTTTTTGGTTTAAATGGGCGCGCAGCGCTCATACACAAGTTTGTGATTGCGGCGTTGGCGAGTTTCGTACATTTTAGTGATTCCTGCACAGCGAGTTTCGTGGATCCAGTGATGTTTTTTTGGTTTAAATGGGCGCGCAGCGCTCATACACAAGTTTGTGATTGCGGCCTTGGCGAGTTTCGTGCATTTTAGTGTTTCCTGCACAGCGAGTTTCGTGGATCCAGTGATGTTTTTTTGGTTTAAATGGGCGCGCAGCGCTCATACACAAGTTTGTGATTGCGGCGTTGGCGAGTTTCGTATATTTTAGCGATTCCTGCACAGCGAGTTCCGTGGATCCAGTGATTTTTTTTTGGTTTAAATGGGCGCGCAGCGCTCATACACAAGTTTGTGATTGCGGCGTTGGCGAGTTTCGTGGATCCAGTGATGTTTTTTTTGGTTTAAATGGGCGCGCAGCGCTCATACACAAGTTTGTGATTGCGGCGTTGGCGAGTTTCGTGCATTTTAGTGTTTCCTGCACAGCGAGTTTCAGGGATCCAGTGATGTTTGTCTGTCTCTCTTTCTGTTTGTTTGTCTGTCTATCAGTTTGTTCTTCTGTCTGTTTGTTTGTTTGTTTGTTTGTCTGTATGTTTGTCTGTCTTTGTCAGTTTGTTTGTTCGTCTGTCTGTTTGTTTGTTTTTGTTTGTTTGTTTGTTCGTTTGTCGGTTTGTTTGTTTGTTTTTACGTCTGTTTGTTTTTTGTCGGTTTATTTTTTTTGTCTGTTTGTCGGTTTGTTTGTTTTATGTCTGTTTGTTTGTTTGTCTTTTAGTTTGTTTGTCAGTTTGTTTTTTTATTTGTCTGTTTGTTTGTTTGTTTATTTCTTTGGCTTTTTGTCGGTTTGTTTGTTTGTTTTCTGTCTGCTTGTTTGTCTGTTTGTCTCTCTGTCTGTTTCTTTGTTTTGTAGTATCGTCAAGAAACGGCAAAAAACCATATTTTCCGTATGAAAAAGGGAAAGCAAGAAACCATATTTTCAGTTTAAAAAGGGAAAATATCGGCAGCTTGGGGATTTTCATGGAGATTGCATGGGAATTTTTTTTAATATGCCGTATTTACAATTTTTGGATTTTCAATATTTTAAAATGTGTATTTCTTTTGTATTTTCAGTCATTTTCTTTAAAATGATAGCATTTTGTATCTTTTAAAATGTGTATTTCTGTTGTATTTTCATTATCGCCTTTTTAAATTGTGCGCTTTTGCGTGATATCTCCTGGTAATCACATCCGGGAGATAAAACGCAAAAACGCGCCAATATGGCTATTTTTTGAAAACGCGCCAAGAAGGGGGTTAAAACTCAGTCGCGCCGATAAAATATTTATAAATTACTATTTTTCACTGCAAGAAAAGTCGACAAAATTTATTTATGTACCAGGTGTTAAAATAAATGACATGTAAAAGCATCCAATTCCCGAAAAACTCGTATCATGTATCGTTCATCTTAGCATAAATCGAAAAATGGTTCACTATTTTATATTGCGAAAAGATTAGACTTTTTTTGCTGTTTAAAGATATTCCAAGAAAAATTCAAAATTGTAAAATAAAAATATATTTCGAATATTAATAAAAATAATCATTAATAATAATTAATAATAATAATTCAAACAACCAATGATAAATCATAAATAATAATAATAATAGTATGTTTCTAAATGTATAAGTTATCATAAATTAGTTTGTGACATGAAAAGATCCAGTAATTTAATGAACCAAAGAAAAGTGCAACAAAATATTTCAAGAAAAAGAATCTGGATAGCTACCAAAACATTGGATTTTTATAATATATATATATATATATATAAATTAAGTTCCCGCTGCACAGGTCTGTAACTTAGTTCACTTAGAACTCAATAATTTGTAGAAGATGAATAAATTTCAAGTCTTGAGTTGAAGAATCCAATGTATTTTTTTTCTTTATTTATTGCGACACAAGGAAAACGAGCATATTAACTTTCTTAACAAAATCACTACTACATGTCTATATTTCATACCACGATTTTCAGTTTTTTATTTTAAAACTCCACGAAAGTTCCAGAAAATTAATTCATCACTTCTGCCGTTGCCACTTTTCGAAATCGGAAGAACTTGAATGTAGCACTATTTTCTTTGCGAGACAGTTCACGCCAAGCCATGGGGTCAGTCCTTGGCCATAGAGTAGGTCCTCAAAGCTCCTTGATTCTTACAACTCCCCCCTAAAAGAGCTCATTAGTGGCTTTTGACACAATGAAGCTTTAAAGTATATACACACAAAAAAAAAATATTAGCAAGGACGAGAGCAATGTGAATCTTCCCATTTCTTTTAAAATAAATATATACAAATAACACAATATATACACTAAATATAAGCATGAACAACAGAAATACCAAAATACATCAAAATTTAAACATTATGCAATTCCCCTTTTTTTTTTTTTTTTTTTTACTTTTCCCAAATGACCCGCCAAAGGAATTTCGTCAGCAACAGATAAACTACACTGTCTCTTACACTGAGGTAACATCACCTGCTTCACAAATTCACCACAGACATCTTCAGAATGCATAAGAATACCTTCCTCTATAAAATAAGCACTTTTATTATTTTTATCAATTTCCCAAATATTTCTTAAAGTATCATCAGCTCTTTGTAGTTTCATAAAAGATTGCTCTGTTTCCTTCTCACTCAAATCAAGTTCATCTTTTCCAGAATCAGAATTCAACTTTTCAACCTTCGTATATAATATAACCTTATGGTTTAATGCTTCATAAGCAGTTGGACATATAAGCATCTCATTCACCAGTTTCTTGGAAACGGCACAAGTTACCATCACATTTCCATGAACTTTATCATCTATTCTCATCGGTATTATTTTTAATGGAGCGACTTCTCTCTCTCCGAATGCTGAAGTTATCACAATCGTTCCTTCTCCTTCAACTGATACATCCTTGACTAAGTCTGCCCGTATCACCGAGATCTGTGTACCAGAATCATAGATACCGTCCAACACATTACTTCCACATCTAATCCTAACCACTTCCAATTCATTAAATTTCCCCTTTCTTTTCACACAGGACGAAACAGGTATTGTTATTCTTGCAGTTAATATCGATGACTGCTCTTCTTCAACTTTCTCATTCGATTGCACAGAGTTCGTTTGTGCTCTTTGTACACCTTGAGTACCACGTTGATTTGGGCAAAATGAAGCCTTGTGACCCTCTTGTCCACACGAATAACAAGTAATTTTATTAGGTATCCGTGTCTTTGCTTTATAAGTACCAACTCTTGACTCATATCTGCGATCCGATGCAAAACCAGGATTTCTATTCTCAGTGTGCTTAGGATAAAATGAAAAATTACTCTTCTCCTCTGAAAATCTATCTTTCTTATCTAACTTCCTAAAATCTTGTCGCACACTTTCATATAAGTCAAGTTTCTCAGCCAAATCAGTAGGAGATACTATTTTAGGCCATTCATCCACAAAATGATCTCGAATCTCATCAGGCACTCTTTTTTTTAATTGATCAGTTACAATCAAATCTTTTAAAGAATTGAAATCAGCAATTTTAAGTCCATCAATCCATTCTTGAAAATAACCATTTAATTCAAATACAAATTCTCGCCAGGTGCGTTCAGGGTTTCTTTGATGTTCCATAAACTTTCTACGGAATCTCTCAGGACATAACTTAAACCGTCTCAGTAGAATCCCTTTAATATATTCATAATCTTCAAATTTTTCCTCTGCCTCACGTGCGAGAACCTGTATAATATCGGACGGCAGCAAAATCAACAAGTTCGATACCCAATGTTCTGGATCTACACACATCCTCTTTGCTTGACGTTCAAAAATAGATAAATACAAAACAATGTCGTCCTCCTTGACATTAAATTTCGGCATAAGTTTCGCAAATTCAATTCCATAATTATAGGCTTTCATTTCCAATCCATCAATTCCCGCTTTTTCGCTATCTTTCGCTATCCTCAACTTCTCCAACTCAAACTCCCTCTCTTCTCTTTCCGACGCAATTTTAAACTCCCTCTCTTCTCTTTCCAACGCGATTTTTAACTCCCTTTCTTCTCTTTCCAACGCAATTTTTAACTCCCTTTCTTCTCTTTCCAACGCAATTTTTTCCATCTCCTTTCGTTTCGCCTCATTCTCTTTTCTCGTCTCTATAATAGTTTCCATCAATCCCTTCACAAACTCTACTTCATAGTTTTTACTCGCCATAATTAGTTGTTTTAAATCAGCTATTATTGCATCCGGTTCAGGGTGCTCTCCCAATTCTTCAGCCAGACACCGTAAATCTTCTTTACGAGCCTTACCCAAAAATGACATTGTTACTTTTTAAATAATTTCTCAAGAGGGTAGCAAACTGTCCAACAAATTGGCGAAAACTCAAATTAACCGTAACTCGGAATCACTAATCCACCACTCTAATAAACACCAGAAATAAGTCGCACTTTGTAACCATATCACGCGCATAAATTCAATACCATTGCGAGCACCAAAGCAATTTCAAAATTCAACACCTTCACATGTATCACGTCACAATACAACTCTTCAACTAATACTACTTCATAAATCAATCCAGATTCATATTAAAACAAAAATATACACACCACATAAATAAACACTCATCATAATTTATAAATCCTTCAATTAACATATATACACAACCAATAATCAATTACTATCCGAAATATACACAGCCCTACTTTCATAGCAAAACATCTCATATATAAAACCAACAATAAAAAAAAAAAAATCACAACCAAAATCAATTCAAAATATCCTCCAGCCAGCCGGCACTACAAAACACCATTCCTATACTGCTACACCTTAGTACTGACGTACTACTTAGTTACATTCAAAACAAATTCCTTTCCTTAAAGTCAAAATATGAATTAAAATCGCACAAATCTTAATAAATTTATCATAGATGCAATATAAATTATTATAATGGGAAGTCACATTTGTAAAAAACTCTCACCTTGCATCCTTTCAGACTACGCCAATTAAGTTCCCGCTGCACAGGTCTGTAACTTAGTTCACTTAGAACTCAATAATTTGTAGAAGATGAATAAATTTCAAGTCTTGAGTTGAAGAATCCAATGTATTTTTTTTTCTTTATTTATTGCGACACAAGGAAAACGAGCATATTAACTTTCTTAACAAAATCACTACTACATGTCTATATTTCATACCACGATTTTCAGTTTTTTATTTTAAAACTCCACGAAAGTTCCAGAAAATTAATTCATCACTTCTGCCGTTGCCACTTTTCGAAATCGGAAGAACTTGAATGTAGCACTATTTTCTTTGCGAGACAGTTCACGCCAAGCCATGGGGTCAGTCCTTGGCCATAGAGTAGGTCCTCAAAGCTCCTTGATTCTTACAATATATATATATATATATATATATATATATATATATATATATATATATATATATATATGGATCATTCTCATTGAATAGGAAAAAACGAAGTCCCACTTGATTCTATAATTTTTTTTAACTATTTTACCAATAAAGTTTTTTTTTACTAAAAGCTGTACTTTTTTGCCATCTACTACTCATATTCTTTACTTAAAAAATAATTCTAAACAATGTATATATATGTAAATGTAGGTAAAATATCATTCCCCTGGCTGTCCCCAACCCCAGAATTAGACTTTGAATCCACCAAATATTTATTAAATATTGATTTTTAAAAATTGTAATTATTAATATAGTATCACAATTTGTTCCTTTATATGAGGAGTACATATGTAGAGGTATACTATAATGCAAATCTGTGAAAAAACACAATGAAGTATGTCCATCAATTTGGGCATCATTCCCCTGCACTTACAAAAATAGTTCTAAAAAACACCAGTAGATGCCGCTGGTTTCAAATTTGGCATTGATCCAATTTTAATTACTTGCTTGGAAGAGACACCTTAAAAGTTTCGAGTCTTTAGCAATTTTCTTTGTGAGTGCAGATGTTGAAAAGTGGAGTTCCAAAACGAATATTTTTATTAGCCATCATCACCCTGGATCAATTTTTTGTGGATAAATTAAAGGTAAGCTTTTTTTTATTTTGTTTTATATTTTTAATACATGTTTTTTAATATGTGTAATCATTTTAAAATTTTTTTGTTCCCCCATGTGGTTCTAAGGTAGATATTACTAACAAATCATCATTCCCCTAGCATCATTCCCCTGCCTGTTCTTAAAGCAGGGGAATGATGAAATTTTACAAATGTTATTAAGATATTGGCTAAAAACCCTATTAATACATTAATAAAGAAACTAAATGTTGCTAAATTTAAAAATACTCAAAAATTCTTAATATTGATAATTATAAATGATTTTTTATATGAAAATTGAAATACTTAAGTTTTAGGTAATCTTTAAATATAGACGCTACATTTTTTACATATTAGTTTGTTACAATTTAGGAAATTTAAAAAAGAACGAAAAATGTTTAATTTAATTAATATTACTACTCAATTATTTCATAAAATTTGACAATATTTTGCATTAACTTGAAACAGTATGTAATCATTTATTGCTATTGTTACTTATCGGAAACTTTTTTTATTAATTGTTTTTCAAGGAGAATTCAATATAACTTATCTGAAATCTGTATTTTTCAATTTTCATCAGTATTGAATCCAGGGGATGGCCCGGGGAAAATTTAAGATTTTGGGTTTTCAATTGTTAAAATGTGCATTCCCCCCCCCCCCCCAGAAATCTATAATATCCCCCCCGGAGAAAAAAGGTCTGAATTCAACACTGATTTTCATAATTAAGAAAGAAATTAAAGTGTGTTTAAGATTTTTATTTTAAATGTATGATTAAATTTAGACACGTCATTAAATTTGAATGAATCTCATTTTTATTTTTAATTTAAATATTTTAAGTACCACTTTAAATTAAAGCATGTCTATACCTACAAAATTAAAAAAAGATTAGCTTTTACTTTACCAGCATCCTGTTTTATATAAATGGTTAATATGAAAAAAATAATTCTTTTCATTAAGATTAATGCTAAAATTTAATACAAATAAACAAAATTAAACTAATAACAAAATGATTTTTTTATAAAAATTCTCTTTATTTTCAGGAAGATGCCATAAGTAAGAGAAAAATTGACTAGAGAGGAGAAAATAAAAAAATAAAATAGAACTACAGCGCAAACGCTATTAAGTGATAAAAAAATGACCCAGCTGCATAATACAAAAAGAAAAGAAACTACAAAAATACTAAAAAAAAAAAAAAAAAAAAAAAAAAAAAAAAAAAAAAAAAATTGTAATTTAAGAAATTACCCCAACCATTTGAAAAATGTTTCACTCGATACATTCATCTATCATTTTAAGCTAAATACCAGTTGTTTTATTGTGTATTATCCGTGCCACTGCTATAAATGACTTTATACATGCTGCAATTTGAAGGTACGGTTCGTTTAAGTTATATCACTCTATTGTCGCCAAGCATAAAAGTTGGCGACGAAAGAAACATTTCAAACTATTTAACATTGTTGGTGCAAAAGTAATCATTATTAAAATACAGCTTTGGCATATACTGTTATACTTGTAAGACTTTGGCATATATTGTTTGATTTTACAGAGCAGAATTTTGGTGATGGAGGTTTTAAACCAAAATCGATCGCAGCACATGCATCTGTGAATGGGTCCATCAGACATCGAATCAAAAAAGTTTTTTCCCAGTTTTTCCCAAGCCGATTGCTTTTTAGTTTTCTTTTTAGGTGGTGGAAAATCAAGAGTAATAGCTATAACATTTTCCGGCTTGTTAGAATCACTATTGGCACTCAAATTTTCCTGGTTAGAACCGACCGATAGTAAAACGCCATGGCTAGTGGATTGGTCGCCCTGGCGACATGATGTTTTACAATTAATCGGTTCGGCATTAAATTGCTTCCTTTTTCGTGATCGCCTTTCAACACGTAATTGGTTTTCAGCGGCTCAATAATCTTTTGATTTTATCATTTTCTGCATTGAAAGACGTTTTTGCGCCAAACCAAATACAGTATTACTCAGTTATCCCGTCGACCAATTTCGCCAAATGATACGAATCGCCAAACTAATAAGCAACTTATACATGTTGACTAAATTTTTATTTTAAATAGCAAAAGAAGAAATAAAAATCACTTTATGATTGTTTAAGTACGCGTATTGTGTTTAATATCATTGAATGCGATATTCACGTTCATTCATTTCTTTGGCTTCGGCTTTTTCCGTATCTGTTAATTTCCGTCTACCCATTTTTAAATTTGTTAGTTTTCTCCTTTATTACAATGATTTTAACCATTTTAATTTACTATTCAAATAAAAATTCTTCTAAAAGTAAAGAATTTAATTTAAATTCAAATAAAAACTCTTCTAAAAGTAAAGAAATTAATTTAAATTCAAAAGTGACCACATCATTCAAAAGTGGTAACATCATCGGGTCCATTCTCCCGAAAACAACAACCATTTTTCAAATGGTTAAAAAAAAAAAAAAAAAAAAGATGAAGGGGGCAATAAAGCCTATTACAGAGATGACTGCCCGTGAGAAAAGAAGCAAGTGGAAACAATGGAAAAATAATTCCAGAAATTACCGAAAACGATCAAGTCTCACTTAACATCAAGCTTTGACTGTTGAAGAAACGTCAACAAACGATAATTATGAAGAGTTAAGCACAAGCTCAATGTCAAATTTACTCAACGCTCCTTTATCCTTAATCAAGTAATGCTTTAATCGAGAAACGGAAATTATCTGGAAGAAAACGCGTAATGCGCAACAGGAGTGCATTTCATAGAAAATGTGTAAAAATGGAAAATCAAATAAAATGTACAAGTAGAAAATTAGAAATATATAAAAAACGTAACCAAAGATTGAAATTTAAAATTAACAGCAAACCAGAAGATTATGAGTCCCAGGTCAAAAGCAGATTATTTTTTGAAGCGAAAAGAAAATTTTGTCTTCGGTTGTTAGAAAGAAACTTATATATGTATATATATATATATATATATATATATATATATATATATATATATATATATATATATATATACATTATTGTGAAAACTATGTACAGTAATTTAAATAATTATGTATATTACTTTATTTGATTAAAAATGTTCAGTGATATGAATTTTTCTATTATTAATAGTTGACTGCAGTGCTTTATAGATTATTGAATCGTTCCCCTGCTCACTACCATCATTCCCCTGGAAGTTGTTTTTTTTAAATTATAAATAAAATATTAAATTTTAGGAGTTATGAACGATGGGTGATAATTCTAATACAAAATCACTTTTTAAAGCTATATATGAAGAAAAAAGTTATTTACTTCATGGTTTATAAATTTGTATTTTGCAACTTCCAAATTACCCTATTTATGAGAATCACCCATATATATATACATTTATTTATTTATAATTTTAAAAAATATGTTTTTGAAATAAAACCTGATTAAATAACTCCACACTTAATCTGTAATTTTCAAAATGAAAAAATAATTGAGATATTTTCCTGTCTTCATAAAGTCGAGAAACTTTTTTCTCGAAATTTTAGTTGCGTAAAATATCTCTTCAGTATATGATAGCTTTCTGCCTAGAGATACTATAATCCTGTAATATCAAAACAATTTTCATACAAATTGCGCCAACGTAAAGGGATATTATGGTACGGGTAGACAAAATATTTATAAACTACCATTTTTCACAGCAAGAAAAGTCGACAAAATTTATTTATGTACCAAGTGTCAAAATAAATGGCATGTAAAAGCATCCAATTCCCAAAAAACTCGTATCATGTAACGTTTGCCTTACCATAAATCGAAAAATGATTCACTATTTATATCGTGATAAGAATAGATGTTTTTTGCTGCTTAAAGGTATTCTGCGAAAAAGTCAAAATTGTAAAATAAAAATATTTCTCGAATACTAATAAAAATAATCATTAATAATAATTATTAATAATAATTCAAATAATCAGTTATAAATAATAAATAATAATAGTAAATTTATCAATAGATAACCTATTTTTAAAAATAAAAATACTTATTACATTCATAACTTATTATCTGTTACAACTTCCTTTATTTTCACTGATTCATGCAGGCACTTTAGCATAAATTACCAACAATAACTACGTAAACAAGGAAAAAAATGCTATACTTCATAAATTATTTTTTCACTGCAACATTTATCTTGCTTCCATTTATGATACTTTATCTTATTAAATAAAGAAAAATGAAAGCATATTTTTTTCGACTACAAAAAATCGAATATTTGTGAACCAGTTTTAACACAAAAGCTTTACTTCATTAGATGTTTCTAAATGTCTAAGTTATCATAAATTAGTTTCTGACATGAAAAGATCCAGTAATGTAATAATGAACCAGAGAAAAATATAACTAAAATATTTTAGATAAAAAAGAATCTGGATAGCTTCCAAATCTTTGGATCTTTATAAAAAAAAATATTCGTTTTAAAAATATATTTTTGAAGTAATAACTGATTAAATAACTCCACACATGGTTTGTAATTTTCAAAATAAAAAAAGTAGCTGAGACATTTTCCTGTTTTCATAAAGTCGAGAAACTCTTTCCTCTGAATTTTAGTTGCTTAAAATTTTTCTTGAGTGTATGATACCTCTCTGCCAAGAGACAGATTCTAAACCTGTAATACGAAAACAATCCTCATACAAATTGTGTCGACGTAATAGGATATTACGGTACGATAAAATATTTATAAACTACTATTTTTCACAGCAAGAAAAGTCGACAAAATTTATTTATGTACCAGGTGTTGAAATAAATGGCATGTACAAGCATCCAACTCTCCAAAAAACTCGTATTATGTATCGTTTATCTTAGCATAAATCGAAAACAGGTTCACTATTTATATTGTGAAAAGAATAGACTTTTTTGCTTCTTAAAAATATTCTGTGAAAAATTCAATATTATAAAATAAAAATGTTTCTCGAATATTAATAAAAATAATCATTAATAATAATTATTAATAATAATTTGAATAATAAATAATAAATAATAATTAATAATTAATAATAATTATTAATAATAATTAATTAATGAAAACAATTAATAATAATGAATTAATAAAAATAAACAAGAATAGTTTTATATACTTCATAAATTATTTTTCAATGCAACATTTAACTTGCTTCCATTTATAGTACTTTATCTTATTAAATATAAAAAATAAAAGCTTTTTTTTTTCGATTAAAAAAATCGAATATTTGTGAAACAGTTATAACACAAAAACTTCACTATCAATAGATGTTTCTAATAGCCTAAGTTATCATAAATTAGTTTCCGGCATGAAAAGATCCAGTAATGTAATGAACCAAAGAAAAATATAACTAATTTTTTTCAGGAAAAAGAATCTGGATAGCTTCCAAAACTTTGTATTTTTATAAAAAATATACTTTTCAAAAATATGTTTTTGAAGTAAAACCTGATTAAATAACTCCACACATAATCTGTAATTTTTAAAATAAAAAAAAATAACTCCGACATTTTCCTGTCTTCATAAAGTCGAGAAACTTTTTCTTCTGAATTTTAGTTGTTTAAAATTTTTCTTGAGTATATCATAGATTTCTGCCCAGAGATATATTCTAATCCTGTAATATCAAAACAATTTTCATACAAATTGCGCCAACGTAAGGGGATATCATGGTACGGATAGATAAAATGTTTATAAACTACTATTTTTCACAGCAAGAAATGTCGACAAAATTTATTCATGTACCAGGTGTTAAAATAAATGACATGTAAAAGCATCCAATTCCTAAAAATACTTGTATCATGTATCGTTTATCTTAGAATAAATCGAAAAAATATTCACTATTTATATTGTGAAAGGAATACACATTTTTTGCTGCTTAAAGGTATTCAGCGAAAAATTCAGAAATGTAAAATAAAAATATGTCTCGAAAAATAGTAAAAATAATCATTAATAATAAAATGATAAATAATAATAATAATAACAATAATAAATATTAATTATTTAATTAATAATAATGAATAATAATGAATTAATGAAAGCAATCAATAATTATTAATAAAAATAATTCAAAACTTTAAAATAAAAATATATCTCGATTATAAAATATAAATATGTCTCGAATATTTAAAATTCCATTTTGTTTGAGCAAAAATATTAATGGTGAAATTTATTTTCTTTATTAAAGTAAGTATGAGAATTTTTTTTTTTTTCACTACAAAAATCGTAAACATACTTGTTTAATATCAGCTTAAGTATTTATTACTTCTTAGTAACATTTGTGAATCGTAAAATCAATTTAAAAATCGTAATAGCTAGTTCGTGAAATAATTTACCGTGTATTTGCATGTATAAGCCGATCCGTGTATAAGAATTTTCGGTAAAAAATCGTCCAAAATCGAAAACCCTTATATAAGCCGATGTTAAGAAAATATGAAGAAAACTTCAATGATCGAAAACTAATTGAAACGCTACTCGGGGAAAAAGTGTTCTGCGAAATTACTTATTTATCTCCTATTCTGTTTCAGCGCGCTGGCAAATCTATTTAATTGGATTCATCTGCAAGTTTGTATAAATAAGCCATTTAAGGACAAATTCCGCTCGAAATTCATTGAATGTATGTCCTCTGTAGTTATAGCGGACAAATTACATTAATTAAAAAAACAAGAAAGAAAAAAATTCATTCGTCAAGCATAAATTATGAATCACTTTCCAACACATTCAGAATAATGTAACAAAACTGCACTGTTTAAAATATTAAAATATTGCATCCCATTTCAAGATATGGAAATGTGTAACGCATTTCAAAACCAAATTTCAGCTGTTCCCATCTACAATCATAAAATTATCCGAATTTTTTAGTAGCCCTGTATATGATATACGGATTTGTATCTATTAGCAACATCTGTATCTATTAGCATTCCAAAATTCAGTTCGTTTAATAGATACGTATATTTCAGTTGAAAATTACCCTCCAGCAATTTCCTCTAATAAGGAAAATGATATGCGAATACTTTTTTGCAGGCCTGTTTATGAGGTAAGGAATTTAGGCATAAAGAATAATATGCAAAAAATTATTTAAATTTAAAAGCACATACCGAATTTTAAAACGTAGCCTCCAGCAATTATTAAGACAGTCCTGTAACCGATTTATTTTGTGTGACACTATAAATTAATGAAAAATGCTATGAATGCTTTGTTTTAACATGATCGTAGTGAAATTAAAGGATTTTATCACTTTAAATACATTTGAAATAGCACGTCATTAAAATATTCTTCGAACGATTTTTCCCCATATACAATAATGTAATCGAATTATTTTGAGTGTCCCCTTAAATGAGCCATAAATCGTACATACTTCGTATGCAATACCAAACATGCTTTTGTGACCCTAAATAAGTTTTATTAATTTCATGAAAATCTGAGTATATTTACCGGAGTTAGAGCGTGGACAGATGGGCAGACAAACCGAATCCATGTACACTTTTCAACTTTGTTGGAAAGTGCTAAAAATAAAAGTTGACTTTGCCACTATCTCTAAATGGATTAAAAAATCTTGAGTTGAATTACTATAATGAATGATCACCCGATCCATGGTAAAAGAATCCTGTATCTATAGCTCCTTCGTCCGATCATTCAAAACATGCCGAGTCAGTAATGAATTGGATGCCATTTTTGAAGAAGAGGGCGGCGGTAACGATTAATTAGATGCTGCCAATATTCATCCTGATGTGCCAATGCAAGAAACTGATTTTAAGGAGTTGCTAATCGAAATAGAAACTGAAAATTGACATAATCACTTAATTGTAGTGAAATATGATTGGTGATTTTTTTTTATTGTAAAAGAACGAGGCTTTCCAAAGCTTAATCCTGGGTGCGCCACTAGGCAGGAGCCTGGAGGAAAGTCTCTTTAAAACCAATGTAACAAATCTTGAAAACAAAATATCATTATAAATAGAATTCTGGTCTTTGATAAAAAATATATTGTATTGATATATTGAACTGAAGTACTCATAGAATCTTCAAAGCAGACAAACAAACTCTTCAGGAAAGTCTAGCAAGATTACAGCAAAATGTAGGCTGTTATTTTTATTCTATCCAATTAGGGGACACTGTGGCTAATTGTACATAGGGGTAAGTAGGTGCAGTCCTCCTAATTCGTCTGTTTTTTGATAAATGATGCAACCAGTCACAGTTACTAGAATCCTTATTGTAGTTTTACAACGTTATCCATATGCATTAAAAATTTGTTACGATTTTTTTTTCTTTTGCGCATTGAAAAATATTTTTTTATTGCTTCATTCTTTTCCTAATTTTTAATATGTTAATCTTAATAATTGAGATTTAACTTATGTAATTTTTCATAGAGTACTATTAATTCTATCTACTCCATATGTTATTCACTTGTATTGTTTATTTTTAGAAGGATAAGTCTCCCATTTTGTAGCAAAAAATATTATGGGGCTAGTAGGCACAAAGACCATGTTCGGGCGGGCAGTTCGCTCGGTGCATCAATTAATCCCGTTACAATGTTTTGTAATATTTTCGGCTAATTTATTTCGTTTGATTTTTTTTTTTTTTTTTTTTTACAGAAAACTTGCGTAATTAGTTACCAGAGAAAAACACAACAGGCTAAAACACCGAAGAATGATATAAGAAATGATGTGGGTGCTATATTAATTAAAGAATGATCTTTTAGGTAAACTGCCAAAGCTTTTAATATTCCTTCGAGAAGCCAAATATAAGTTCAGCTGAGTGACGAAGTTTATAACTCACTTATAATAGGTGAGAAGCTGGATGTTCAAAAGATTCAAGATCAGTTTTTTCGGTTTTATCTCCAGCAATCACAGGACTTCTATGTTTTCGGCTTAGAATGTTAAATCGTTAAAATCTGGAGATGTTTGGAAAAAAAAAGACAAAATTGAAAAAGAATATGCTTGAAAATGGACGTAAGAAATAAGAACCAAGTAAATATTAACAGATTCATCAAATATAAATGCATTGAACAATTAAACTTTTAAAACTATTCAGAGATTCGCCTTATCCGAAAGAACCTGCATCCAATATTTAAAGCAAATCTGATAGTTCTACATAAAAACCCGCTTATCAAATTCAAGAGAGGTTAATCGACCGTACCCCCTTTATACTTAACAAAAAAAAAAAAACCCTACAGCTAATTGGGAAGCATCTTATCACTATGAACCTGTGTCCGAAAATTTAAGCTAATGGGTTAATTCTGCGAGAAAAACCATCTATCTAAATTAAGAGGGGTAGTCCACCGATCCCCCATTTATACTTATCCAATGAATTCTAAACAAATTAGGGAAGCGCCTTATCAAAATGAACCTATATCCAAAATTTCAAGCAAATTGGCAAATTCTGCATGAAAAACACATTAACCTAAATTAAAAGGGGGAGTTAATTCCCATCCCCCCTCTTAGACTTATCCAATGAACTTTCAAAACTAATCATGGAGATGCCCTCATCAGAATGATCCTATGTCTAAAATTTGAATGAAATCTGACAATTCTGCATGAAAAACTCATTTATCTAAATTAAAGACGGGGGATTAGTCCCTCGTTCCTCTTCTTTATATTTATCCATGGAACACCCAAGACTAATCATGGTGGTGCCCTCATCAGAATGATCCTGTGTCTAAAATTTGAATGAAATCTGATAAGTCTGCATGAAAAACACATTTATCAAAATGAAGGCTGGGGAGTTATCCCTCGTTCCTCTTTTTTATATTTATCTAATGAACAACTAATACTAATTACGGCCTCATCAGAATGATCCTATATCCAAAACTTCAAGTGAACTCCCAAAACAAATCAGGGAAACACCTTATCAGAATATGCCTTTACCCAAAACTTCAAGTGAATCGAATATTTTTATCGTGAGTTATCGTGTTACGCACGTATGTACATACATACATGCAGAACGGGCGGACACATAAGCTATCAGGCTTTGATAACCCATGAGCTAAAAACACTTTGTTTCGACATACAAAAAAAGGAAGAAAGAAACGAAAAATTCTAATTGAGAAAAGCAAAAATATTAATAAATAGCTCTGATGACAAAAAATGTTATTGTTTGATGTGTGCTGACATTCTGAAAAATACCAAGTGTAGAAAACATGGCTTTGGGCACATGAGGCTTACGTTCAAACGGATACGGTCGGTTTTATAATTGTGACAATTGTAACTCTGATGATGATTCAAGAAGGATAAAAGTTACTCAGTGTTAATGTTTTATTAATCATTTTTATGCATGGTTTTAGATTTTACATTATGCAGTGCTAATTCCTTTGTTTAAACTTGCTGGTAATAATAATACTGACTCATATTAGTTGCGTATTTTATTTGAGTTTCATTTAACTTTTTGTATCTCGTGTGCCAACTTACGTCATAAATATAGTCAACTTGCCCTGCGACGAGTACACATTTTTTTCGTTTGCATCAAGCTAAAGATACACTACAAAAGCTACAATTATATGATTCCTGATATCTATAAGCCAAAATGTCTGTGCTTTAAATGTGCACTTGAATTTTGAAGACCTTAACAAAAAAATTTAGAGAAAATCTATAACTAAAATCTGCGCCTACTGACCTCTGTCTCCCCTAAGGTAAATACTTGGATTTTTACCGATTCTCTCGATTTGTTATCAGAGAAACTATGCTGGTTTAAAGCGAATTTAGAGTATAATTGAGTCGAAGAAGTAATAATTTTTCAGAAATTTTATCAAATATTGATAACAATTTAATGAATCGATGTGAATTAGCATCGATATTATTTTACAAAAGGCATTTGCCGTTTTTATAGATAAAGGTTAATATTTTAGAAAATGTTCGCCTGAGGAATATATATAACGTTTTTACAATTATAAAAGAACAAATAACGAAACAAAAACCCAACTAAAAAGAAATATCATGCATCAAGCATAGATTATTAAATTTTTTTGAGCATGTTAAAATACTGCAAGATGAGTTCATGATTTAATAAATTGATAGCAAACAACTAAGTAAATAATTTAGAAAACACATTACTCATTTGAAAACCCAATTTCACCAAATGTCATCTATAGTCTAAAAAATATCCGAATTTTTCTGTGTAGCCCTGCGTATGATCTATGAATTTGTATTTATACTACATACTATTCTAAAATTTAGTTCGCTTAGGAAACATATGACACAGTTGAAAATTCCCCGTCAGGAATTTCCGTCATTTAAAGGAAAATTACTTGAATTCTTTTGTGCAGCATTGTAAACATACAAAATTTATACATGCTCATGCAAAAACATTCTTAAATTCAAATTTTTAACTTATCATATACTATGTCGAGTTTCAAGTTTTTGACGTTAATGACGAATGCTAATTAAGATTATTTCTAAATAATTTTTTTTCTATGCAGATCATTTTTTACATACTTGGATTAGTAAATATTTTTTGTTATCTTGAAAATAAACACAAGCTATTTATATTCATATCTCATTGAAAGAAAAGCCCTACTGTAACGATGTATCAACATTTCTTTTGTATACGAGAATGTGGACAAAAAACAGATTAGATAAAGTAAAAAACAAAAGGAAGCATTTGGAAATCCCTAGTAAATGACTGAGCGAGGAAAGAAGTGCAGTGAGTGATAAGGAAATTCCTTGATTTACAATGGAGGAAACTTGCGCATTTTTCTTTCGAAGTAGAAGTTGAGAGAGTATGTTTGCTGGTCTTGGCTCATGGTAGAGAATGGAAGTTTGTGTCGAGGAATTGTGATTGGAAGTTTTTCTAAAAACAGTTGCCTTCTTTGTGCAGAAATGTGCATACAAAGAGAGAATGGTACCGAGTGGTTCTCCAATAAGCCTTTCTGAGCTCGATAGATTGAGAAGGACTAGTGTTTTGTTAAATAACACTAATCCAGCACGTAGACAATATTTCAATGTATAACTTAGTATGAAACAGGATCTGCTATATCTGAACCTATGATTGTGAATAAATTTTTTTGATATATATAAATTATCAGTAAATAAATAATTGTTAAATATTAACTAAATAAGTTAATATTAAATTATTATTAATAATAACTTAATATTATACTTTAATATTAATTTATTGTGTCCGTTATCAGGTATCTATCGATGGTGATAGCCTATCAACAAAACAGTGGTACTTCGACGTTTTTACAAGCGACTGGACTTTGCTAGATAATCATCATCGTATTGACAACGAAAAAATGCAATACATATCAACTGCGATATGCTTGAAATTATACAACATCATTAAAATACATTGCAAAAAATGTGCCTCATACATCATAATATAATAGAGAGTGTCCTTGTTTATGAGATATATACTTCCCTTACAATACAGAGCATACCATACTAAACCTCTATAGCATATATGAATTACATGGTGATACGAAGTATATTCATAGGAGTTAGAGCACAGCGAGACGACCTGACAGACAGACAAGCTGAATTCATAAACCACTTTCCAGCTATATTGGACAGAGTTAAAATATTTAAAAGTATAGGGTATTTATAATCGTAATTTATTTCCTTAGACTCAAAGTTTAAGAATAAGTTTTAAAACCCTATTATATTCAACTCACACAATAAAAAATTCTTTAAACGGCGAAGTAAAGAAGGTTTTTAGATTAATGTTCTCTGTATTTTTATTTATGTTTTTCTTAGCACAATATTTCAAGTTTATTATGTTATATTGTCTTAAAAACGCATTCATGCTTCAAAAATTATTAGAAAATCAGATTATCTTGGTCTTTTGAAAGATCATTCTGAGATATTAAGACATCATAAAAATAACACAAAAATATGCTTTACTTTCAAAAAACACATAAAAATTCTAACCATAAAATTCTAACGTAAATAAGAATATAAAAGATTCGTTTATTGCCATAATTCTTAAAAGTAAAAAAGAAAAAAAAAGTTTAGTGTTATATATTTCTTTTTAAGTTGACTCTTAAAAGTTATGTAGATTATGTAAGGTACCCTGGGGTAATAACGCCACGTTAAGGTTCTACCAATTTTCACGGCTCAGTTTTAGATGGTATTTTTCAAACAAATATATGATTTGATACAGCAACTCATTGACTATCTATATAAAAAATAATAATTTAACAGATATGTATTCATAAAATGTAATGGCGTGATTTCTTGACCAATGCTATTTGACGTTATTACCCACCTATATGGGTAATAACGCCATGCAAACGAAATTATGAAATAAGATTGAATAATTGCATGTAGATTGCCCAATTCTAAAAATATAAACTCTACAAACTTAGAAATTGACAAATTGCATTCTAAGCTATTGAAAATGTTCAATTTTTTGTGAAAATGTAAGAAAAATAAAGGTGTGGGTTGGGGGGGGGATGAAGCAAAAGAATATCAGACCGTGAGCTTCTTTTTGCTTAAAAAGGACCGCTTAAATAGAATTATTAGAAACATTGCACAGTTTTAACTGTGTTTATTTGAATCAGTATTTAGGATGTAGCTCGGCTATTGTAGGGAATCAACCGAGGTATTAATGCCAAGGATTGGCGTTATTACCCCGTTATAGTTATTGCGCTGTACATTTTAAATTGCAAATTATTTCGAGAAGATATCCAAAATCGTTAACAACATTTTGAAAGTACATGAAATGTACTACAAATTCATGTAATTAACAAAGTATTTCCAGATAAAAAAAATAGTCTTCACATCACAAAACGTATCTCGCAAATTTTAGATCAAGCGTTAAGTTTAGTTGCTTGTAAAAACAATAAGACCTAAAAATGAAACAAATTAACTTGAAGCAGTTTTTGCGATTTATATGACTTAAAACCCTTCTGCCCAGAGCACATGGGTGTCATTTACCAGATTATTTCATAATTATGCATAATATTAGCACTTGGCGTTTTTACCCCGCCTGACGTTATTACACCAGACCACCTTATAACAAATTTAAACTACAATAATTTTTATCAATTTTTATTTAAATTTCAAAAAACAAATTATTATAGTTATTTTCACACTTTCTTTAATAATGTATAACTGTTTTATAAATGTCCAGTAGACTCATTTATTCGAACGCCAAAGGGATGAGAAAAAAAAATCTAATTCTTCAAAATTTGAATTGACTAAAACTCGTAATTTTGCAGAAAAATGAGAAGCAAAATAAATAAATATTTGCAGTTTATCGGACCTTACCTTTACAGTTATCATTTTATAAACAGAAACTCGAACAGCAAATACAAACATTTCAGTAGTACAATTTCAAAATTTCATAAGAACAGACACAATAACTGTAACATATTCTACTGTCATATACTAAAATCTCATCTCTGAGTAATAATATTAATTTCATAATCCCTTGAAAAAATTCGTTCTCTTAGTTTGTTCTCTGGTTTATTTATTTAATAGGTTCAACAAAATCACTTCCGTTCGATAAATACTTTCATTATTACCCATTTTTACAACTGTAGCATTGCAGATGGACCAACCTAATTCATAAACTGCTTTCAACTAAGTTGAAAATGTTAAAAAATGCTTTTACTGTGCATATAAAAATTTGACTGTTTTGTTCACTGATTCATTTAAAGAAAAATTGTATCAACTATAAGCTTTTTATTTCTGTCTGTTGAAAACTATTATTTACCATACATGAGATCAAGCTATATATTTAAGCATACAGAGCTTTCTGAGGACAAGAAAATAGTTAATGAATACAAGTGCAATCACCGAGCGCAGGTAGTGCCTGTTTCATTACAGCAACATATTCCGAACAACTTCACAAAAATCTAATTGATATATATATACTAAATTATAGATATAGTGGATAGATAAAGCCATCTAGAATATATTTAAAAATTTACAATATCTTGTGGAATGGTTAAAAAAGCTTCTGTACTAGATTATATCGAGAGATACACCAGGAATAGTCCCATGTGTACTACAGTAAAAGTTGAAAATGTTTTCCCTGGATTTGAAGAGATCAATTCTCCCACTGGTGTTTGCGGACACTCGAAAGTAAAGGATGTTATTTGATTGATTCTATTTATAAAGATGCGACTATTTTCCTGAATTTTTTAACAAATTTAGCTCATTTCATGTATACTAAGCTTTTCCTACAATAGAGAAAATCTAAAAGTGTCAAAATTTGAAAGAATTGGAGATTCATTCCCTTTCATATTATTTTATCTGAGATAATTTCGTCACATAATATCATTGAATTCCCTTAAGTGTGTGCGATTATCATTGACACTGCTTATTTAAACAAAAAATCCCAATTGCATCATGGAAAATTTTTGGAGTCACATCCAAAACAAAACTCAGCAAATATGTTTTAAAAAATTGCTCAATACCCATACAAATCCAATCTGCCTTAAAAAAGTTTAAGATCAAACCCAACCCGATTCCACCCCATAGATAGATTCAAAAGTGGTGAAAATAGATTTACCACAATGGATATAAGATTGAGTATAAAAATGTAGGTACATAAAAGCTTCAAATATCGATGTTACTTGTCTTGTAACAAATAAAACATTTGTTTCTTTTTATGTTACATACTAAAACCTTTTCCAGGAAATAGCTTGAATCTATTCTTTTTAATGTCACATTTGAAATGAAGCACTTTATTTCAAGCTTTAAGCTGTCAAAAAATTGAACGGCTCGTTCCTTTTTTTTTTGTTTAAATTTACAAAATCCATTAATAAATAAACAAAACATACTTTTAACCACATTTTTGAGTAACTCCAATACTACCTAAATAAATCGTATAAAAATTTTAAAAGTTTTTCATAATATATCGTCTTTGAAGTGATAAAGTATTTACTTTCTGAAATGAAATAATTAAAAAGACTCTTATTTGTTTGAGAATATGTTTAGATAATACTTGAATACATTACTCGCATGTAAAATAAAAATTCTAAAGAATAAATTTTATTTCCAAAATCTTAATCTATGCTAATAAAAGAAAATCTCACTCTGTGCGCTTTTCTGTTTGTCTGTTTGCGATGGTAAGCAAAATCTACGACACGTACAAGACTCAAAGTTTTTGTAAGGATATTCGAAGGCTACTCCTGGTGCATCTGAGTTTCAGAATTTTAAATTTTTTTATAATTAGTTGAGAAATTAATTAAAATCCCATACTAAAAGAATGGAAAAGTATTCATAATTCAACAAAAGCATTGATTTTTATGGAACCGCGTGAGAATAAATTCGCCCTCATGTGTCTAAAATTTTCGCAGACAATGAGATGCGTTCTTCGAGTGAGGCTTAAAATTATTTTAAAACAATACGTGGCTAAAGCGACTTGGCAGTTTTACAGTTCTATAGAATATTTACGATATTGAATTTATCAATTTGAGATTAACGCATCTATGCCTGTTTTTAATGACGATTCCAGGTATCAAAAATCCCTGTCGGCATGGCCTATAGGCGGAGGTAGATTTCGAAAATTTTTCATCTCAAGAAAAAAAAAGATTAGCGATAAACGCAGTTTAACTACGTTATTCAGCCGCTTTAAAAAAAAATTTTAATTTAATTTTTCTGTAAGAACTGGTTTTATCAAAATCATCTTAAACGAAATTCGACTCAAATGTCCATTTTGGCAACATATTTTGAATTATATTCTTACTTTATTTAAAAAACTGACCAATATGCTCATTATATAGTTCCTATATAACAAAAAACTGTTAATTAAATTCGTTTGACAGCAAAACTGAATTTAAAAATGAGTCATAAAATAGCCAATTTATTATTTTAATACATCTACAATTCTTTCATCAAGATCGCTTCGGGAAATTTTGTGCGAAGTACCCACTTTGACAGCTTTTTTTAAATATATATTTAGCCTTTATCAAAAATCTGACCAATACGGCACATTACACAGTTCCTAAATACCAAATAACTGTCAATTGAATGCGTTTGAGAGCAAAATTGAATTTAAAAATGAGTCATAAAATAAACAATTTGTTATTTGAATACAACCTCAATTCTTTTATCATGATCGCTTTGGGAAATTTTTTTGCGAAGTGCTTACTTTGACAGCTTTTAAAAAATATATATTCATCCTTTATCAAAAAATCGACGAATACGCACATTATATAGTTTCTAAGTAACAAAAAACTGTCAATTGAATGCGTTTCAGAGCAAAATTGGATTTAAAAATGAGTCATAAAATAACCAATTTGTTATTTGAATACCCACAGTTCATTAATCAAGATCGCTTTAGGAAATGTGGTGCTAAGTGCACATTTTGGCAGCCTTTTTTGAAATATATTCTGCCTTTATCAAAACACTGGCCAATCCGTCACATTACATAGTTCCTAAATAAGAGGACCTGTAAATTGGAAGGGTTTGAGAACAAAAATGAATTTAAAAATGACTCAGACAAAACGCAATTTGTTATACTTCCTTAATTTTTCAAAGACGATAACTTCGGGAAATTCTGTTCAAAATACCCTTTTTGGCAGCCTTTTTAAAAATATATTCTGCCTTTATCAAAAAACTGGCCAATACGTCAAGTTATATAGTTCCTAAATAAGAGGACCTGTAAATTCCATGGGTTTGAGAACAAAAATGGATTTAAAAATGACTCAGAAAAAACGCAATTTGTTATACTTAATCAATTTTCTAATGACGATAACTTCGGGAAATCTTTTTAAAATGCCCTTTTTGGCAGCCTTTTTAGAAATATATTCTGCCTTAATCAAAAAACTGGCCAATACGTCAAGTTATATAGTTCCTAAATAAGAGGATCTGTCATTTGAATGCGTTTAAAATCAAAAATGAACTTAAAAATGAGTCAGAATATAAGCGGTTTGGATTTGAGGTTTTTTCTTCAACTCCTATTTTTGTTTAATTTATTTTTGCTTTAAAAATTGGTTCTATGAAAAACTTGTCAATATAAAAGTTGTTGGTATTATTGTGAAGATGTAAAATAAATTTCATTAGATTTGATTGCTTAAGAATTGAGTAAGTTATGGATTTTTTTCTTTTTAACCCCCCATTTTCTTTTCGTTTTTAATTTTTTTCATCGGTAAAAGTTGGTCCTATCAAAAACTTGTAAATACAAAAGTTTTAGATAATATTAAGTACATTTATATAAAATTTAGTTGGATTTGATATCTTGAGAATTGACGAAGTTATGAATTTTTTTCTCCCAAAAACCATGTTTTTTTCGTTCCTTGAGCCCATTTTTAACTTTATCAAAAATCTGTCATGCATAAACTTTTTGCCCATTTCTTAGAAGTAATATAAACTTTAAACTGATTCGATATCTATTTTAATTAAGAAGTTATCGCGTTTTATCGGTTTTCACAAAAACCCTCCGTATTTCCACCCCCTTGGTCCGATTTTGCCCATTAACTAACTCGACCGAGATTTTAAGCTCCTTGATTTTATGTAAAAGTTTGAAGAAGATCTGAGCATAATTATAGAAGTTATCGTGTCTAGAAGAAAGTAATATACACCGATAGATAGATAGATAGATAGATAGATAAACTTTTTTACTGATGGTAGTTTTGGAGTCTAGGAGTCATGATTCGTGTAGATCCGCAAAATTTTTTCAAAAATTCCAACATGGGAGAGAATGCAATAGGTAGTAGTATTTCATACGAAATCTACCTAATTTACTTTGAAATCAGGCTGCAATTAATGAATGTACTTCATTTTAAAATTTTAAATTGCGATTTCATCTGTAAGCATTTGATCACAGAGTCTGTGAAATAGATTTTTTTAAGGAAAAGTAAAGATTTTTTTCACGCCCGATATATTTTGCATTTGTTGAACTTTTAGGACTGACATATTTTGCAAAGCGTGCACAGCACGCTTGACTTATAGGGTTGCAGGCGGTGGGGACTTTTTTTGGATGTTCACATAAAACATCGACATTTATTGCTATCCTGGCGGTGGTAGGTGAAACTAGAAAATTTAGGCAAACTTTTTAAATTCCTATTTGATTCCGACACCCATTTGAGTAATATTACAGTTTTCGATGGTACAATGGCAACACACGAACAGACAGACAGATATTTTGTATAAACATGTTTTGGAATTTATGACCCCCTAAAAAGTGTAAATCCGTCAAAAAAATTCTATTCGAATAATTTCTTCTTCTGAATATGGGATAAAGTAAATGTCAAATTGTACTTCTAAATGAAATTCATTGAAGAAATGTAACTTTACTTAATATTTTCTAATGATTTACAAGTAATTTTAAATCATTAATTACTTTTTAAGTCTACCTCAATAATAGGTATTCGTTTATTTCATTAATGTAAATTAACTACGGGAAAGTTACCACAATTGGCAACTGATTGCTTAGACTAAACTGAAAAGAAAACAGGGTCATTAATCAAGTTACCCAGATACGGGTAAACTTCGGTTGTAAACTACGCATTCTGCGTATGATACATATAAAATTAATATTAAATTGAATTCGCTGTAATATAAGGGTGCATCTAAACTTTTGGGCAAAACTTTAAGGGGTGATAATACACATCAAGACAAACAATATTAAATAGAAAACTAAGGGTCCCAAACGTCTTCCGAAGAAGATAAGTGCCATTAAAGTTTAGAGCCCAAAATATCAAATGATTATAAAAAAAAAAAAAAAAAAAAAAAAAAAAAAAAAAAAAAAAAAAAAAAGGAAAAAAAAAAAAAAGGAAAAATTGGTCGATTTGTTTCCGGTTTTCACTAAAACTATTCTTTATGTCAGTCAGTACTTTAAAATAAATTATAAAGATAAATTTCAAAAAATGCCGATAGAGGGCGCTTTAGACTTTGGAGTAACGAACAACTATTTTTTCCTTTATTTTTTGCATCTCATTAAATTTTTTTCGATGCTTAGACAGAAACTTAAATTTTGAGCTGAAAATCTGAATAGTTGGGAGTGGTTAAGTAGCGCAAACTGAACTGCATTCAATGGGGGTGGGGAGGTTCAAATTTCAAATGATTATAAAAAACGGAAAAATTGGTCGATTCGTTTGCAGTTTTCTCTAAAACTGTTCTTTATGTCAGTATTTCCTTAAAAATAAATTTTAAAGATAAATTTTTAAAAATTCCGTTAGAGGACGTCTTAAACTTTAGATTAACCAACAACTATTTTTAACCGTTGTTATCTAATTCAATGCTTTTACAAGCTTATGCTTAAATTTTGAGCTCAAAATCTGAATCATTGTGAATAATTAAGTAGCGCAAAATTGAACTCTGTTCGAGGGATGGGAAGGGTAACATTTTAAATCCTGAACACAGTTCAGTTTGCGCTTCTTAACCCCTCCCAAAGATTCAGAATTTGAGCTCAAAATTTAAGTCTAAGTTTTTGCAAGCATTTAATTAGATGCAAAAAATAACTGTTCAAAATAGTTGTTTGTTACTCTAAAGTTACGGCACCCTCTTACGGAATTTTTTGAAATTTATCTTTGAAATTCATTTTCAAAGAAATACTGGCGAGTTTTAGCGAAAACCGTAAACGAATCGACCAATTTTTCCGTTTTTTATAATCTTTTGAAATTTGAGCCTCCCCATCCCCATTTAACACAGTTCAGTTTGCACTACTTAACCACTCCCCACGATTCAGATTTTGAGCTCAAAATTTAAGTTTATGTCTAAGCTTCTAAAAAAATTATTGAGATGCAAAAAATAACGGTAAAAAATAGTTGTACGTTACTCCAAAGTCTAAAGCGATCTCTATCGGCATTTTTTAAATTTATCTTTATAATTTATTTTTAAAACAATACTGATATATAGAATAGTTTTAGTGAAAACCGCAAATCAATTGATCAATTTTTCCGTTTTTTATGATTATTTGAAAATTTGGACCTTAAACTTTAATGGCGGCTATTCCCTTCGGAAAACGTTTGGGATTCTTGGTATCCTATTTAATATTGTTTGTCTTGATGTGTACTATCACCCCTTAAAGTTTTGCCCAAGAGTTTAGATGCACCCTGTATGTTTCATGAGGATAAGCCAGGAGCTTTGTTTCATGTTTTTTAGTATGTGTATGTGCCACTTTATAAAAGGGAAAAGATCAAATATCGTAAAAAAATGACACTCATCTCGATTATTTAAGGGAAATGTAGATATCCTACAAAGAAATCGCCAAATGAAAACATTAAAAAATCTGTCTCATCTGTAGATTTTAGATTATTCTTATTATAATATAATTTCCCCATATTACATAAAATTGATCAGACAATGAAACAGTGGTTGCTTTTCAAAAGCCATTAATTTTAAATGAACATAAAATGATAGGGCGACGTGCAAAATTTGCAATATCAAATTACATCCAACCACAAATTACATCTAACCATAGCATCAAATTATATTTATCGAACGACGAATTACTATACATCTATTATCAGAAAGTCAATAGAAATTATGTGTAAACGCAATCAAGTATGAAACGTTACAGTGTTATACAGTATACCTAATTTGTGGTTAAATATTTTAAATGTTAAAATAATAAACACCCAATAATGTATTTTCTACCTATTTTTAAGTTTTCAAATTCATTCCAGGGATTTGATTCAGTTACTGCTGAAAACACCCAATTAATAATGGACGTCTCCACCTGAAGCAAAGATAAACGCTTGACTGAACTAAGCGTTAGTAAATTAATTTACCCTGATGAAGATTGTGGTTGTAACCGACAGTAGTTGGAGGTTTAAAGCGAATCTACATTTTAAAGTTTTACATTTTTTAACTTACATTTTATTTTAATATCGCTTTTTAACTAAGCCATGCACCTTTCAAGTTAATATTAAATTTGAAATGAACAATAACTAAATAGGATATTTTTAAACTTTAATATTCCCTCGAGTTTTGACGAGTTCCATCTCTTATAAATTGAAATGTAAATGATTACTTTTTCAAAAATCTCGATTTTGGGGATGATGCTAGAAGTGCAATGAACGTAATATGTATTCTGGAGGGCAATAACCCTTTTTAATCGAAAGACTTTTCCTCTTATACTTTGTCAACACTTTTTATGATATTGAAAATATGTCTCCGGGATCTAAATTGCTTTCCAATTTTGAAATCTTCAATAAAGATCACTTTCCCAGAAAATTTAATATTCGGTAGAAATTCTGCCAGAGAAATATGAAAGAGGACACACATATTGTTTGGTTCAAAAGCAATGAACAATCGCTTTTTTTCATATCCAAGCAATATTTTCATAGTTGTAACAAGTTTTTTAAAAGGACTTTATTACTCAAAGGAAAACTGTTTTTACGAGACATAAAAAAAATTCAATATTATTTTGGAGAAATTTTATGTTATTTTTAAATCTAGAGAAAAGTTATTTGGATCTGTCAATTATTATTCTTCGCCTGCAAACATAATATAGAAATTTACTTATGTATTTTGACGTGTTTATATTATTGTTTCAGTGTACGACTGTAAAAAACATCTGTTTCTTATTTATAATTCAAATCTTTACATTACAGCTTTAATGTGTAAAAATTCTTAGAGACTGCTTTGGCTTTAATTACAACTAGGTAGAATGTGTCGAATTTCGACAAAAGACAATATTTTGGAAGAAACTGTTTCGTTTATTTATAATTAGCCTACAAAATTAATTACAGTGTAAAATGCACCTTATATTAATAAGTCTAAGTCCCAAAATCGACAAATTTCAGTATGTATTTGTTGTTGTGTAATATTCCATAGCTGAATATATAAAAGACATTGAAAAGACAAAAATTGAGTAAAATAAAATAAAACGAATTTAACAAATATCAAACTGAACTACGTAAAATAATCTATTATGTACACAGAATGCAAATGGGAATTTCATTCCAACTGCTTATAACTTGATTTCTTTTGAAATAATTTCAATTCAACAAGCAATATTAGTTTTTCAGGACAGGTTTCAATGTGAAACATCGTTTTAAGATGATTAGTCACACTGTTAAAAAAAATCTGAAATTCACGGATATATTTTTTTCTGAATTTCACAGAAAAAATCCTTTTTCGCACCAAAAGGGCTTTTTCCGTTACAAATCTGAAAACTCCACGATATTTCCTGAAACTAACGAAAAGGATGGAAATAAAAACAAAAAACGGAGACAGTCCGTTACCCGGGGATCTCCGTGGCCGAGTGGTTAAAGCGCTACGCCATTAAACGTCTGGGAGCATAGATTGTGGGTTCGTATCCCACTATCCCCATAAAATAATGAAAACACGAAAAGTCCCTTTTAATTATTTTTTTCTGTTTATTTTTCTCTTATTTCTTATTAAAAAAATCTTTTAACTAATTAGCCTCCCAATAAATAAATAAATTGCGCGCGATAATTTCAAAAAATTATCTAATTTTTGTAAAAAATGAATAAAAAATATTTTTTCATACATTCATTCAAAAAAAAAAAAATTGTGATTTTAAACAATGATTTTTTATTTTATTTACGCTAGTTAAAAAATTAAAATTTGTTTTAAAAATAATAAGTATTATGCATCATTCTAAAATAAAATAAAATAAACCGCTTACGAATATTCTAATGAATATATTTGAAAGGCAATCTTTGAAAAACACAACATATTTTCCCAGTAACTCATAAAAGACATACTTTGTACAGACAGGCATCGGCAGCTTTGGCTGAATCAGTAAGGACTTGATCCTCTACGCAAACGTTCCTAGTTCGATCCTCAGGATGGCTTGAAATAAATTATGCAAAAAATAATGATTTAAAATGATTTAAATTAAGTATATGGTCACTCGGAAATTTCGAATTCTTTGACGAATGTCCGGTTCACTAAATTTAAATTAAATTATTATCATTACAAAATCAAACTTTGTAACGGAAAGTTACCGCTTTTCCATACGGAAGTTTTCCTTTCTTTTATTTTCCAAACGGAAAATCTACTAACGGAACGGTGAAAGTTCGGCTACATTGCTGCCGGTAGTTTCACCTGGAATTCACAGATTTATTTTTAACAGTGCATAGAATTATAGGGGTAAGTTCTATAATTATCTGGAAACTTGATTATGAAAGATTAGTCTTTTTAAAAAATTTTCTGAATAGATTTCATTAAAATTTGGATTGTTTCTCAATTTTACACGGATGGTTTTAGAATAATGCATCAAAGTTTTACGTTGTTTTGTTATAAAATTATGGAAGAACGTTCAAAAATTAAGTGGGCCCGATAGTAACTAATCAGTTTTTTTAAGTTCGTTGAGGTAAATTTAAAAGAAATTTGCACTTCTATTTTAAACCCAATTTTCTGGATTGGTTTTAGTACATAATATTTTGTTCTACTTACGCATTTATAGAATTAGCTGAAAAGTTCTATAATCAGGGGAAACTAATTCTGGTTAAATATCAACTTTAAAAAGTTGGATAATTTTTGAGGGATAATTCTTTACATCGCATATCGGTCTATCATTCTAAAACCAAATCCTACACTGTTAAAAATAAATCTGTGAATTCCAGGTGAAACTACCGGCAGCAATGTAGCCGAACTTTCACCGTTCCGTTAGTAGATTTTCCGTTTGGAAAATAAAAGAAAGGAAAACTTCCGTATGGAAAAGCGGTAACTTTCCGTTACAAAGTTTGATTTTGTAATGATAATAATTTAATTTAAATTTAGTGAACCGGACATTCGTCAAAGAATTCGAAATTTCCGAGTGACCATATACTTAATTTAAATCATTTTAAATCATTATTTTTTGCATAATTTATTTCAAGCCATCCTGAGGATCGAACTAGGAACGTTTGCGTAGAGGATCAAGTCCTTACTGATTCAGCCAAAGCTGCCGATGCCTGTCTGTACAAAGTATGTCTTTTATGAGTTACTGGGAAAATATGTTGTGTTTTTCAAAGATAGCCTTTCAAATATATTCATTAGAATATTCGTAAGCGGTTTATTTTATTTTATTTTAGAATGATGCATAATACTTATTATTTTTAAAACAAATTTTAATTTTTTAACTAGCGTAAATAAAATAAAAAATCATTGTTTAAAATCACAATTTTTTTTTTTTTTTTTTGAATGAATGTATGAAAAAATATTTTTTATTCATTTTTTACAAAAATTAGATAATTTTTTGAAATTATCGCGCGCAATTTATTTATTTATTGGGAGGCTAATTAGTTAAAAGATTTTAATAAGAAATAAGAGAAAAATAAACAGAAAAAAATAATTAAAAGGGACTTTTCGTGTTTTCATTATTTTATGGGGATAGTGGGATACGAACCCACAATCTATGCTCCCAGACGTTTAATGGCGTGGCGCTTTAACCACTCGGCCACGGAGATCCCCGGGTAACGGACTGTCTCCGTTTTTTGTTTTTATTTCCATCCTTTTCGTTAGTTTCAGGAAATATCGTGGAGTTTTCAGATTTGTAACGGAAAAAGCCCTTTTGGTGCGAAAAAGGATTTTTTCTGTGAAATTCAGAAAAAAATATATCCGTGAATTTCAGATTTTTTTTAACAGTGTAGTATAAATGATCAACTAAAAAATTTTGTTCTTAACAGCCGAAATTGTTTTTCACACATTAGAAAGTATAACAGCGTATTGACGTTCGTATCGTTTTCGGTCATACTAAAGGTTTTATGATATAAAGATCTGTATTGCTTTAAAACGGAAAATTAAATTCACCATACATTTCCTTAATTCAACATTTGTTCGAAGAAAATGAAATGTTTTGCAATATAACTGTTGATAAATATAAAATATATGCTAATGTTTGAAAATACTTTCGTCTTTTAAATTAAAAAACATTAACTGGAAGTTATCAGGTTGCTTTAACACAAGTATCCCAAGATTTGTTGCTGATGACTTTTAAAAGGAAACTCGTATTTCTATTCATAAAATCCAAATCCACAGCGATTAACATGAAAATGACGTCAATTTCCAAAAATGTTCAATCGTGATTTCAGTCATGCAATTTTGCTTAAGAAGAGAAAGTTAACAATGAAAAATAATACCTATTTTTCAAGTTATCTATACTAATATTATAAAGAGGAAAGATTTGATTGTTTGTTTGTTTGAATTGAATAGGCTCCGAAACTACTTGACGGTTTTGAAAAATTCTTTCACCGTTGGAAAGCTATACAATTTCCGGTGAACATAGGCTAATTTTTAATTGATTTATTCAAATATTTTCCTTAATAATTCAAAATTTCATTATTTTTCATACAGAATCAATTAAAATTTTTCCGATAAAAAATAACCATTTTCTTTTCAGTTGCCAAAAAAATCAATATATGGAAAATAATTTCTCCTCGGCAATTAATTTTTAGTTGAACAGTATCCACGTGAAAAATTAAAATAAAAAAAATTTCAAAGGAAAATAAATATGACGTCATTTGTTATATTATCGGAAGTTTTGTTTGCACAGATATCATATACACTGCGAGGTAACCTAATGGACACTAAATTGATGTTATTTTGCCTGGCATGGCAACCCGACTATTGTTTATTTAATTATTAATAAAATGTTTTTTTATTTCCTTTCTCTTCTTTAAAATTATGTAAACTGTTTTGTCATATACTTATTATTTAAATACTAATTGTTATTATTTTTTAAATAACAGAAAATAATTTAAATATATATATGAAACTGGTATTCGAAAACGATTTTTCCGCCAAATTAGTGTAAAAAATTACCCTGCCGACCTCGGCGCGTACATGACTATTGCGCTGTTTTGTTTATGTATTAAGGATACTTTTAGATCATACATCCGATTACAGAAAATTAGTCAAATTATTTAATTAGAAGTTATTAAATTTATGTTTTTTTATTATGAAATAGACGAAGAAAAGAAAATTTACTATTGCTGCCCGACTGGAGAATTAACCTTGATGTTATTTTAAAAAACTATCGAAATGGCGATTTTTTAATTATTTGTTTACGTTTTTTTTGTTTATATTATTGCAAACATTTTTCCACTTTTATACACGCATCACCTTGGCGTGATTTTTTTTTTATGATGCCAATTTGGAGAACACTGCGTTTTCAAATACCAATTACATTTATATTACTTATTTTTATTTTCTATTTTTTTAAAAAGGAAATAATAATAATAAACTAAGTCAATAAATAATTATGGAACAAAACAATTTACATAATTTTAAAAGAGAAAAGAAAAATAATGAAATAATTTACTCAAAAATAATCAACTATTACCGGATTACCACGTGAGGCATAAAATCGCAATTTGCTGCAATCGCGCCAACGGGATCCGTAGATGACACCTGCACCTACATGTTATTGGCAATATTATTGTTTATACAATTTGTTTATATAATTTGGTAATACTTGATAATCCCATCGACCAAAAAACTATCGCTAAAGTATAAGGTTAAATGTCAATGGATGATTGTAAATGTCACATTCATTTCACATTAAATTTGTTATATGTAATTGTTACTTCATCAACCAATGTTAATTCGATGTTTATTTGTATTTCTATTAACATTTTAGTAATTTATTGATTCTTTGGTTATTTAAAATAAAAATTATGTACATTTGTATAATTTGGCGAAATTGATCGACGGAATAATCAAGTAGTCGAACAAAAAACTATCGTCAAATTATAGCATTAAATGCCAATAATGGATGATCGTAAATTTCACATTTATTTGAGGACAAACATGAAATAAGTCTGGTACATTTGTAACAATATCGTTTCTAGCACTTCTAATGTTTGACACTAAAAATCATAATGGAATCGATTACAGAAGGTAGAAAGATTTTATTAGATGCAAACTAAAGACTTATTTTTCTACAAAATTTAGTCATCAAGATTATTCTGAATTAACGGTTTACATTTTAGCAACTGTTTTATAAAAGGAAGAGGTAGTGAAACTGATGTAATTTTAATGTTATTCAAATAATAAAGCTTTAAAACACACTTTTTATGCTTCATTGTTCTACTAAATATATAAGTGAAACACCCTTCTTCGTCTGCCACTTTCACGGAGGGCACCCTTTCCTTAGGACCTATATCCCACGTGTAGATAAATGGCCGTCATAAATACAAACAAACAAAAACTCTTCTTTATCTGTAAATAATTCTTTACATTTTTTACTCTATTATTCTTGCTGGAACAGATTAAGGCAGATAGGAAACTACAGTAGACCTGCTAGCAGAGGACGTTTATTAAAAAATGTAACATGAAATGACATTGTATGTAGGCTACCAGAACTACACATAGTGCAAGTTCAGATGTCAGGATTTTAAGAACTAAGAAATGATAATGTACAATCCGAAAGTTTATAGAGTTTGATAATCAATGTCACTAATCATTGCAATGCCCTCTAATGTAATAGTGTGATGACTCGAGAATATTTTGATTCCTGTTGTCATAACGGTCTCATGTTCATACGAAACTCTACTATAAATGATAAAATAAAAGAGATGGTGCTTTATTGCCCAAATTTTCGCCGACTTACTATAGTACAATATCGCAATGGCGTGGGCATGATTTTCAGCAATACGGAAGATCATTCCAGGGTGGTCTATACTGCTTTAAAATAAAATTTTTAAATCACCATTTTTTTTTTTTTTTTTTTTTTTTTTTTGAGTCAAGGTTTGTTTGGAAATATGGACCAGCGAAGCAGGCATAGCCTGCTAGTGTTTAATATAAATCGTAGAGAAATCATATTTTATGTAACCATATTCGATATAAATCGTAGAAGGTTATGACTGCGTTAAAACATTTTATTTAAATCGCATATGTAAAGGTACAGCATTACAAACAAATGGGAAATAAATTGTAGCAACAAATAGGAAACAAATTGTTGGAGCAGGTTTGACTTCAAATTTAACAAACGATTTTTTATTGTCATTATTATCTCTTTCCCAAATTGTTTTCAGAAATTCAAACACCTATATATTAAAATAGATTTTTTAACTTCAAAAACATTCAAATGAAAATACTACTTCATAACTATGAAATGATGAATGAATACCATGAAAATACTTTTTTAACACACGTTTAGTTAAAATTTTTATAGATGTGTGTGAAAAGTATTAATTTTATGTTCAGTATGACATCAATTTCAAAAATACAACAATATTGTTCTGTAAACAATCAAAAACTTATTTGGGTTCAAAAATCTTCTAAATATTCTTGAATTTTCTTTTTAAAAATTTTATTACATACTTAGAATTATAGAATAAAGAAATATTGAATTCAAATTATTTACATACTATGTACAAAATGTATAATATGTACAAAATATAAATGCTTTTACCTTGATAATTTTTGATCATCATACTAAAAACTGGAAAGATGATCCTTTATGCATTTCTGCGTGCCTTTTCATAAAATTAACATAATTCTTCAATAAAACTCAAGACACGCACGACAAACAAAAAAAAATAAACATTCTCTCTAAAAAAAATTCTTTTTCATTCCATCAAAAATTGATGCCAACTTTTTTATCTAAACTTTTAACTCATCTCGTAAGATAAAAAATATAAAAAGCAAAGCAGACGAAAAAACAGCTTCGCTTCCATAGCAACGAGTCGCGTCTTATAAATAAATTAAATATCACAATTGCAAATATGCAAACGATTTTCTGTGAATAAACTGGGATAACTTAATTTATCAATTTCTAACATACTCCCACCTTTAATTTAGGCGGAAGCCAAATTAAACTTAAGATCACTTTTGATCAAATTAAGCCCTAATTCAAAATAAAAAATATATAAATAAATAAAGATAATAACTAAACAATAATAAAATAATAATGAAACGTTTAGAGTTCTAGAAAAGTTATTTCAGAGTTTTAGAAAAGTCAGTTCAAAAGTCTCTTTACTACTCTGCCACTTCTAGATGTACTGTTTCTCACCATCCACCCTACCAAGCTGCTGCTGAATGGATGACTAATAGGGCACAGTTCTTTCAATTAATAGGAAACAGTTCTTTCGAAGAAACTATTGCCTTCCAATACAATGATTTTAAAAGGTTGTTGGTTCCTGTAAAATTTGAGCCATTATCAGAGTATATAGTAGTTGGTCTTCCTCTCCTGCATATAAATCTTCGAAGTGACTGAATGAATCCTTCTGTTGAGAGACTGGATACAAGTTCCAAATGTATTACCCTATATACTGCACATGTAAAAAGTACAACCCATACTTTGGATCTTTGCTTTACGAAAAGAGGGCCAAAAAGATCAGCTCCAACAACTTCAAAAACTTTGGAATCTCTGACTCGATCTAGAGGTAGGTGGATTGGAGGTGTAGTATATGGTTTTGCAGAGTATCTTTTGCATCTGTAACAATTAGACAATTGACTTCTAATGCTGCGTCTAGAACAAATTATCCAATATTTTTCTCTTAAAATGGATCCAACTGTTTGAAGTCCAGCATGACAATTCTTTAAATGACATTCTTGAATCAGACAATTCACTACATGATGTTTCGATGGTAATAAAATTGGATATCTGAAAGAAAACTCGTCATCTCGCTCTAATATCTTTGTTTTTACTCTTAACAAACCTTCTTGATCTTTCATAACCTTTAATCCTTTTATTGCATCAGTAGTATTACCAAAACTTTCAGATTGTATTATTGACCAGAGCGACCTTTCCGCATCTTCTTTTTCTTCAATTGACAATTCTGATGGAAAACATATATTTCTGTTTCTGCACTTCATTATGAATCTCTTCACCCAACATACGACATTAATAAATCTACCAAATTTTGAAATTCTACTATATATCATAAATTCATGTGAATTAGAACATAAAAGAGTAGGTACTGAAGTTTTCTTCTTTTCCATCATTACTAATTCTTCGTTGGGGCTTGTTTCTGAATGTGGCCAATTTTCTTCTGATAACTTCAACCATTCTGGTCCCTCCCACCATCTCATCTTCAGCAGCTGTTTAGGACTACATCCGCGAGAAGGTAGATCAGCAGGGTTGAGATGACCAGGTACGAAGTTCCATTGTTGAGATTCGGAAAATTTACAAATTTCTCTAACTCTATTGCCTACAAACGTTCCCCATTGATCATTTCTTCGAATCCAAGCGAGAACAGTCGAAGAGTCGGTCCAATACTTTACTGGTATGGAAATACAATTAAAGGCTTTCAAAACAAATTTAGTCAACCTTATTCCTAAAATACAAGCAAGAAGCTCTAAACGTGGTATGGTTACATTTTTCTTTGGTGCAAGACGAGACTTAGCTCCTAAAAGTTGTACAAAGACTGCGTCTTTATCTTCACAACGTAAGAAAATTGCTGTTGCATAAGCTCTGGTACTTGCATCACAAAATGTATGAATAGACCATTTTTCTTTACAACCATAGCCTACACGTCTATTTATCTTCACGTCATTTAAATACTTGAGTTCGCTATACCATTTTTGAAAATTATTCCGGATTTCTTCTGGAAGTGGAGCATCCCAATCTAATTTCGTCGACCAGGCGTCTTGAATTATCAGTTTGGCTGGCAACAATGCTGGGGCTAAAAATCCTATTGGATCGAAGATCCCTTGGGTTACAGCTAATATCTTTCTTTTCGACAGATTTTCTATCTCATCACTAAATTTATAAGCGATCTTCAAACTATCTTCCATTGTGTCCCACTTCAACCCTAAAACCGGAACTATCGTTGTTACATTTTTGCTGAGCACCTTCTTTTCGTTAAGGAAACTGCTGTCTTCACTTTTAATTGGTCCGAATTCCCACATTCTTAATTCCATTTTCGCATCAGCCATGATTTCTGTAGATTTTGAAATAAAATTTTCTAGTTCAGGCACATTGTCGACTGAAGTAACGCAGTTATCTATATAGTATGATTTCATAAGCTTCTCAGCTATCTGTTTGTTTTCTTCATCAACATTACTCAAATGATATCTTATAACTGCACCTAGCAAAAATGGGCTACAAGTTGCTCCAAAAACTACTCTATTGTGTTGATAAACTTGAAATTCGTCAGGACTCTTCCACCATAAAAATCGCAAGAAATGCCGATCTGATTCTTTGACTTCAATTTGAAGAAATGCTCTTCTTATATCGGCTACTACCCCAATAGCTTTCTCACGAAATCTTATTAACACTGCAGGAATTTGTTCGATGAGGTTTGGTCCTTTAAAGAGGCAATCATTTAAAGAAGGAGACCTCCCTACCTTACACGATGCATCAAAAACTGGTCGAACACTTGTAGTAAGACTATCTGGTTTGATGACGGGATGATGAGGTAAAAAATGTCCTGGAATCTTGAGTGCTTCATCTGGTACTTTACTTATAACGCCTTCTTCTTCCCATTCATAGAAAACTTTAGCATATTCTTCAAACATTTTCATTGATTTTAATTTCTTTGTTGAATTTATCAATCTTCGTTCAGCTATGTGTCTATTTGAGGGAATCTCACGTTTGCCGTTAATCCAAGGAAGATCTACAATATAGCGACCTTCTATATTTCTATCAACTTCTTTTATAAAATTATCATGAGCGAGTTCTTCTTCTTCTGCTTTAGACAAAGTTTGACAGGGATCTGTTATACCGATTGTCTCTAACTTCCATAATTCTGGAATCTTCATATCTTTTAAAGCTAGGTTCGTGATAAACATATTTCCATAATTTAGGCAAGACTGTGATGTGCTTTCTAAACGACCACAAAGTGTCCATCCAAACTTTGTCTCTATTGCTGTAAGACCGCTCTTTAACTGTTTTACTCGACCTGTAAGAAGTTGTCCGTAGTAATCGCTTCCAATCAAAATTTCAATTTTTGGACTTCCTGCTCCTAAATCTGTGATCCATAGTTTATTTTGTTTAAGCTCTTTAATTACTGATTCTTTTGGTATCCGAGGAATATAGTTACAAATTATATCTTGATCCAAAAGTTCTAAGACTTCTTTCGTTTGTTTCTGTCTATCAGAAGAACTTAACTCAACTTGGAATTTATTGTGAGATTTAGCTTCTGTTTGCGTACCACCAAACAAAGTGTGTACAATAGCTTCAGAAGAAATGGGATGTAAACCTAACTCTTCAGCTGTACCTTTTAAAATATAGCTCTTTTGCGACCCACAATCAAGTAACGCTCGTACTTTCTTTGTTATTCGACCTTTAATAACTATTTCTAAAGTCATAAGGGCTACTTCAGCAGAACACTGCTTACTTGCTATGGTGCTTTGAATAACTTCTGGGGTCTTAACTGTATTTTCTGGTTCTTTACACATTGAAATTTCAGGGCATAATAACTCGGTATGGGGTTTAGAGCAAACGTGGCAACGAATAAAAACTTTGCAAACTTTAGCGTGGTGACCAAAACGAAGACATTTTAAACAGCAATTTTTATTCTTAATTTTGGCCTTCCGTTCATTAAAGGAAAGAGATCTAGCCCTAACACAGTCCTTGCTTTCATGAGATTTACTGCAAAATAAACAAAGGCGTTCTTTTGCGCTAAATAGCCCTGCTGCAGTAGGTATTTTACTTTCTGCTTTTCTTAATTTTTCTTTAGGTTTGTCTTTAAAGCCCAGCTCTATAAAACTCGATTTGGCTAATTTGAATCTTTCCTCGTTTGCAACTTCTTGTTTCAGAAATTCCATCAAACTTACTATATTTGCTTTTGTTGACAATGCATTATTATTACTAACAGTGTTTGATGTGATTGAAATATTATATCGCTGCCATGCTTTTAATACATCTTCCGATAAGCTAGATTCTATCATGGGATAGAGCCACGCCGAATTGCTTTCTAAACTTAAACCCATTAATTCTAACGATCTTAAATATGCCTCGACTTTCGTGAATAAATCTGATAAGGGAAGTTTATCTTTGCCGTGCGCCTGTACATTAGCTACAATCAATTTTAGGAATTCTCTAACGTACACTTCTATTAGTAAATCTTTGTTTCCAAAACGCTCTTGAAATGCCTCGACAGCTTTGGAGTAATTAACTGCGGTCATTGGATAGCTCTCTAACAAACGCCTGGCACTGGTTCCATGTTCCACCGATTGGATAAGATACTGAAATTTGTCACTATTATCCAAATCTATGTCTTCATGAATTTTCTGAAACTGGGACCAAAATGAAAGATAATTTATTAACTGCGAATCGAATGGCTTAATATTCAATTTAGGTAATTTATAATGCTTTGATTTGGAATAACCGTGATCTGTGCTTTTTTCACTATCATCTTGATTACGTTTATTTGTACCCAATGCTTCGCTAACTTTACGCTTAATGGTAATAAATTGATCTGAATAATTTTCATTTTCCACTACTTCATTTTCAATAGCCTCTTCATCGCATTTATCATCATCTAACATGAGTTCAATTATAGCTTCATCAATAGCTTTAATTTCATGAATCAAATTTTCTAATTTACTAAAACCGTCTAAAATTTTGTCCTTATCTAATGACTCGCTGTTAATTTCTTCATTCAAAACATTTAAAGTTCTGGTAAATGACGAACGTAGTGGTGTACGCTTTTTCTTTAGCTTATTCATCTTAGAAAAATTAAGTAGTAATGCACAGCTTATGAAAACACTATACGCTATAAAAACAATTCAATATCTCAACAATATTATTCAAATGTCCCTGTTCGTTGCGCCAGATTTGTTCTGTAAACAATCAAAAACTTATTTGGGTTCAAAAATCTTCTAAATATTCTTGAATTTTCTTTTTAAAAATTTTATTACATACTTAGAATTATAGAATAAAGAAATATTGAATTCAAATTATTTACATACTATGTACAAAATGTATAATATGTACAAAATATAAATGCTTTTACCTTGATAATTTTTGATCATCATACTAAAAACTGGAAAGATGATCCTTTATGCATTTCTGCGTGCCTTTTCATAAAATTAACATAATTCTTCAATAAAACTCAAGACACGCACGACAAACAAAAAAAAATAAACATTCTCTCTAAAAAAAATTCTTTTTCATTCCATCAAAAATTGATGCCAACTTTTTTATCTAAACTTTTAACTCATCTCGTAAGATAAAAAATATAAAAAGCAAAGCAGACGAAAAAACAGCTTCGCTTCCATAGCAACGAGTCGCGTCTTATAAATAAATTAAATATCACAATTGCAAATATGCAAACGATTTTCTGTGAATAAACTGGGATAACTTAATTTCTCAATTTCTAACAAATATAGCTAGAAATCTGAATTTTTATTGGCAAATAAAAACAAAATACATGTGTTATCACTTTTGTTTAACTATTGTGTGGCAAAAGGAAAAAAAAAAGATTGACTTAGAAAATTTTAGAAAAGCGATATTTTTATAATACTAAGGGGTCATACGACTGTTAAACCGTCAAAAAATAAGATTTTTGGAAAAGCAGTTACGTGAAAGATTAGCTTTTTCTGTGTATTTTACGACAATCCGCTTGAAAAAATTCCTATAATTACGAAAGTTATTATTAAAAAAGTGTCAGCTGTTTAGTGTAAACAATTTCAGAAAAAAAAAAAAAAAAATACTTCAAAAAGATTTATCTCAAAATGTGGTTTTTTTCACATAACGCGTATGTTATCTCTAAACCTATTTAATATTTTTGCATGAAATTTTTACAAATGATACATAATGCCATTTTCTTGAAACTGAACTTGAATTTGCTTTCAGATTGTTAAAAGATAGCCTCCATGAACTTGTAAAAATTCCGTTCATTTGTTATGGCAACAAAATGGCAGACGATATTGTTGTTATTAAAAGAATAAAAATGTTGTTTGTTGTTGATATGCTGAAGGCATTCTATTTATTATTATTTTACAAGTAATTTAATATAGTAAAATTATCACGTCCGGGTCACCAGAATTTTGTAAGAGAGCCCGGTATTGCGCTTATTTCTATTTACGAGTATCAAATAATTAATTGATTAAAATCATTATATTTTACTTAATATTAAAAAAACTAACTAAAATAATTTTACTATATTAAATTACTTGTAAAATAATAATAAATAGAACGCCTTCAGCATATCAACAACAAACAACATTTTTATTCTTTTAATAACAACAATATCGTCTGCCTTTTTGTTGCCATAACAAATGAACGGAATTTTTACAAGTTTATGGAGGCTACATACATTTTCTATGCATATATGAAATTTAATTTTTTAAGGGAAAAATACACTATTTTCAGTTTAATTATAAAAATAGAAGTATGATTTAAATGTATGCAAATTTAGGTTCAAATTAACCTTTATTTTTTGTAGTATGTGTAAAAAGCAGAAATTCTGTTTTAAATTCAATATTCGCGTTTGTAATGACCGAAAGATGGCGTTGTATTAGACCTGATAATCGTTTGTTTACGTTTGTTTGTTTACGTTCCATGCTGTAGCACTGTAGCATAGAACCAGTTTAAAGAGCTAGTTAAAGTGCTGTTTTTTATCTTTTTTATTTAATTATGGGAGATAAATTACAAATATCGACAATTTTAGAATTTGTAGATGCTGGAAAATCTAGTAAATGCTTTAGAGAAGCTGAAGCAATTATTGATGCAAAGAGAATAATAATGTGCGGCATTAAAGAATGTAAAGGAGATGAAATAAAGATTGTAGGCTCGTGTTTACAAACAAGCCAAACAAAAGCAAATCCCCATTTCATTTCAGGTTTGCTAGTTAAGGAGAACAAAAAATTGAAAATAAAAAAATTTTCTTGCTCTTGCAAAGCTGGGTCAAGCGAATCATGCAAGCATTGTGTTGCGGTCATGTTATTTTGTCATGAGTAAGTCAAATGTACTTTTTTTATATTATAGATCTAAACTTTGTGTATAAAATTTTGATTTTTGATAATTTTAATACAAAGAACCCAACGTTGCATTCGTTATAGAACTGTTTATTTATTTATTATAGAACTGTTTATTTATTTATCGGCCTTTTAAACACTGATTTCAGCGGAAGATGCTCATGGTATCAGTTCTATTTCTTTTAGTTCGACTTTGTCCGCGAGAGGGCGTCTATTTCATTTCAAACGCGAATAATTTGAGTATTCAAGAGCGTAATTTGATATCACATTTTTTTCCACAGCAAACTGCTTATTATTTATGATTCTCTGAAACAAATTATTTTTAACTTTCAAACATGAATGAGGTATATGTGTATATATAAAACATTGATCTATTAACATAAAAAATATGCTTTAAGACTTATACTTTTCAAGACATAGATTGCCGAAAAAGATACAGTTTTTGTGATTTTTCGACTTTAACAGTCGTATGACCCCTTAAATTATAGAAGGCGGTAGAAAAAAAAGGGTAAATATTGGTTTGAGGATTTTTTTTAAGTTCACAGCGATCATTTCCATGTTTTAAAACGTAGGTACAGCAAGTTTTCATGCAAATCTGTGAAAAATTGAACATTTGTAAAAGAAATGCACATGCAGAGAACAGCTTTTAAATATATAGATAATGTTTTTCTTTGCAGTAATCTTCTGAAAGAAGCAAAACCCTTAACTTTTCCGCTTTATGTGTAATTAAGATAAAACAAAACATAAAACTAAAGAGGATTTTTTCGCAAATACATCAAGGATTTCCTTCATCATTAGAGCTAATCTTTGGATTCTTCGTAAAAAAAATAACCTCTAGATAAATAATTAGATAATCCTAAAAATAATACCATATCTTCTAAATGATTCGAAGCAAGATAGCTTTTAATAAAGACTGTTTATAATAATAATAAGCTGTTAGTCAAAAAACTCCTTAGTTTCCCTCACTAATGTTAAATTTATGAGTGTAGAATGAGGTTGTATATTTAAAACACGTTCTCAGCATATTTTAACTTTTCTTTTTCTGTACGTTCTTCCTAAAGGATATCTGTTTTTTACTTAGATCTGAAAATATTTCTGAAACATATGCTTAATTTATCACTTTATGTATTGAATGCTGACAAACTGTGAGTAAGATTTTAAAAGAACGCATAAATTTATGCATATATTTTTTGAAATATTTTGACAATTAACAAAATAAGACATCCTTTAAAACGAAAACACAGAAAACTGAGGATCAAAATAGTAATTACTTCAGGAGATATTTTGAATATGCAAATGCATTCCACACCCATAATTTTAACATTAGGGGCGGGGGGGAGAGAGAGATTTAGGAGTACACTGACTAACAGCCGTAAGTTTATTCAATGTATCGACCACCTGCTGCAATAAGTATGTATGCATGCGAGTGCTTGTATATTGCTGCTGAGCATTTAAAACCTGATTTTACATATTTAAAGGAAACTCTTTTCAAATGATCCTCATTTTGTGTGCTTCACTGCTTTTGGCAACGTACAAATAGGTTATTTTATTGTAAAAAGAATATTCTACTTTTTTAACTATTTGGAAAATAGTTGTTGTACTCAGTAGAGAATTGGAAAATCGGAAGTATATCTTTTTATTGATTGAATTCCACAACTTATTCATTTTCTGATTGGTCCATGCTTAATGTCTAGAAATTGAATATTTCTGCGGGCAGGATGACAAAAAAAAGTATTAAAAACTACAAAAAACATTAATAATTCAGAAACAAATTTAGATACAGGTTTCAAACAAGTTGCATTTAAAAGTAAATTCTTTTTCTTCATACGGCGGTATAAAAATTTAAAATATGCGATGTTCAGAAGTTTAAAAATTTACAGCACCCAAAAATTGTTAAACTGAAATTTCATATAATATTTGGTTATAATTGGTCCAGGATATTAACGTGACTCGGCATATTAATATGACTCTGTTATTACGTAAGCTATGATTTAATCATCACAAAAATTGTGTTATTATTGTTTTTTAAAATATAGAAGTCTTTATAAATCTAAAATTATAGTCTTTGAAAATATTATTTTCCAAATAGTCGTTGTAATCTGTTAAATTACATTTCTTTTTAATATTGATTTTTTTAGCTAAAATTAAATTATGTTATTAAATATGCTTTTCAGATATACAAACAGATGCTGCTACGATTATCTGAAAAGCAGTTATTGAATATTTTTAATTTGATTTCTTCTTCTTTTCTTTTTCTTTCTTTTTTTATCATTTCATATTAAGAGCAAAATCCTACTACAAATTCACGATCAAACAAACGAACAGCGGAGCAAATTTTAATTAGTTTCAAGTACACTTGGAAATGGTTCTAATGTTTTAAAATTTTTGTGTATGTGATATAAATTACTTTCCCAAAGACTGAGTTAACCCCTTTGAGAGGCGGTGGGATGCCACCTAATTTCAATCAAGATTTGCACTTGAAAATTTGAACTAAATTTTACCTTTATATATTTTGGCGAATAAAGTTATAATATAGCTTTTCCTTATTATATAATAGAGTATTTCGAAAGCAATGCTGTGCATTAGGGTGGGCCGAAAAAAACTTTTTTTCGATTTTCGATTATGGCGGGTGCGGAAAAGTGGCCACTAGTGGCACTCAGTTCATACAAAAAATTTGAGATTTTTTGGACATTTCCTTACCCTGCCGCAAACGGCTTGAAGTTTTGCAAAAATGTTCATTTTTGAACTAATTTTGAAAAATTAAAAAATGTTAAATTAAATTTATTTTGGTTGTATTTACTTGAAAAGGCATATTTAATGTACCAAATGTTTAAATAAGATCTGATCATGCATTATTTAATATCTATTATAACTTAGGCTATTTTTATAGCTTTTTCGCGTATAATAGGCAAAAGTTGTATTTGTTTGAATCGATCGTTAGTTTCTGTATTATTTATGTCCCTTGGTCTTCTTTATGTATTTTCTATGTGTCAAACGTCATATATTTGGGGAAAAGACAGCAGTATACTTCAAATACAAATCTGGAAGGTGAGGAAGTGGTGAAGCATGACTCTAAGCGCGCGCAATGACTCGTCGTAATACTCAGGGAGTGAAGGACGAAATAGTTGAGAGCCAAAATGCGATAAAAGATTCTTATTATTTATCCTTGTTCAGTTACCTGAAACATTTGTTCAATGTTAACGTGAAACCCTTTTGTATTGATATGCAGTGCTTTTTGGGTCGTTTAATATGCCATTATAGTGTTTTGTGCGTTTTATTACAACGAGCTTAGAAATGGCTAGTATAAAGGGCCGCGACAATGCAAAAACACGCGATAGCGTGAAAAGTAACTCTTTGGGGGCATCATGCATATTGAAAGAATTGCAATTGTCAACTTATGCTGATAATCATGTGCCACTATTACTGGTTGCTTCACCATGTAGAAGTTGTGACAGCAGAGGATACGAATCTCGTCAACGATAAAAACAAAGTCAGAAGAGGGAAATAGAAACTTGGAAAGAAGATACATGCAGAAGAAGTTATTGAAAGAAGAAAAATTAAAAGCATATTTTTTAATGGTAGAAAGGATAAAAGTATATTCAGAGGAAAAAAAGAACAAGCGGCACTGTCGAAGGAAAGGCGAGGAACAGATCACCGTGTTGTTTGAACCTGTTTAGGAATACTTGTGTCACTTGATACCTCGTTCCGTTACCTTGATACCTCGTCAGTTCAGAAAAGTCTAACTTGTGGTGACTTGGAAGATTGTATAATGATTTTGATATTTCTTTTCCGTGACCGGAACAATGTATCAAGTGACCCGAGTATTCCTAACCAGGTTCAAACAGCAAGGTCATGTGTTCCTCGCCTTTCCTTCGACAGTGCCGCTTGTTCTTTTTTTCCTCTGAATATACTTTTATCCTTTTTACCATCAAAAAATATGCTTTTAATTTTACTTCTTTCAATAATTTCTTCTGCCTGTGTCTTCTTTCCAAGTTTCTATTTCTCTCTTCTGACTTTGTTTTTATCGATGACGAGATTCGTATTCTCTGCTGTCACAACTTCTACATGGTGAAGCAACCAGTATTAGTGGCGCATGATTATCAGCATAAGTTGGCAATTGCAATTCTTTCAATATGCATGATGCCACAAAATAGTTACTTTTCACGCTATCGCGTGTTTTTGCATTGTCCTGGCCCTTTATACTAGCCATTTCTAAGCTCGTTGTAATAAAACGCACAAAACACTATAATGGCATATTAAACGACCCAAAAAGCACTGCATATCAATACAAAAGGGTTTCACGTTAACATTGAACAAATGTTTCAGGTAACTGAACAAGGATAAATAATAAGAATCTTTTATCTCATTTTGGCTCTCAACTATTTCGTCCTTCACTCCCTGAGTATTACGACGAGTCATTGCGCGCGCTTAGAGTCATGCTTCACCACTTCCTCACCTTCCAGATTTGTATTTGAAGTATACTGCTGTCTTTTCCCTAAATATATGACGTTTGATACATAGAAATATATAAAAAAGGCCAAGGAACATAAATAATACAGAAACTAACGACCGATTCAAACAAATACAAATTTTGCTTATTATACGGGAAAAAGCTATAAAAATAGCCTAAGTTATAATACACATAGATATTAAATAATGCATGATCAGATCTTATTTAAACATTTGGTACATTAAATATGCGTTTTCAAGTAAATACAATCAAAATAAATTTAACCTTTTTTTATTTTTTTCGAAAAAAGTTCAAAAATGAACATTTTTGCAAAACTTCAAGCCGTTTGCGGCAGGGTAAGGAAATGTCCAAAAAATCTCAAATATTGTGTATGAACTGAATGCCACCAGTGGCCATTTTTCCGCACCCGCCATAATCGAAAATCGAAAAAAAAAGTTTTTTTCGGCCCACCCTACTGTGCATTCATCATTACAGTAACATAATTACTTGCCCCTGAAAGGGTGAAAATTTTGTCCTAAAATTTCACAAAAAGACTGTTTCAGAAAGTTACCAAGTTTTTATTTTTAATTTACATATTATTTCAATATTATTTATACATTATCTATACAATTCCACATAATAATCAAAGATATATTATGCATATATTTATATTGAAGAAGATTATATAATATTAATATTATATTATGCAAATTATATATAGAGTGATTATAATTAAAATCCCATTTTTAAAATGCTCTAAAAAATGATCAGAATAGCTTAAAAATGGCTTAAAAATTTCTAGTTTTGCTCATATTTTGAAATAATGTGATTTTCGTCACGTGATAACACGCGTATTTATAAAACGACTTGGATCTAACTTGGTATGTACATAGTACATACTAATGATTGGACCTAGTTCGTCGACCAGTTCCATCCGCCATCTTGTTTCAAAATGGCAGAATATTAATTTTTTTATTTAAATTTTAAAATTAGGTTTAAAAAAGTAAGAAATTGAAAAAGATTTTTCTTTTGTGTGTTTGACCTTGATAAAAAGATTCCAGAGCATATTCTGTTTCATTTATATTTTTAAATATGGCTGAATTGTAGCACTTTCAATTTCTAGTGTAGTTGACATTTTGAAACGGTCTGAATTTGAAAAAATTTGTCACGCGATAATACGTATATTTCTAAACCGATTTGGATATAATTCCGTGTATACATAGTACATACCAATTTCTTGACCGAGTTTATTGGCCAATTTCATCCCCCATCTTTCATCAAAATGGCGTTAGTTTGTATTATAATGTTATATGATTAAGTTTGTAAAAAATCTTTGTACAAACAAATTATTAGAAATTATAAAAAAAAAGTTCTTTCTGAAGCGTTTGATCTTACAAGGAAGGTCTCCAGAGTGGCCATACTCAGATTTTTTTTAAAAAAAATACTAATTAAACTACTTATGGATGTAATAAGGGATCGGTCGAAATTAGCGGCGGAATTACAGTGGAAATTATGTAAAAAAATAAAATACTTTCGAATATTTGGCTTGAAATCACGAAAGAGTCACGCGATTTGGCGAGCAGCACTTTTCCTCGCCAAAAGCAAACGATTTTAATGCAACTGAAAACCGTTGGTTATTTAGAATGCATGTAAATGGTATTTAATGAAATTTCAGTATAAACAATGAGATAGTTTAATATATTACATACATATGTATATTGTATTACATGTATATATATATTGTTTCTTGAAGTACTTATTTAATTTATCACTGGAAAAAATATTTTCATATAAAAAAATTCATATTGAGAAAAATAACTTTCATACATTTAAGCGTATTCATAAATAAAAGCCAGACGTTTCCATAGCAACGAAATTGAATCGACAAAGCTCAATTGGACTTTCAGTTTGAAACAATTTTAATTAATTTAAATTATGAATTTCCTTTTAAATCGCAAATTATGATGGTTAAATTTGAATATAAATATACATAATTATCGATATAACAAAATTATACTTAAAACAAACCAAAACTGACAAAACTAAAGTTATTTAAATTAAATTTATCTAAACAAGTTCCACGTGAAACTTATTTTTCCCTTAAAATGTATTTGACATAAAGAAATCTTTTTTGAAATTGCATTTCATCGCCAACCGATGATAAATCGTCAAATAACGAAATTTTCATTATTTTTTACGGTCACTGCATAGAGGTTCCGCCGAAATTTTTTTATAAACATATATAACCTCATGAGAAGAACATTCTGTATTTTTTTTTTTTTTCAGATTTTTCGGAGTATGCCCTTATGGAGACCTTTCTTGTTAGTACACTTATTCCGGAGTATTTTTTGTTTTGTTTTAAAAAACGCCTAATATATAGCAGTTTGAATTTCTAATGTGGGAGACATTTAAAAAAAACCAATTTGCCCACGACAGCACTCGATGTGAGTGTGCATGTGCACATGAATTAAGATTTCGACCAAGCTCATTGATTTGTTTTATCTATCATGTTGTTTTAAAATGGCAAACAATTCATGATATCGTGGAATTTTGCGATCTTATAAATCGCTTAAAATAAAACCATCTTGAATAAAAGGTGACTAATTTCTAAAAAATCTCATTAATATTCAGTATTGACAAAAACTAGTATTCAATCTTATATAATCGGTTTCATTCATATGAGCTTTGTATGTTTGAATAATATAGCTTAATTTAAAATAAATAAATAAGGTATAAGAAAGCTACCTCTTCCTCCCGGTACTGCCGGGAGGACTTTTAATATCTTTTTAAGTTTGAATTCGATTTTCATAAAATTTGAAATGACTCGACAAAGTTCTGCAACGATTATATATATTTAATTTTATACCATTCGGTTTGGTATTTTTTGTACATGCGGACAGACGGACGGACGATAATTGCTATGTATTTATATAATTGCTAGCGCATCTAAAAACTGAGAACACACGCCGAAATATTTTTGACATCTTGGTAAACAGAAACCTCACCTAACCATTTCAAAGATGGTGGTCACACGGCATTACCACCTAATTTTATTTTCAAAATAACAAACAGCACAAAGAATATTTATTTATTTATTTATTTTATAATAAAAGTGTAGAAAAACAGATTTTTATTTTCTAAGAAATTCGTTTGCGAATTTTGGTGTCAGTCATTATTTCATTACGAACAGAATTTTTCTCAAAATTATCCAAACTAAGTGAAACGCATGGCAATGGGTAATTTGAAGCAAAGAAACCATTTACATAAATATTATTTACAATTTTTAATAACGTGACACAAAAGATAAATAAATTTATTTATGTAAATACATTTCAATGCATAGTATAGATTCAATTAAAATTATACATTTAACAGCGAATTAGAAAATTAAAAGCATTTTTCAGATGAGTAAATATATTTTGCCATATCACAAATAATTGAAATTGTATTTTAAAACAAAACTTTTAAAGCCACATCAAGCCGTCACTTAAATTTCGTATTATATCTTTTAAAACTCATATTTTTAATTTATGATAGATATGGATAAAAAAGCATCCATGAATAAAGTTGTATAGACCTTTTCATGTTGAACATAATTTTTGCGCATGCGATTATAAATAGAACAAAAATAATGATATAAATAATGGAAATACATATTTTTAATTAATAGCATAGCGTCATTCAAAATTTCATATCCTTATTTTTAAAATTCACATTTTAAATTCTTAGATCCGTAACATAAACTGCTGCGTCACAAACTTTTAACGAGTTAAGGGTTTTTGTTTTGATACATATACTGTTGTTCCAAATTTAAGATTTAAAGTGTTGTGTCTTAAGAAGATTATTTAGAAAGGTACAAAAAAGTTTTTAGTTGATTTTCATATGTAAAACATTAATTTCGATATTTTTGGAGTGTCAAAAACATCGATGTTATAAAAATGGGTATTTTTGGAGCGATACTTAGACATTTTGTTGTTATCCTTACTTAAGAATGTTTTCAAATTTCGATGTTCAATATTATGTAAGGATCTTAAGAAACATTTCATAAATTCTTCTTCTAAATTTATTCTCAGTCACCTGCAAAGAAAAATATATTTTTGACTCGTTCCAAGTTAAATAATTTAAAAGATGTGATTACACCAGAATAAAGTAGAATATTTTGTACCAAGCTATCCGCTGAAAATTCTATCTTTTCAGAAAAATAAAATAAGTATTTCCTGCAGGTGATTGTTTTTTGCCTTTAAAAGTTAATAAACTTTTGCCTGCTATAATAAGATTTTCTATTTTAAATAAGTAATTCTGTACAAAAGAAATATTTGAATCGCTTTTTAGCCATAGTTTGACATAAAAACAGTCTTTGGTGGAATTAATTTCGGAAGCCAATATATAAAAGCTTATGCGAAATTTATGTAACATTTAATTATTTTTTATTCTTTTTACAGTTTAAACTTTTAGCACTTGATATTTGTAATTATTGTTAATTAATGGACTTTCAGAGAAAATTATTTTTTAATTGAATCATGCAAAAAAAATAATTTCTTTCTTTGGAATAATTAAAAAAAAATCATATGAATATATTTCTTACTTTCTTAATCTAATTGCCTGAATTATTTTTTGTTTTATAAAATAATTCTTGCTAACAATATTAATAAGAATTAATTAAGGAAATTTAATAATGCATAGAATTTTTTTCTTGCTTAAATTTAGTATGAAACTAATTCGTAATATATTTTCTTATTAGCATTGCTTTTTTACATTTCGTAAAAAATTATTACGTTTATTTCGTTTGTTAGCATTCGAATATGACTTAATATTAAGTTAGAATGGATAAATACACAAACTAATTAAAAGATTTGAAACAAGCACAGTGGAAGAAAAATTTAAAGCGTCACTGATGGACAAACGGGGAACTAAGAAAATGGACATCAAATGCATTGGATTATATGTATACTCGTTCGGAACAATTTTCACAAAATTCAAAGAAAGAAAGTTATTCAAATGATCTGAAATCCGCGAGAAAGAAAATAAAAATGAAAAATCGAAATTCTCGTTAGTTCGAATTAAACGAAGTCAGCATAAATTAACATAAGTGAATATTTGATATTCGAAACCATTATTTGTAAAAACAATTTACATTTTTTATAATAAGAAATTAAGAAAGAAGAAGTGCGAAAAAGATGCATACATATTCAAGTTTTTAATCATTTATATCCATCATAATATTGATTTCAATTTGTATCAGTAGAAATTAAAACGTATTTGATATATAGCAAGGACGAATCTATGGCACGCATGTCTAAAGTATCATACACTCGCAAAATACTAAATAAAAAAATAAATAAATAATAACACTTTCGCAACAGCATAGATTCAGGTTATAAATCAAAACAAAATAAAATTACCAAAGCACATTCAACACTAAGCCGATCTTGGTTATTTTTACTTTCTTCTATCTTTGCAAGAAATATTGGATTCGTGAAAACTTTCGAATTTCGGCTTTTAATGGATTTACACGTTTTAGGATTAAGAGATTCCAAAAAACATGTTTTTACGAAATATCTCTCTATGAATCTGTGTATCGGTGGAGCAGGGCAGATAAGTAAGAATTCTTTGCACGGATTTACTCGTTTGTTAAATTAAGAAAATGGAAGATTATCGACATCAAAGATTACCAGTCATTACGAAGAAAGAATGCTAATGATAAAATTATGGCGACTTGTTATCTTTTATTTATTTGTTTATTTATTTATTTTAATAGGTTTTTTTTTTTTTTTTTTTTTTTTTTTTACTTATGGCTGATAGTCATTATTTTTAGGAAATGTCAGATGAGAAATCTCAAATGAAAATTGTTTGTTAAATGATTTCTGATCAGTTTTTATTCAGTTAATAGCAATAAGGTATAAAGCCGATATTAATTATTCGGCATAAAAGATGCAATAACAAAAATCCTATTTACATTTCTTTTTTTTACTTTTGATAATTCAATTTTAATTATAACAGTTTAATACCTACTTGCATATTAACTGCAGGTTTTAATCTTAACAAAAATTCAGGTAATTTTGATTATTAATCTTGATTCACACTTTCTGGGTCACTTAAATTATATATACAGTCGACTCTCGTTAATTAGAATCTTCGTCTAATTCGAACTAAACATGAAGTCCCGAAGTTTTCAATGGCAGAATAACGTTAAACATTTTCATTAATTCGAACTCATTTTCTCTTGACTTCGTTTAATTCGAACTAACGAGAATTTCGATTTTTCATTTTTATTTTCTTTCTCGCGGATTTCAGATCATTTGAATAACTTTCTTTCTTTGAATTTTGTGAAAATTGTTCCAAACGAGCATACATATAATCCAATGCATTTGATGTCCATTTTCTTAGTTCCCCGTTTGTCCATCAGTGACGCTTTAAATTTTTCTTCCACTGTGCTTGTTTCAAATCTTTTAATTAGTTTGTGTATTTATCCATTCTAACTTAATATTAAGTCGTATTCGAATGATAACAGACGAAATAAATTTTAAAAAACACTATAACATTAATTCCTTTGTAATAGTACCATACTGAGCATCTTTTCTTCTAATACTTTCCATAATTGGAGCTTCGGATAATTCGAACATTTCTTGTGGTCCAGACGAGTTCGAATTAACGAAAGCCGACTGTATTTTTATTTATTTATTTAAACATTTTTGCCAAGGAATGTGAAAAGGTTCATTGTTCCTGAACTATAAGTGTTAAAAGAGCAGAAAGATTAACCATAAATATTAAATAAAAAATTTTCTTTTTTATGCACAGAAAAAAACATTTTTTTTACGGAATGACCCATCTACTTTTACTAAGCGATTTTTTTAAATTAGAAATTGTGTTACGAGAAAGAAAGATGGGATAATTATGAACACTTCACCTGGAATTTTTACATTTTTCTTTTTAATTACCAATTGTTTAGCTTAGATAGGTTATCAAACAAGGAAACTGATATCTATAAAGACCAAACGTATCTTTGCGTAATGCATACGTCGTTTTGTGAATGGCAACGCTTTCACATGCAATTTTCGCTACTGCAAATTTTATACGACTAAGCACCGCATAGTTTTAATTTTTACACCACCGCATGGAGAAATAAATGAATTTTTAATGCAATTTGTTTGAAATCTCAATTTGTTTTTGAGCTATAATTTTTTTTAATAGTTTTTAGTACCAATTTTGTAATTGTGACATTTACATCCATTACATCATTTAGATTACTTCATTTTATCTTTTTAAAAAAAGAGAGAGAGAGATTAAAATGCGTTTATTTTGTCAAAAATATCGTCTGTTGTAAAAATCGGTGATTTCGGTTTTTATTCGTTTTTATTCCTCAATTAAATGGGGGGGGGGGACTCCAAGTTTTGAGTTAAAGTGATTTTAAAATGATCAAATTATAATTCTATTTTTTTTTTCAACGTGGTGAATATGAATTTGAGAAATGCGTGTGTAAAATTTGAGAAGATAAAAATGATGACGTGTTTTAATTTAGCGTAAAATTCTATAATCGTGTCAATTTGGATTTTTTTTTCACTCGCATTTATACCAAATATAAGAGCCTCAATTGATAACTTCATCATAGTAACTGATATTTATTATATTTTACTGATTGCATATGCGATTAAAGTTTGATTTTAAAAATTTCGACAACTCAGTTAGTATTTTATTAATCTTAACTTAAAATAATATTTGTTTGAGAGTTTGGAAGCATTTTGACTGTAACTAATTTTGTAGATTTATTATAAATCAATGAAACAGTTCCTTCTTAAACATTTTCTCTCGTCGAATTTCGACGGATTCCACCTCGTAATGAATAAATGCGAAAAAATTCTATTTACACTAACTAATTTTTAACATCATTAAGACTCCTACAGTTAAAAAAGCAGTAGTGAAAATCTATCCATTATGTTTAATTTCAATGGATCTGATCCCTAACAATTTAACATTAGACAGAAACGTCATCTATAATATGTCATATTAACCTGGCTACGAGATACTAAAATGTGTTTTGTATTTCAGATTATATTCAGGGTTCTCGCTGTCACTCGCCATTGCGCCAAATTGCGACTAAATTCTTCATTAGGCGAGTAAACAAGCGGTTAGCTTCGCCAAATTGCTAGTGCTCAATTTATGTTTTTTATTTCTTTCTCCTTTCGTTTTTCTTACATATCTATATATATATATTTTAATATATTTGAAATTAGATTAATAACAATAGTTGTCGCAGTTATAAAAACTAAGGTTATTTTAGAATATATTGAAAAAAGGGGGTACATTAAAGGAATAAAGATCATTTCTTTTGTGTATGTGCTACACGGTGAATCTCTTTTGCTGATACTTTTTTCATTTGGCAAATATTTTTTATTTTTTACTAGCCAAATTACTAACGTTGGTCAAATGTCACCGAGAACACTGATTATATGTATGCTGTTGTGCCTTTGTATTGCAACCTCCCCACCCCCTACACATACACACATACTTGAGTAATCCATTTCAACATATAAGACACCTGTAGAAGTTCATGAATCTTCCAAATATATGATCTCTGAATAAATCTAATATCGAAGATAGAAGATGTCAAAACGTGTAATTAGAAGTATTGTGTATTCCTTCTATGATATACAGGGTGATTCTAAATTTTTTTTACAATAAAGAGGATTGATAGTACACATCAAGACAAACAATACTAAATAGGAGACCAAGGATCCCAAACGTTTTCCAAAGGAGATAGCCGCCATTAAAGTTTGGGGACCAAAATTTCAAATAAACATAACAAACGGAAAAATCGGTCGATTGATTTGCAATTTTCACTAAAATTACTCTTTATGTCGGCATTTTCTTGAAATTAAATTATAAAGATAAATTTCAAAAAATGCCGATAGAGGTCGCTTTAGACTTTGGAATAACGAACAACTATTTTTTGCCGGTATTTTTTGCATCACATTAAATGTTTTCGCAAGCTTAGACTCAAACTTAAATTTTGAACTCAAAATCTGAAAAGTTGGGAGTGGTTAAATAGTACAAACTGAACTGTGTTCAGAGGGTTTAAATTTCAAATGATTATAAAAAATGGAAAAATTAGTCGATTGATTTGCGGTTTACACTAAAACTATTCTTTATTGTAGTATTTTCTTAAAAATAAATTATAAATATTAATTTCAAAAAATGTCGATAGAGGGCGTTTTAGACTTTGGAGTAACGAACAACTCTTTTTTGGCGTTATTTTTTGCATCTCATTAAATGTTTTTGGAAGCTTAGACTTAAACTTAAATTTTGAGCTCAAAATCTAAATAGTAGGGAGTGGTTAAGTAGCACAAACTTAACTGTGTTTAAGGGGAGGGGGGGGGAGGTTCAAGTTTAAAATAATTATAGAAAATGGGAAAATTGGTCGATTCGTTTGCGGTTTAAAATAAAACTATTCTTTAAGTTAGTATCTTCTTAAAAATAAATTTTAAAGATAAATTTCAAAAAATTCCGCTAGAGGGTGCCTTAAACTTCAGAGTAACCAACAATTAATTTTAAAATGCTTGCAAAAGCTTATTAAATGTTTTCGGAAGCTTAGATTTAAACTTAAATTTTGAGCTCAAATTCTGAATCGTAGAGAGGGGTTAAGAAACGCAAACTGGAGAGTGTGCAGGAGTTGAAATTTAACCCTCCCCCCTCCTCGAACACAAATCAATTTTTCGTTACTTAAACACTCCCATGGATTCAGAATGTGAGCCCAAAATTTAAGTCTATGCATTTGAAAGCATTTAATGAGATTAAAAAAATAACGGTTATAAATAGTTGTAAGTTACTCTAAAGTTTAAAGCGCCCTTTATCGGCATTTTGTGAAATTTATCTTTAAAATTTAGTTTCAAGAAAATGCTGTTTTAAAAATTAGTTTTAGAAAATACCACAAACTAATCGACCAATTTTTCCGTTTTTTATAATCATTTGAAATTTTAACCCTTTGAACACAGTTCAGTTTTTCTACTTAACCACTCCCAACCATTCAGATTTTAAACTCAAAATTTAAGTTTAAGTCTGAGCTTACGAAAGCATTTAATACGATGCAAAAAATAACGCCAAAAAAGAGTTGTTCGTTACTCCAAAGTCTAAAGCGCCCTCTATCGGCATTTCTTGAAATTTATCTTTTTAATTTATTTTCACGAAAATACCTACATGAAGATTAGTTTTATTGAAAACCGCAAATCAATCGACCAATTTTTTCGTTTTTTTTTTTTTTTTTTATAATCATTTGAAATTTGAACCCTCTGAATACAGCTCAGTTTCTGCTACTTAACCACACCCAACACCCAATTATTCCGATTTTGAGCTCAAAATTTAAGTTTGAGTCTAAGCTTACGAAACCATTTAATGAGATGTAAAAATTACCGCAAAAAATAGTTGTTCGTTACTCCAAAGTCTAAAGCGCCCTCTATCGGAATTTTTTTGAAATGTATCTTCATAATTTAATTTCAAGAAAATGCCGACATAGAGAATAATTTTAGTGAAAACCGCAAATCAATTGACCGATTTTTCCGTTTTTTATTTTTATTTGAAATTTTAGTCCCTAAACTTTAATGGCGGTTATCTCCTTTGGAAAACATTTGGGACCCTTCGTCTCCTATTTAATATTGTTTGTCTTGATGTGTACTATCAACTCTCTTTTATTGTATAAAAAATTTAGAATTACCTTGTATATTAAATTAAAGGATTTGTAGAGATAATTAGAGAATGATCATGTAGATTCATTTGTATGCTTTAAAAAGTATAATTTTATAATTCATGTGTCGGTTATATATGTCTATCTATTAAATAATATTGCTAAACATGCAAAAAATCGCAGACGATTTCGCATTTTAATTACTCGATTGTTATGAAGTTATTTAAATCTCAATTTCCATGTCGTTGAATACGTTACCATGTGTAATAATGATGAACGTTACCATAAATTTAATTTAAAATCACGTAAATTTTCAATCAATGAAATGGATATCATATGAGAATAAAAGAAAATTCAATTGCATATAAAAGGAACTTCCTTTTAATAAGTTAAAATGTAGTTTCTAATGATAATTTCGAATTTAAAATAGAAATTTATTTATATCTTTAAATTTTAAAATTTTTATTTACATAACGTGAAATACGAACAAGGTATGATCTTTTCCGATAGGATTTAACGTTTAATGTTAAAATTTTTAAATCCAACCAAACCCTCATTTATTTTTCAAATCTAATGTGCACATTAGTAATATTTTTCCATGGGAAAATACTACTAGTAATAATGTTTAACTGGTATAGAATTTCGAAGATGGTGTACTTGTCACACTTGGGCGATAAATCCTCAACTCTGTTAACATTGAAAATGTTTACCTTACATTGTTAAAGAAAATTTTTTTATATTATTACGTCGCCGTTGATAGATTAAAATATTTTATATTAGAAAATTATTTCAAAGCTCTTCAAAATCGCTAAATTAAATTAGTATCATGACAAATTTTATTTAACTGTAAATTTTTCATTCAATTAAAGCAGTGAGTATTAAAATTCTGTGAAATTTAGAAGTCAATACATAAGCGATCAAAACAAAAGCAGTAGCGCGTGTCACGACATCTAAGGTTAATTAAGCGATTAGTGATGCAGATAGATCGACATGCTTCTGCTTTATACTGCAGACATGTCTTTCATATTTATAGGAATATCCAAACAAGCACTTTATTATAGACCGGGAGGCGGCATCACAGACAATCACCTCATCGAGTTCACGGATGAAAATCTAGGAAAAAAATATCGATTCGCATATTAAAACCCAATCGGTCTGCCAAGTCATACTTTGGAGGAAAATATCTAAAAGCCCAATTTTAGCACTTGACTCATGGGTTTACCATTATATTTTCCTGCTCCCAATCCTCCATATTTTCATACTTTTGTGTACAGGAAAGCATAATGATAAGCCTGCAAATCAACCGCTAAAATCGGGTTTTCCGGTGTTTTCCACCAAGATATGACTAGACAGACCAATTGCATTTTAATATGCGAATTGAAATTCAACTAATTCCAGATTTTCACCCTTGAACCCTATGAGATGATTGTCTGATTAATTTCTGTCGTTTTGTTAAAATAATTTAAATGTAATTTGTCCTTAGTACATGCACGCATAAAAAGATCATCTAGATTTTGTTTATATAGCATAAAAAGAAACCATCTAAAGGAGTTTATTAATTAGATTTGTCGTAGAATCGTTTTAAATTTTTGCAATCTTAGATATCTTAGACAAAATTGTTCTAATAATTAATGATATTAAGGAATCTTTAAACAAACGAAAAAGCTTCAAGCTTTCTTCAAGCTGTTCCTTGATTATATTTGCTTTAAGTAAATGGTGAAACTTCTGTGATGAAATTTTTCAGTTGTCAATAAAAAATATGTTACATTACTGACAAGTGTAGAGCCTTTTCCTTTCAGGGTACTACTTGTTCAATCATCGGTATATCGTTATAAAATTAAGTGGCTTATAAACCAGCATTTAACAAAAATCATTTTTAAAAATTCGTCAGTTGTTCAAATGTTCAAACGTACTTCGATGCTGTAATTTTTCTGCAGTAATAAGTTCTCCTGATTCCGGGTCATTTAACGAAATGGCATCTCAATCAACGCTGATCATCTGGTAATCTTCTTTGATATGGTTTTAATAATATTCTACTAATTTTAAAAGTTCAAAAGTGTTAAGTATAAAGAAAAGTAGCTCAAAAGATTTAAGAAGCTTAGTAGATGATGAGCAAGGGAAGTGCTGATGCTTTCCATTAAACTAAAAGACATATTAGAGAACATAATCTTGGCAGTTTTCTTGAAAATTAATTAAAATTGGCATCATTTTATTAAACTGATGTGTTTAATTTGCGTTAAGAAATTGTTTAATAATCCTAGTAACTGCTTTTACATAGTTAATTCCTTTTAATGAATGAACAAGGGGAATATTCGAGTTAGTAGTGTCTATCAGTTTATGGTAAGAATTTATGTTATGCTCGGTTTCAACTTAAAAGAAAAATACTTTAAAGGGCCAAATTTTAAAGTAAAAGATTTAACTATTCGTAAATATTGCAAATTAAAAAAAAAACTTTAATCACATCTTCTAATGCGTTATTTATTTAACGCAAAATATTTGTTCTCGTGATAAATGTCTTTGATAGAAGAATGGGGAAACAATTTCTTACATAAGTCTACCCACGCTTTAATTAATACAAAGTTGAATGGCCTCACTTCAAGAATAAAGTTTAAATGATGCAAACTATTGGGTCATTCCACGTAAAATGAACAAAAATGTAAAAAAAATGACGTGACCACATAGGAACCGATTTTAATAAAAATTGATATACATGTACAATTCATATTCAAGTAGAGTTCTGAAAATTATTTTGATGAAAAATAAATTATTTTAGCTGTTCTAGACATTTAAAAAACTTATGATATAGAATGGCATGTGTACAATCGTCCAAAGTTTCATGTTCTGCATCTTGAAAACTATTTAACAGAAACGAACTTTTTTATTATTAAAAATGTAACCTCTGAAAATCTATCTTCATATTTATTGAGTAATGATGATCTAGTAATACCATGATTAATCTTAAATTGGTTGTAAATGATGAATACTTGTAAATTTTCAGAAAATTAGAAACGTTAAAAAAATTAAAAAACATTTGTGAAAATGATGCCTGATGTAATATTACATATAAAGATCGAATTCTCTAAGTTTAAAAGTTGCCATTTATTTCCTCTATTTTCAAAAAAATGAGAAACTTTGAAAAAAACTACAAATTCATAATTTTTCCTCTTATGTATCCACAAAAATAAATAAATAAATAAATAAAATATAAAGGAAAGGCCCGACATTAACAATATTGCACAATCATAATTATCAACAAGTCCATGATATACGAAAAGACATTCAAGATGCAATAATGTTTCTTCTGTAACAAGTTCTCATAATTCCGTGTCATAAAATGGAAGATATGTCAATCAACGCTGATCATCTGGTAATCTTCTTTGATATCATTTTAATAAGATTCTACTAATTTTAAAAGTTTAAAAGTGTTAAGTATAAAGAAAATAGCTCAAAAGATTTAAAAAGCTTAGTAGATGAAGAGCTAAGGAAGTGCTGATGCTTTCCATTAAACTAAAAGACACATTAGACAACATAATCTAGGCAGTTTTCTTGAAATTTACTTAAAATTGCCATCATTTTATTAAATTGATGTGTTTAATCTGCGTTAAGAAATTGTTTAATAATCCTAGTAACTGCTTTTACTTTCAATGAATGGACATGGGGAATATTTGAGTTAGCAACGTCTATCAGTTTATGGTAAGAATTTATGTTATGCTCGGTTTTAGCTTAAAAGAAAAATACTTGAAAGTGTCAACTTTTAAGTAAAAGATTTAACTATTCGTGAATATTGCTAATTTAAAAAAAGAACTTTAATCACATCTTCTAATGTGTTATTTATTTAACTTAAAATATTTTTCTCGTGATAGTTGTTTTTAATAGAAGAATGGGGAAATAAATCCTTACATAAGTCTACCCACGCTTTAATTAATACAAAGTTGAATGGCCTCATTTTAAGAATGATAAAGTTTAAATGATGCAAACAAACTATTCTGATAACATCTCTTGGTAAAAAATTGTTTAACTTACAATATTGATTAAATTTTATCCTTGTCCTCTTCATTTTAAAAGCACTTAAAAACTATATACGAAACTGTAGAAAACGAATTAAAAATAAATAAAACCATTTTTTAATTATATTTTTCATTTATTGCTCAATAAAATAAAAGTATTCCTTATAAATATAATTATCACATGCTAGATTTTCATAGTTTAAAATCAATTAGTCATAAAATTGAGAGTTATATAAAAATATGTTTATTAAATATATTTTATTAATTCTATTTAATATCAAACACATTCTTTATTCACTATTAATTATGTGAATTATTAAATTATAAATATAAATTTTACATTTTGATTAAAAGTAATCATATAATTAATGTGTATACTAATTAATGCCTGCAGATTAAATAATGTATCTAAACACATAAGCATTATCTCTTCAGTAATTATAATATAGTAATTGTATGTCGCTCGCTATAAGTAAATATTGGGTACATTTAATTTTATAATTGTAATGATTAATATTACTTACATTCATGTAATAAGGGTAAAAAATATAAGTGTAGTAATAGAGTAACTAAAAGTATTAATAATTATGCATTAAAACGGTATATTTTAAAATAATGTTAAATGTATAATACTGTGTAAATGTAAAACGCTTTAGGGTTGTCTCTACTTAAATAATGCTTTTAAAAATGTTTTGAATTATTATATACCATAAAGGTATTATTCGTCCTTTCTATTGCCTAGTATAATTAGAATTGCACTCAAAAGAAAAATTGAAAATTTTCCAAAATTTTTCTAGTCAAATTGTATTTTAAGAACTTTTTATATAACGGCAACAACAAAAATTCATATAACAGGTACAGATTTGCATTGTGAAATTTTTTAAGGTTACTGAGAAATTTTTAAGAAAATCGGATTCCTAAAATTTGTTAAGTAACGATAACTAGGGTTACAGATAAAAATTTAAGAATTTTACCAAAATTTTAGTGGATTCTTTTGTAAAGTTATAGCTTTCTCCAGCTTTGCTCACAAGTTTTGTAGATTGATATCTATTTTTGTATACAGTGTATCGATAAAATTTTGGTAAGAAGCATAACAAATTTCGGTAAATTTAGATTACTAAGATTACAATTTTTTTCAACGTGTATACACTGTAAAAAAAAAACTGTAAAGTTGCTAAGATTTTATTAGTAAACTTGTATTCCAAGAACTTTTCATGTATCTGTAACAGCAAAATTTAATGTAATCGAGGAAGGTTACATGAAATTTTGCTGTTATTGTTATATGAAAAGTTCTTGGAATACAAATCTACTAGAAAAAAAAATAGTGACTTTATAGTTTTTTTTTTATTTTTTATTTTTACAGTGTAACTGTATGCAAACGAACCTGGTTAACATGGACAAGGGGAATCAGAATGTTATTCATGTTAACAGTAATTCATGTTGTCAGTATCAAATCTTTCTATTATTTTTATAAGAGTGAAAACAATTCATGTATTTGTGAAAACAATTCATGTTAAAAATAATTCACGCTAAGCGTGTTCATGTTAACAAGATTTAGCTGTAAATACAAATTAAAATTACCACTGCTATACTACTCGAATATGATTTAAACTTTCCATAAATTTTATAAAAAAGTGCAAATTGCTGAATCTAGTTTATTTTCTCTAAGTGAAAGTCTAAAATCAAATAATAATGTACAGATTCTATTTATAGCTTCATGAATTGTAAATTTTTAAAGAAATTAAGTTTGGAAGGAAAGTTTTGTTTAGACTTTACATTTGAAGAGAATATGTTCTCGCCAAAAGAAATTTTTTTAACAAATAAGTTTTATAATTTCTTTAGCAATTTTAGTTTGTTTTTTTAGCATAGCGTTTCGAGCTAAAATCCTTCATTTTAAGATAATGAAATGAAAGTATTTAAAAATTGTTAAAGATTGTATAATGTCAAAAAATATTTTATTTTTAAAATAATTTCATAAATATTGCCTTTACAAAGTGTGTGATCATAAGTAGGGGAGAGGGGTGCACTTTTGAACAATTTTTCAGGAAATCAATATATTTCTTACTTGAATTATAGTTATTGAGTTTTAAATATTACAGAATAAAAACAACGCATTTCTTCATCATATGAACCATAAACTAAACATTTTCAAAAGAAATTAAATAAGTTGTGAGGATTTAAAAAGATGAAAAATTTTTGTTCAAACCTGCCCCACGTAGGGGTAATTTTGAACAAGCAAGTGACACCTTTGAACAAATGAATAAAATATGAAAATATTGAGAGTTTTTATAAAAAGTTGCATACGTTACAGAAATATAAAGTAACATTAATAAAAATAAATAACTACATTTTGTTGAAATTACTATTTTTTTTTTATTATTTAATCAAACTTAAATTCATCAAAGTTGATGTCAAAACTCATCGTTGATAAAACACAAAGTGTCCCTCCAGTTGTGTTTGGTTGTGAAAACATTTGTACAATATCCTTTAAATACACCAATGTGATATTTGATGCTTCTGGAAAATTAAAATTTTTCATTCGCTATTTTTTTAAGAGACCTGATATAAAATTACGTTTTATCCGTTACGGAAACGTGAAATAATGTTTGGAAATCTGTTAAATCATGAATCATTATTTTGTATCCAGTACTTGCAGTTGTCAAATAAATGAAATTAGATTTGAAACTTCCCATCACTGATACATACAGTGGTTGAAACCTATGTTTGCAGCAAGGGGAATTATTAGAAGTATAAGTCCATGTTCTTTGATATTCTTAATTAACCTCTTTTCACATGAAAAATTTTCAGAAATAATAATATTTAGATACATTAACAACACTTTACTTTATAGTTTTAAGTGTTCTCTTTAAATTATTTCAATTATTATTTATCTCCAGTTTATTCAATGTTTTTTCGTTGTTCTTCAATGTTTTTTCGTTGTTCAGTGGTGCCCCATCACACGGAGTTCAAATTTACAACGGTTTGCTCAATTCGGCTAAATAATTTGAATAAAACAAAACTTATAAACTAAAGCTAACATCTTTGTTTAAGCATTGAACAATAACTTAGAATTTTAGAGATAGAAGTTAGTAAACAAAAATCTTACAACTTTATTTTCTTAAGTTTAGATTCAAGAGGGAGAAAAATACATATCTTGTTTAGACAGTACTGTTCATACAAAATGATACAGCTTTGTATAATTATTCCCTTGAAGCAGCAGTAATGTATTGCCAAATACATTTTTTTTAAATAATTTATTTGAAGGAAAATATTTAGAGTGTTCAAAGGTGCCCCCCTCTCCCCTACAATTAATGTATGTATAATTATTTCGGCTACATTAAAACATTAATGACATTCATTTTTAAAGAAATATCAATAGAATGAAAAATATGAAATCTAGTGTGCGATGCTGAATAACTTAATTAAAGTAAATATTATTCAGATAATATATACATATAATTTTTTGTTGTTGTCAATTTGTAAAATCATTTTTGAACATTTTTAAAAATCCAAATACATATAAACATACACAAAATTATTTTAAGTACATAAGTAGTTTAAAAATGTTTATGCTATGAAAATTTAAATAAGCTTGTGTTTCTGTAAGTTTCTGAAATATTTAAAATAAGTAATTTTTTTTTCTAAAAATGGCTCTATTTCTTATATGAAACAATATATTTAGATTAAAATGTAACTTTTTAACCATAAAATATGAAATTGCTATTGAAAAAGCACTATAAAATTATGATACTCTAATAAAGAATAAATTCATCATCTTCAACATAAAACTGTATGACGTTATTATTGGGAATAAGAAAGCAAATTTTCGAAAATATAAAATAAAAGTACATAAAAAGATAAGTTTTTAAAAAGTAGAAAAAGGAAAAGTTTAACCTTCACAAAGGAATGGTGGCTTCTTCTTAAGAGTGTTCTCAACTGCTTCACTCAACAGGCTCAAAACGTTTTGACACATTTACAAATTCATTTTTTAACAGAAAGTTGGAAAATTGGAAGGCCTGTGAAAGCGATTTCAAATCGAACTTAATTTTCCTTTTTTTTCATCAATAAATTACCTATCGAGTTCTAAGCTATTTCGATAACGTGATCACCCGTTTTTCTCCTGCTTTTCGACCGGTTTTTCTGCTTTCGTCGGGAAAGTGCTCAAAAACGTCAATTTTGAAGGCTTGTTACGAAGGATCTATTGTGTTTTTAAAAAAACAGAAAATTGACTGCAATTAGACAGTTTCTGAATAACAACACCTGCTATTTTCATGCATTTCCGAACAAAAATAAATTAAAGCATATGTCACAAAGTTGTTCTTTTTGATTTAAGAACAGCCTTAAGTCTGAAACAATTTGAAACTTGTTTTTTAAAACTATAAAAGCATAATATAGTCAGGCTTTGCCTCAGTGGGCTGTGCTCTTTAGTATCGATAATTATTCATCCTAAATATATATTTATATTTATAGATAGTTCTGCTTTTTATCATTTCATTAAAAAGTGTTGTATACACTGTAAAAAAAATCTGCAAAGGTACTAAACCTTTTCTGGGAAACTGGGATTCCAAGAACTTTTCCTGTAACGGTAACAGCAAAAATTCAAGTTTCAGAATCGATTACATTAATTTTTCCTGTTATCGTTACATGAAAAGTTCTTGGAATCCCAGTTTCCTAGAAAATGTTTAGTACCTTCACAGATTTTTTTTACAGTGTACTTTTAAAAATGCGTATTTGTATTTGTATTTGCTTATACATTTAAAGCACAATGTTGAAGTCATAAAAAATCAAGGGTATACGTTATACGTAGAGGATATACGCTAATATCATCGACGTACATTGCTGCACTGTAAAAAACAAATCTGTAAAACTATCGATGCAAAGTTATAGAAATCGTATACTTACTAAAATTTTATCTGTACAACAACTGTAAAAACTGTAAAAGGAAAAAAATGCAAATTTACAACACTTGTAAGCAAAACTTCAGAAATCTGTATCTTTACAAAAGAATCTACTAAAATTACAATAATCTTACTAAATTTTTATCTGTAACCCGAGTTCCCGCTCCTTAAAAATTTCAAGGAATCCAAGTTTCGTAAAAAATTCTTAGTCACCTTTCAGAGTTTTTGATTCACAGTGCAAATCTGTATCTGTTACACGAGTTCTTTTTGTTACTGTTACATAAAATGTTCTTGAAATACCAATTTCCTGGAAAAATTTTAGTAACTTCACTTTTTTTTTACAGTGCAGAGTATACGCAATAGCTTTGTTTGAGAAAAAAAGAGTATGCGAAATTTGATAAAAATTCCAGAAGATATGCGCTGCATACCTCCGCATACCCTCCACTACATCCCTGATGTAAAAGTAGCGCAGTTTCATTTGTATTTGGTGACAGTGTACACTGTAAAAAAAAGGGGGGTCGATCTACTAAAAAATTTTTAGTAATCCTTGTAATTACTAAGAAATTTTTAGTAATCTTACTCGGTTACAAGGAATCTGTAAGAATTACTAGAAAAAAGCTAGCAATGAATAGAGTTAATAGTTTTACATTTTTAATAGCTATTACTAAAACTCACTTGGTGTGGCTTTAATAGCCAAGTGGTCATAGCACCGAACTCCAGGCTGAAAGTACCTGGGTTCGATGCTGGCCTCCGCCAAATATGCACCGAATGCAAATGAAGGGATTATGAAAATCCAGTCGTAGCAGTTACCATGGGTAATGATCTCTGAACTTTCCCTCCCCTTTAGAAACATGTCAAGATAGAGTAGGTAGCAATGTTTAGTGCTGCCATCTATTGTGGCCTTACGTTTCAGACGTCTGTCTTTTTAACCACTGGATGCAGCTCGAAGGAAGCTCCTGCCCTTCAGCACACGTAATGGTTACTAAAAATAATTTTGGAGCTATTACTAAAATTTGCTTGGTGGCTCATACTAAAAAGTTTTAAGTTAGTTATACAAAAAATTCTTTTGTTCAGTTTACAAAAGAAAGGTTTGTTTCACTTGCAAAAAAATTTTTGAAAAGGTTACTGAAAAATTCTGTGGAATACAAAGTTACTAAGAAATTTTTAGTAACCTCTTGATTTTTTTTTTTTTTTTTTTTTTTTTTTTTTTACAGTGTACGATTGGCCGTAGTTTGGTATATTAGCAACAATGGTGGACATGCCAGACTTGAACGGAACATAATAATACTCATTACTCAAAATTGAAGCATTGTCTTTGATCCACTATAGTATTTCTAAATATTCACATCTAACAAAACAGCAACAATAAATATTTTTTTTCATTCTTTAAACATTTTAATCTTAAATCTATAAATTAAGTTTTCATGTTTGTTTAGTTAAAAGCAAATTATAAGCATAATCATTCAACCTCCCATGAAATTTATGTAAAATTATCACTAAGTTATTAATCTCGGATCACAAATTTCCATAATGCATTACTCTTGAAGTAAATTTTATTAATTTGTTGTTTAAAGTAATGCATGTTTAAAAAGGTAACAACAGATATGTTTGTTTAATATACATAATTTGTTATGACATAATTGACTTGCTGTTAGCAAGAGAAATATTTGAAAACGCTCAAAGAGTAATCTCTTTCAAGTTAGGGCAGTTAATCAATCAAGAAATTATTTAGTTTTATCCCTTTTTAATAAACAGCTCTTAGTATAGTTCTTGATTTTTCTGGGAGAAAATTTTTAATCCCATAATGTTGCATTAAAACTACGTATAAAAACTAGCATTTTTTTAAATAATGTATACAATTTAGTTCTATAGTCATTAAGCTGTACTCTAGTTGCAAGATAATTAAAGCTTTGGCTGGATACTTTTAAATAATCTAACTTAACTATTAAATCTTGCAATTTTAATTAAAAACTAGAAATAAAAATTATTTCTTTTTTAAATGGAACAAATAATCTTCTTTAATTAATCAAGAAAGTATCTAATTTTGAACCAGATTAATGAAATTTTGCCATTTATGTAAACTTAGAATAATATATACTACAGCCTAATTTGGACTAATGAGGAGATGATGAAAAATGAATTCCCTTAGAAAATTTTTTTAAACTTTATTTATTGCTACATTTTTAGCTAAATGTTACACATTGTTTGCTCCCTTGGCTTATTTAAAAAAAAAGAATAATAATAAGTAACTTATAACTGATGTCTCAGATAATGTTAAAAAAAATGTACATCCTTTTAACTGTTCCACATGCTATAGCAGGTGGGGTAGTTGTGATATTTAATCACAGATCAGCATTAAAATGTATTTAAATTTAAAATATGAACGAAAGTTACTTTAAATCAAACACTGAACAGTTACGTAATTATGTGTATTTTAGCATATTGTGTATTTCACGTGATTAAATTGTTTCGTATAAGACAGTTATAAAACAGATCTTTCACATTTTTCAAGTTTGTTGCCATCTTCAAATAATTTCTCTTTTATAAAAACATAAATAAATGATTCAAAACTCAAGCATTTGGAAAATTTATTTATATTCACCATCTTCCTTTCTCCCAACATGAGGGGCTAAACATATGTAAAGTTATCTATTTTTTTTTTTTTTTTTTTGACTTTTCCGTTTTTTACGATATTATACGTTATCATCCTTCGCCCCCCTTTTTCACACAGCCACGCCCTCCGTGTTAATTTCATTATCAATGTCTAAAAGTTCTGTTAATTTTTAGATTTTTTTTTTTTTTTTTTTTTACTTTTTTCTGTTTTTAATAGAAGAAAGTATTGCAATCGAGATTTTATTTGACTTCCGGTTTTCGACGGATTTGCAAGTTTTAGAGGTCAGAGATTCCAAAAAACGTGTTTTTACAAATTGTCTGTTAATTTTTCCATGTGTCTGTGTGTATATGTGTCCGTATGTCACCATTCTACCATCAAAAAGTGTATAAAGATATGTATAGAATTGAACCAATTTTTGTGAATGTTTTTGGCTGTGACAAGCAGGACCTCCTTCAATTTTGGAATATTCCGTCATAATAGCGAATTTTGTGCCATTTTCAATATTTTACCATCGAAAATTGTATTAAGCTATCATTGTATTGAATCAAATTTTTTCTGTAAATGTTTGACTATGGCTAGTTGGTCCTCCATGAATTAAAAAAAAAAAATCCGCCGGAAGCGATTTTTGTGCCATTTTCAATATTTTATCACAGGAAAGTGTATGAAGTTATGCATAGAATTAAATGGAATTTTTTATATAAGTGTTTGGCTATGTTCAGCAGCCCCTCTTTGAATTTAAAAAAAATCCACCGAAAAGAGGCGCTATAACCGTGATGTCTGTGCCATTTTTATTATTTTACCATCAAAAAGTGTTTGAAGTTATGCATAAAACTGAACTAAGTTTTTTGTATATGATCTTTTTTGGGGTACGGCAAGTAGATCCTTCCTGAATTTCAAAGAAATTTGCCTATCGTTCTACTGTTCATCGGCTCGTGCAGATTCAGAAATTCGTTTTTACTCCGATTAATTGACTTAAGTAGAAATTTAAAATGAAAATCATAGTTGGTATAGTATTGGGTTAATAATATTAACATATTAACATGTGTAACTAAATTTTGAAATATTAAAATGTACATTTGAGATGGAAGAAAGTTTTGGAATTGGTAGATCCAACTAGGTTTTTTTTTTTTTTTTTTTTTTTTTTTTTTTCTTTTTTTGAGTGATATACAAATATAGATACATTTATTTTTCGTATAATTTATAGATTCAAATAAAAAAGAAGTCAATAAAATACTACTTTATATACGAAATATTTTATATCAAATAATACTTAAAAGAAATATTGTTTAAAAGTATTTAATAATAACTTTTTGTTACATAATGTATTCAACAGTAATAATGTCTTCTTATATTTGTAGGGGGCGGGGGCTTGAAGGCAGACACAAAACTTGTTATCAACAAATCAGTTGGACAATATTCTTTCTCTTTTATATACTAGTAAGCACAGCTATAATTTCAAACATACTTCGCATACAGTTTCTCAAATACGAATTGTATATGCATACACATATGACAGAAGAATAGAAAAGCCAAACTTTGGGGTATTCCATATTTTAGACTTTAATAATTTTATAATTATTTAATGACTTTAATCTTTAAAATGTATTTTTTTTCTGTGAATGTATAATGATGATCTAGTAAATTACCTACAATATGAATGTACTTTTTATCCTATCTCTCTTCTCAGTCATTGCGGAATACATAGGACAAAGAAAAGACATGCTTTATACCAAATATTGGATCAATCGGATGGGATAAAAGATTTCGAACAACAAACAATTTTTGTGTATGATAGCTTTCTGCTACATAAGGTGGTGTTGAAAAAGGGGTAAACAATACAGGCTATTAGGAATATCTGTATGAAGTACATTAAGAAAAACTATTCTGGAAAAAGGTGCAAAATTGTTTTCGATAGTTACACTGACTTTGTAAACAGTACCAAAGTAGGTGAACAAAATAGAAAGTCTAAGTGAAAACGTCAGATAACAAACATTTTGAGATGCTGTCATCCAATGTACCCAAAATTGGTTTCTCTCAAATAAGAACAACAATACAGAGTTGATTCAAACTCTATCCTCTAACCTAAAGCAGAAAAAAAGTCTCATGTCAGCAAAGTATCAATGACGCTGACACTCTGATTGTTCAAACAACTATAGATGCACTGAATTAAAATGATAATGTTACTGTTGTTGAACAGGATCTTGATATGCTTGTTTTTATCAGAACGTTAACTCATTTAGCTAAAATTGTATACTTGTACACAAGGCTAAAGGAAAGTAGAAATTCAGGTATTTTCGGCACATCAACAGCGGCAAAAGGATGTCAAAAACATTGCACTACTGACTTATTCATTCTCTGGCTGTGACAGCGTGACACAACATCATCTTATTACAGAAGGGAAAAATTGCTATCAGCAAAATGTTGATGCAACGTAAATCATTGAATTGTGTAAATTTAGTCTTTCATGACCCAAATTCGTCACCGGGCAGGATGCAGAGGCAGGTGGTAAATTGCTCTGTAATATGTGTGGAGCCCCACATGCTACAATGTCACTCAATTTACATACAATTCATTCCATCACAAAGTCCGTTTCAAACATTAAACTAGAATTAGCATCACTGCCTCACACAGAAGAAACAGCGATACAACATTCATACCTGATTTTTTATCAGATTGATTTTGACAGGAAATGAATTGTTTCCTGAGCTTTGAAGATGGAAACGCTTTAATGTCTATCACAACCACTGATCCTGTTGTCCTTGAAACATTAATAAACCTAATCTTATGTCAGAGTACAACTGACTGTAGGCACAATTGTGGATGTAGAAAAACAAGAATCACATGCATTGCCGCCTGCTATTACTGCTACAGAAACCGTTCAAACAGTCCACCGCCTGATCAGGAGGATGTCCTAATACAAATTAAACATAAATTGTCGTATTTTGAAATTCTCCATTGAAGCCGGGTTTTTGAAAATGATCGCGGACATGAGTATACTATTCATTCACATATTATTGTATTTTACTCATTTTTCATTGTTGTATAGTTTTAGTTGAATATTGCTTTAGTTTTGTATGGTTTAATTTGAATGATTTTCGAGAAGTAACTCTCTTGAACAAACTTGTCGTTCCGCAGAGGTAAAGATGCATTGAATACTCAACATGTTTATAATCTATGTAAAAAATATATCCAAAAAAATTGCAGAATTAAATTAAATTGGTGTCAATTCACACTTTTTAAAAATGACTGCGAATCCGCTTACGGAAAATATAATATAAATAACCTAATCTAAAGTAAATAAAAATCCCATTTGTTGAAGTTATTATTCAGATTTCCATTCACTTAACCCTAACCCGGGAAAACTCGCTAATGAGAATTTCTCTCACAATGCTCAATTGCTTTTCTTTTACTTTACATTCGTTTAATATCACCTTTTTTTTTTGCCTTAGTACTTTTATTCACAAAAAACAGGGAAAATAATTGAAATAACATCTTGAAATTTTAATTAAAAGGAAAATGGGTTTAAATAAGAGTCTTAAAAAAGGTGAGAGAAAATCTCATGTAGCGAGTTCTCCCGGGTTTTAATCATTCGCTCATTTAATTTAAGTTGGTACAATTTAAGGGTCATTGTTGACCAGTTCTCTGCGCTATGGTAAATTTATGGTAAATTGGTAAATTTCTTTATTTTCAAATGCGATTAGCTCGTGAGCAATGGACTCTAGAGAGGAATGCATGGAAACTTTTTTTTTAGATAATTTATTTGTCTTTATTTTCGGTACTAGCAACTTTTCCGCACGACTTTTAGATTACGAGATATTAACAAAAACCAAAAAAAGTACCTTCTTTTATCTTCTCAGGTAGGATCACAATATATTTATACATACTGTTCTTATGTGTGAAGTTTTCGAAACAGTATTTTTTAATTTATTTTTAACTAGCTTTCCGCCCGCGGCTTCGCCCGCATGGACGTTGCTGACGTTGAGCCTGTTGCGATAAACGGACTTGAGTACGAATATCATTCTCAGAAGCCCTCAAAGAAGCTTGGCGAGCGGCTTGCTCCTCAAGTCTTTGCTGGCGCTGAGATGGTAGCTCAGCAGCTCTCGAAGCAGCCTGACGCTCTGCTTGTTCGTGCCTTTTTAATTCAGCATGGAGAGATGATTCTTGAGATCGGGCAATGAAAATTGCCAGAGCTTTAGATGAGGTGCTCGACAAATTATATTTATGTTTGAGAGGCATTGTGAAAATATGAGTAAACTATAAACCTAAACTAAACTAAAATCCCAAACTAAACTATAACAATCTAAACGACGAACAAAGCGACGTAATTACCCATCGAAAAAACAATAACTACTTTAGATATCTACCTAGAAAAAAAGCATTAAACTAACCTAACCTAACTATTATACAGCTACTGCACATCGTTACCACGTTTTAAAAACACCCAGCGCCATCTATCGCATACCTCAAGAACTAAATAACGTAACTAATACTTATACCAATTCGTTGACTTATAGTTATTTCAGGATAAGTAGATGTAACAAAAAAAAACATTTTAGACGATAAAACAAATAGTACGTCATCCCTCGGGAATTCCTCATTTTCGAGAATTCATTATCGTATCATTTAGCTTCTAAATTTACATGTTCATATTCGTTTGCAATATATAAGTAGATATAAACAAACAGTTTAGACGATAAAACAAATTGTACGTCATCCCTCGGGAATTCCTCATTTTCGGGGATTCATTATCGTATCACTTAGCTTCTAAATTTACATGTTTATATTCGTTTGCAATATTTTATCTTGTTTTAAACGACACACAGCGCCATCTCCAATCCATCCATCAAGCAAACTATATTTTTGTTTTCCCTCGGGAATATCAATTTTTTCCGGGATAAAAAGTACCCTATTATTTAATCCGGACTTCTAACTTTACGTCTGCAAAATTTCAAATCAATCGGTTCAGTAGTTACGGTGTGAAAGCGGAACAAACAAACAAACAAACAAACTCACTTTCCGATTTATAATATTAGTAAGGATTATTGAATTGTTAATTTAATTATTTAACCGTTTAGTTATTTTTATAAACATTTTACAAAACTAGCTCTAACTATCAATTTATTAAATCAGTTTTACTAAAAAAATAGCTAAAAATGAAATGATTATTATAAATGTTGTTCTGGATGTTTTAGATACATTATTAAAATAAATACACATAGTGAGATGAACCATTTTATTTATTCATTTTATTATTATTTTATTCATTCAAAATTCTGGACACAAAGAGTCAAACACGTAGACAAATTTAAATAATTTCTGAAGACTAATAAAAACTACATTTAAATTTTAATGTTCGGAGAATAACTTTTTCATAGAAGTTTTTGTTATATCTTAATTTTATCAGGTGGCATTAAATCCACCTCTCAGAAATATTGCTCTCATTCTTGCTGAGTATTTCAGAGTTATTGCGAAGAACTCTTGATGCATATGTACATTAAATCACATCTTTCTGCATAAATAAAATTTCACATGTAGGTTTGTTCAAACGTGAATCGAAACACCAAAACTGCGCTGTTTATAATCTCATTGAATTGGAAATTTAGGACAAAAGTGAGTAATGGTTAAAGGGTGTAAAACTTAACAAACTTTAAGAAAATTTCAGCTTTAGAGAAAATATTTTTTGCGTGATGCAGTTCTGTTGAGAAGAAAATTTTATGCATTTCAGGGCAATAAAATTTCTCGGTTTTTTTTTTTTTACATACACTTTAAAAGCTACAAAGACACAGTTTTAGATAAAAAAGAATTGTTTAAGAAAAATACTTCAAAAATATTTAAGCTCGTGAATTTTATTACTATAACAAATGGTAAGAATATTTTAAATAAAAATTTTATTTATCTCTCAGAGTCAGTTTATTCAAAAATAAATTGTTTTAGGTTGATTCAAAAATATTCTATATTATACTAAATGGTAACAAGTCATCAATTGTACGTCAAATGTAACAAATGAGGTGCGTTTGTACTATACATATAAATATTCAATTCTTGGTGCAATATCTGTTGCATTTTGATTCAAAAATGCATGCACTGTTAAAAAAAATTATAAAAACAAAATATTTTAAAAAAAATTAGTTTTTTTCTTTTTTTTTTTTATTTAGAATAATTTATAAAGGGGAAAAAATCATCCGTTCGGAATTAGTGAGGATTTTAATCGATAATCCCTTTTCAGTTGTTTCCTTCACTATATGTGTGTGACTTTTGGTGAATTTATTTATTTTTAAATGTGATTATATCGTGTACAATGGACTCAAGAGAAAACTTTTATTGTATAAATTTATTTATATGTATCTTTGTGGTAGCAACTTTCTAGTAAGACTTATACATTACAAGATATTAACAACAAAAAAAAGTACCTTCTTTTATCTCTCCCAGATAGGATCACAAAACATTTATTTACACTGTTCTTATAACAATAGTGAAATTTCCTGAACAGTATTTTTTGTTAACTAATCTAATTCTTTTTGTAAATATTTTTCAAAAATAACTCTAACTATAAATTTATTTAATCGGTCTTAATTTTTTAAAAATATATATATAAACCAAATTATTATTATATATGTTGTTCTGAATATATTAAACACATATTAACGCAAATAATCATTCAGATAAAACCATTTTTTTTTTTTTTTTGTCCGAAATTCTGGATACTCAACAAGCGCAAAACGTTTTGACACAATTAGAAAAACATTTTTTAACGGAAAGATGTAAAATTGAAAAACCTAACTAAGGAAGTGATTTGAAATCGAACTGGGTGTTTTGTTTTTTATACCAATAAATTATCCATCGAATTATAAGCATTTTTGATCACATGACAAATCGTTTTTCTTCTTTCGTTGATTTTTTTAGGGGGGGGGGGGGGGTCCATCGATAATTCGTTAAAAACGTTCCCTTTGACGCTATTTTCTGAAGAATTTATTGTGTTTCAAATAAAACGGGAAAATAAGTGCAATTAGTTAGTTTCTGAACAACAACACTTGCTAGTTTCATGCATTTCTGAGCAAACATAAATTAAAACTTATGTCATAATGTTGTCTATTTTTATTTAAAAACACCCCTAAAGACACAGACATTTTAAACAATTTCTCAAGACTAATAAAAACTGCATCTAAATCGAATGCTCCGAGAATAATTTTTTCATAGAAGTTTTTATTATATATGTTAATTTTATCAGGTGGCATTAAATCCATCTCTCAGAAATATTACTATCATTCTTGCTGAGAATTTCAGAATTATTGTGAATAACTCTTGATGCATATTTACATAGAATCATACCTTTCTGCACAAATAAAATTCCAGATGTAGTCATTGTTCAAATGTGAATTCAAACACCAGCGCTGCGCTGTTTATAACCTCATTGAATTGGAAATTTAGGGCTAAAGTGAGTAATGGCTAAAAGTTGTAAAACTCGAGAAACTTTAAAAGAATTTCAGCTTTCGAGAAAGTATTCTTTGAATGATGCAGTTCTGTTGAGGAGAAAATTTTATGCATTTCATGGCAATAAAATTTCTGATGCGTTATTTTTTGCATACATTTTAAAAGCTACAAAGACACTGTTTTAGATTAAAAAGAATTGCTTAAAGGAGTGTTTAAGAAAAAGAATTCAAAAATGTTTAAGGTCGGGAATTTTATTACAATAACAGATGGTGTGAATATTTTAGACAGAAGTTTCTTTTTTATCTTACAGAGTCACGTTAAACAAAAAGAATTTTTTTAGTTTGGTTTAAAAATATTCTATGTTATACTAAATGATAACAAGTCGCAAATTGTTCGTCAAACGTGTCAAATGAGGTGCGTTTGTACTATAATTTCAAACATTCAGATTTTGGTGCAATATCTGTTACACTTTTATTCAAAATGTATGCACTGTTAAAAATTTCTTTAAAAACACAGAAAAAAAAAGAGCAAGACACTCTGTGTTTCTACACTAGTTCTCGGTTAAATGCTTCCGATCCAGTTTCTCGTACTTCATTTTACAGACATTTCCCTTACCTTACATGGAATTCCCTTTGGGGATCTCCATGTCTTTATTTTAAAATATTTTTATCTTTGTTAAAAGTTGTAATTCAAAATACACACTTTTCAAATTCTTTTTGAATTAGTGAGGATTTTTATCGACAATCCCTTTGCAGTTGTCACCTTCACCATACACTAGAAGCTTGATAATGTTAAAAATAAATTGCGTAATATTATTTCAAACCATTATAACAATGTTATTATTATTTCATCCATAAATATGTTATCAAAAATACCAATTTTTTACAAACATATAACATAAAATGAATATAATAATGAAAACATAAATAATCACTTTTAAATTACATATTTTCTGTTTATTTTTCTCTTTTTTTTCTAAAAAATTCTTTGAAAAAATTCGCGCATTAAAAAATAAATAGGGTGCGACAATCTTGAATAAAATCTTTATAACATTATTATTGTAAAAAATGGATGCGATTCAATTTTTTTTATTAGAAAAAATCCATTGAATTTAACACTTAAACTACTTGAAAAATTAAGTTTGATTTTAAAAAAATAATAAATATTATGTATCTGTCTAAAATAAATTAAAATAAACCGTTCACAATTATTCTAATGAACATATTTAAAGTGAAATCTTTGAGAAACAAAATCAATTTTTATCCGCTGACTCTTAAAAGACATACTTTATACAGGATAGCAATACCTCGAACGGCTCATTCAGTAAAGCGTTCCTTTGCTGTTAAGAGGTCTCGGATTCAAACCACAGGCAGGGCCGATAAAAGCAAACCGTGAAAAAAAAAATGGTACCGGAGTTCAAACTTAATTCGAATCCTCGGAGGCTCACTGAAGATTCGTTGATTCACTAATTTTGAAAACTAAATTACATTATTATCATTAAAAATAAACTTACATATTCTTGTGTAAGTTTAACGACGTTAATTTATAGAGTCTATGGTAAATTTCTGAATAATTTATCTGTTATTTAACAGTACGTCTGTAGTTTTACATAAGACTTAAGATAATGGACTATCCGTAGGTTCTCTGTAATTTCACAGAAAAAAAAAAAAATAGCAGTCTGAATACAAAAGTTATTTTGATTATGTACTACCTCTGACAATAAAGTTCGGTGAATAGTCCTGTAGCATTAATGTAGATTAAATATTAACGAAAGTTACTACACCAACCTTCAAAATAGTCATTTCTTATAACTATGCACCGCTGAGATCTGCTATACTTGTCCTGAGAAATTCGGAAGAAGCCTTCTTTTGGGATGAAGTTCAAAAGCTTCGTCACGTTTCGTTGGATGTCAGCAATATGGTCAAATCTCTTTCGAAGAGAGTTTGAGCCGTGAAAATAGAAAGAAATCTTGAGGATTGAGATCTGGCGAGTATGGTAGGTGTCCAATTTGCACCATCTCTCATGAATTTCTTTCGGTGTCTTGCGAAGCTTAAAACCAAACTTTAAACTGATCTTGTATTAGTTCATTTTTCTGCTCTCAGTTAAGAACCAACACACTGAATAAGCACTTAGTTAAGCGCATCTTACACAGAACATAAACGACGCTCAACTGAACAATGGTGGGGGAAGATGGTCTGCACTTGACTCTATGCAGGTGCAGCGTTTTGTTTCCCCAGTGCTGCCAGATCGGTCGTTCTGAATTCATTGACCGAACTTTATTGTCAGAGGTAGTATATTAAATTCAATAGTACCGTACTAATATGACTCCATCTTAAATAGGAAATAATCATCTTGGCAACTTAGAATTATTCCCTATCATGGATATCACTGAATTAAATACCTATCATAGGATTTAATAGAATGAAGAAAACCTTTATTAATATCTTCGAAAGTTTTGAGTCAATTGTCATAAAATTTGAAATGATTCGACAAAATTCTACTACACTCATATATATTATATTTCAAGCCATTCGGTTGGGTAGATTTTGCATGGCTGTATGCGGACAGACAGACGGACCAAACGGTGACTATAGGTGCTATGTATTTATATAATGATGATCGCATCTAAAAATGACAAAAAAATTTGTATTAAATAAAACAAGCAGATTAATTTTTATTGGAAGTTTTCACTAGATATTTGCAATCGATTTTTAACCCATTTCCTGAAATGCTAAAATTATAGAAATTATGTACAAAAGCATATTTTTCATGAGAGTACACCATTTTAATATTTTCATAATACTTTACTATTTTTATGTTAGCTTTAAGCCACTTTTTAACTAGCCAGCCACAGGGGGGTAAATTACTAATAATTATGAGTAAATCGTGCAATTATATAATAGTTGGAAAAAACAATGGATGTGCCAAAAAATGCTCGCCAGAATAAGGCAAAACCATGTGATACTTCAAAAATGAAACATTTTAAGCGATAAAAATAGAAAATAGTTTATATAAGGTGGTCTGGTGTAATAACGCCAGGCGGGATAATAACGCCAAGTGCTAATATTATGCATAATTATGAAATAATCTGGTAAATGACACCCATGTGCTCTGCGCAGAAGGGTGTTGAATCATATAAATCGCAAAAAACAGCTTCAAGTTCATTTGTTTCATTTTTAGGTCTTATTGTTTTTACAAGCAACTAAAATTAACGCTTGATCTAAAATTTGCGAGATACGTTTTGTGATGTGAAGACTATTTTTTTTAATCCGGAAATACTTTGCTAATTACATAAATTTGTAGTACATTTCATGGACTTTCAAAATGTTGTTGAAGATTTTGGATATCTTCTCCAGATAATTTGTAATTTAAAATGTACAGCGCAATAACTATAACGGGGTAATAACGCCAATCCTTAGCATTAATACCCCGGTTGATTCCCTACAGTGGCCGAGCTACATCCTAAATACTGATTCAAATAAACACAATTAAAACTGTGCAATTTTCTAATAATTCTATTTAAGCGGTCCTTTTTAAGCAAAGAGAAGCTCACGGTCTGATATTCTTTTGCCTCATCCTCCCCCCCCCCCACACACACACACACCACACCTTTATTTTTCTTACACTTTCACAAAAAATTGAACATTTCCAATAGCTTAGAATGCAATTTGTCAATTTCTAAGTTTGTAGAGTTTGTATTTTTAGAATTGGGCAATCTACATGCAGTTATTCCATCTTATTTCGTAGTTTTGTTTGCATGGCGTTATTACCCATATAGGTGGGTAATAACGCCAAATAGCATTGGTCAAGAAATCATGCCATTACATTTTATGAATACATATCTGTTAAATTATTTTTTTTATATAGATAGTCAATGAGTTGCTGTATCAAATCATATATTTGTTTGAAAAATACAATTTAAAACTGAACCCTGAAAATTGGTAGAACCTTAACGTGGCGTTATTACCCCAGGGTACCTTATAAAAAAGAAAGAGCATAGTATTTAAAAACCACACGCTTTTATCAGTTAATAGTTTAACATATGTAATTAGTTTATGATTATGTGTTGAGAAATCAATTTATAAATTTTAAAAAGATAGTTTAAATAACATTTAATTCTTTTCTTTATTATTCCTTTTCTTAAAAATAAAAAGAGTAAAAATATATGTATTTTTTTTAATAAATTCATTTTCATGAATTTTCTACTTAGGGGGGGGGGGACAGCGAATTTTTCATAATCAAGTTCGGTGCCTGCGACAAATTAATGTTAACGTAAAGGAAATTTTTGAGAAGGAACATAAATTGCAGTAAAAAATTTAGGCATCATTTTCAAGATGAACATTGAATGCTTATAAAGGAGAAGTTTTCTTTAAAACATTTGATTATTATTATTATGACACATGTTATTTTATTTAAACATGCAGTTTTCAATAAATTCCAAAATGTTATTAATTGAATGCATATATGATATACGTCATATAAAAATTGTTTTACTTTTCTTGCAAGTTGCCATAATTTAACCCTTTCGGGTCTGGTGTACTAGTAGTAGTACATGCCTTTTATGGAGCATTATTTTGTTTTAAGAACTACTTTTGCTACACGGAAAGAACTGTTTTGTTGAAACAACTAAATGTTGATTACTATTGCCACCGCATTTTTTTTTTTTTTTAATGACCAAATTATACCAAATTATAAACAAAATTTTGTTGAATTAACAAAATTATTTGGTTAGTCCAACCACAATCTGGTCATTCCAACCAAAATATTTTATAGGAGCAATAGTAATCAGAATTTAATTGTTTCAACAAAACAGATCTTTCTGTGTACTATTTACATGTAGTAATGTTAGTATATGTCTATACATTTACTATATCACTTCATTTATGTTTAGGCATTTAGTAATAATAATAATTATTATTATTTGTTTAATTCTCTTTGCGTTGTTTGTGATTTTTTTTAAACATATATTTCACCCATTTAAATTTTAAATGTAAATTACTTTTCTGAAATAATTATGTGTAATAAAGCTCAAAAGAAAGTTGTAATATAAGTTAAATCTTATTATAATACAATATTTTCTAAACATCTACAAAAACTCTTCCTTAGCTTATTGCCATGCGAATATGAATTAAACAGAACGCAAAACAACAACATTTGTTATGTATCAAACAATGAAATATTTTTAACCACTAATTAATCTATATAGATAGCTAGTTTTAGTGTTATTAACGTAAAAATATTTTTTCTAAATACTAAAAAAAAAAAGCAAGAAAACAAATTTTATAGTTAAAATCCATTATTTTTTAAAGTTTAATACATAGCTTTTTCATGCAAAGGTGGCATCACATTCTATAGATATGTATCATTTTCATTTATAAAGCATGGATTTTAAAAACCAAATAAATTTAGAAGAAACAATGGGAATATAGTTATTTGAAGAGTTTAATGATGAAGGTGATATATGACATAGAAAGGCTGATTTTATTTGATTTAACGTATTTTCGTGGTTTGACAGAATGATTTTCTCTGATATTTTCCTGCTATCCTTCGAAATGTAAGGTCGAAGATTTCGTTAGTATAAGGGGATCACCTGTCAGCATTCTTCTTAGTATTCCTCGGAAAAAGGTTTCCTAAAGTTATCGTCTTAGATTTTAATAAACACAAGGCACTTTCTCTTTTATTACAAATCTACGGTCAAAATAACCGTTTAAGTTCAATAATATAAATTAACTTCACCATAATTTTATAGATCAAGATAGTGCAATTCCCAAACATTTAAACTGTTCTCAAAGTACTGCATGTAAAATTCAAAACTCCTTTTTATAACGTTTTAATGAATGGCCACTTTAAAAAGTAAAAACTAAGTTCATCTTCATCCAGAGTTTCACATTCATTTAAACGATCTTATTGGAGAAAATAGCAAAGTGCTATCTTTTGAAAAAAAATGTGAATTTTTATTATTACTATTATTATAGCTACACATACAATTTATGATCTATCTTATCGGCATGCCACTTATTTAATATTTATTATATTTAATGGTCTTTTGAATTTTTAAATTAGAACAGCTTTTTTGAAACATTCTATACCTTCTTGATCCCTTTTTCCCTCATTTTCCTCCTCTTTTACATTTTCAGTCATAAGTTTTCCTAAAAAGAGATGGTTTGCAAAATAAACTTTCATACGAGGAACTATGTTATATATTCCACTCCAATCAAAGAAAACTAAATATACAACTTATTTGTAATTTGAGATCAAATTAAAATCGATATCCTTCTTATTCTTGTAATGCTAGTCAGAAAATAATCAAAAAGTCAATAAAATTTAATTGAACTGTTTTAGCTAAACAAATATCCTGCGGTTTAATTCTTCTAGCATTTTGAAATACGCAAGGTAAAAATATTTAACTAAGCAAATATATATACTGCACTTACTAAATATAATGTAACATGAGAAAGATTGTCTTTCATTAAATAAGTACTACGAAATTTAGACATTGTAATTGAATTTGTAGTTTGTATAAACCATAAACTGTAATTCATTTAATGGGTAATTCAACTTTTCTTTTATCTGAAACTCACATGACCTTTTTTTGTTTCTTTGTTCACTGTTAAAAAGAAATCTGTGAATTCACGGTGAAACTACTTGCAGCAAAGTAGCTGAACTTTTACCATTCCGTTAGTAGATTTTCCGTTTTGGGAAATAAAAGAAAGGAAAACTCCGTTTGAAGAAACAGTAACTTTCTGTTACAAGGTTTGATTTTTAATAATAATAATTTAATATAATTTTTAAAACTAATGAATCGTTAAAGATTTCGAAATTTCCGAGTGATTTTAAGCTGCTATATTATTTTATTTATGTTTTTATCTATTTATTTATATTTTCTTGTATAATTTACGTCAAGCCGTCCTGAGGATCGAACTCGAAACCTTTTAATAACGGAACAAATCCTTATTGACTGAGCCAAGGCTGCTGACTCCGGTCAGCACAAAGTATGTCTTTTATGAGTTAGTGGGAAAATCCGTTGTGCTTTTTAAAGATTTACTTTCAAATATATTCGTTAGAATATTTGTAAACGGTGTTTTTTATTTTATTTTAGACTGATGCATAATACTTATTATTTTTTAAAATCAATTTTAATTTTTTTAACTAGTTTAAATTTAAAATATCTGTTTTTTTTTTTTTTTTTTTTTTTTTTTTTTTTGTATGAATGAATGAATGAATGAATAAAAATTTCTATTCATTTTTTACAAAAAAAAATGTTATAGACAATCTTTTAAAATTGTCTTACACTATTTATTTATTTATTTTATTTTATTTTTATTATTATTTATTTATTTTTATTTATTTTTATTTTTTTGGCTAATTAATTAAAAAAATTAATAAGAAATAAGAGAAAAATAAACTGAAAAAATGTAATTTAAAAGGGATTTTTTATGTTTTTATTATTTCATGACGCCAGTGGGATTTGAACCCACAATTTGCGCTCGTAGGAGATTTATAGCGTGGTACCACGGCCACGGAGCTCCCCACATAAAATAGTGTCTCCGTTTTTTTATTCAATTTCCATCCCTTTCGTTACTTTCAGGAAATATGGTGGAGTTTTCTGATTTTTAATGGAAAATGCCTTTTTGTTGTGGAAAGGGACTTTTCCTGTGAAATTCAGGAAAAAAAAAATATTCGTTAATTTCAGTATTTTTTTAACAGTGTTTGCTTGTTTACAAGGAAAAAGGATATCATCGTAGAACTGTTTTCCTTATATTTATTGACATTTCTATATTATATTTAAATTTATGTGAAAAAAAATAGTAATACGTATTGTGTCTGGAAAAATATGTACTGATGGGAGCCGTAAATTTCCAATCGGGCGGCCATTTCACAAGCATCTGAAATAAATTGGCTCACTAAATTATGAAAGGGCATTAAATTTTCCAAAGCTAATACCAACATTTAGTACAAAAAGTTCATTTTTTGACAAAATGGCGGGCGTGTGAACAAAACATATCTATTTTCGTCTTTTTTTTAACCTTTTGCGTGCTCGGAAAAATTATTAATCAATGAAAACTATACTTTTCGGTCTATCTCAATGTCGTATACACAATTCTCATTAAGTTTTAAGCATCATAACATTAATCCCTTGAAGGACGGTGGGATATATTTTATCCCACATAATTTAAATAAGATTTGCATCATAAAAACTTATAACGAAATTTTATATTTTTAACTTTGTGGACAAAATTGTCAAAAATTACCTTTCCTTATTTTAAAAGGAAATTTTTCGGTTATTCCAGTGGTAATGCAATATTACAGCGACATTGTTGCTTGCCCTTCAAGGGATTAATAAAATGAACCGCAAATGATTTTCCCGCATAGACCGTAGTGTAACGGAATTCATTGGTATATCACTGTAAAAAGAACTATATACAGTGGCGGTCAAAAGTTTCCGGCCAATTAGTTTCTTCGATTTATTTACCAAAAGGTTTCAGCAAAGAAGAAGCACAATTGCTTCAAAAGTTAGGAATATGTGAATGACCTCTGACCACGTGATCATTTTGATTAGATACTGAAGATGCTTCGCGTTTCGAAGTTCGCGTTCGAAGTTCGCGAGTGCAAAAGTTTCCGGCCATTTATCATTCTTTAGTTTTTTCCTATCGGTAAACTGTTTTTGGTTCTGTTTATGAAGGAATCAACGTGTATAGCATAGTCTGAATTCAAAATTGAAAAATTCAACAATTATTGTTCATAAATGAGTGATTAGTTAGTCGCTAAAAGGCCAATCTTCTCGAGATATTGTGGCAAAGTTATCGATCGGTAAAATCGACCGTAAACGATATTTAAAAATTATATAAAGATGGCCGTGCCCTTCAGGACTTTCAGAGGTCCGGGAGATCCCTGAAAATTACTATTCCTGTGGACAGAATTGTCAGGAGAAGAACAATTGATAATCCGCATAAAAATTCCGCTGCAATATACTGCGATTTACGGAATGAAAATATTGCTGAAATAAGTCCGTATACCGTATCAACATGCTGACGTGATGCATAACTTTATGGAAGAGTCGGTGTTAAAAAATTTTCAGAGTTAAAAAAAATACAAACGTACCCGACTGGCTTTTTCCAAAAAACACAAAGTCTGGTCAAGTGAAAACTGGGAACAAGTTCTATTTTTCCATCAGTCGAATTCGAAACAGTTTTGGAAGTGATATCAGACACAACGTCCGATGACCTAACAACAAAAGATATGATACGACCTATATGTTATTCCTAAAATGAAGCATGGCGGAGGACACGTTATGCCGGGAGTATTTTCTTCAAAAAAGTGTCTGTCCGTTATTTGAAATCCACAGCCAGGTGAATGATACAATGTATAAGGGTATCTTGCAAGACTATTTTCTGCCTCATTAGAGAAAAAAAAATGGTCGCAACTATTTTTCTTAACATGATAACGTCATAAATAATGTATGCAAACCTCAATAAGTAATTGTTTTCGCACAAAAAATTTCGTTTTTGAAATGATCAGCCCAAGCGCCCAACATGAATCCAATAGAAAATCTTTGAAAAGATGTTGACAAGAGTCTGCGGAACTATAAATATTCCAACTCAGCCGAAAAATTTCCAAAATTGCAAGAAATGCGGGAGAAACGTACCATAGATGATCTTTAACCGTTGATTGTATGAATGTCACGTTGCTGCGCCGCAGTACTTATTACTAAAGCTAATAAAATAGTAATACGACAAAATAATAATTGTAAATGTTGTTGATCACTGTAATTTTCTATTACAATACCACTTTTTTACAAACTTGTGAAGGTGGCCGGATACTTTTGAGAACATGCATTTTCCTATATACTTAATTTTGTCAGTTAAATTTATTGATATTTACATGTTCTTCTATAAGTAAGTTCCTAACTATAAAGTCAATAAAATGTATAAATATCACTTTGAGATTCCTCTTCATATGGGTATATTTACAAATTAACTGAAAAATTTTGCTGACCGGAAACTTGACCGCCACTGTGTAAGGCACATTTTATTTTCAATACCAAATATCCTAGAATAAACCTCAATAAAATAAAAATAAATCAATCTAATCTGAATATATTTAGGAGAATTAGAGTACACGCAGACAGACAAACTGAAGCCTAAACACTTTTTGAACTATGATGGAAAGTATTAAAAAGAAGCTGTAATGTTATTTTAAATCTTATAAAGCATGCTACCTAAAAATAAAAATTATCACATGTTCACTTCTATTAGTTTGGATTTAAAAAATCATAACGTTTTCAAGTCTTTTAACAATCTAAAATTAAACTAGTCAGATATGGCAATCCCAAAATTTTTTTCTATCTCAAGCATGTTAATACTTGCATGTTGGGTAAGTTAATTCTTCCTAAAAAATGCAGCATAGCAGTACCACAGATTAGTTGGTTTAAACCGAAATCTAGACAGCAACAACTTATGTCAACTTATAACTGAATCTGAAGTTAGATGAAAATCCGTGAATTATTTTTTGAGATAGAACTATTGCAAAATCTTAAAAATATATGTGCATTATATCGCCACATGTTGGGTTATGTACATGAAAAACTAATCACGATCAAATTTTTTATCAGGTACTGACTGAATCTCATGTTTGATGAAAATCCATACATTAGTTCTTGAGATACATTTACTGAAAAATCGTGAAAAACACAGCATATCAGCACCATCTGTACAGGGGATTTACACCAAAAACTAAACAACAGTAATCTATATCAGGGACTAACTGAATCTGAAGTTTTATAAAATTTCGTGTATTAGTTCTTGAGATAGAGTTATTGCGATAATCACGAATAATGCACCATGGTAGCGCCACCTGTTGAACGATTTGGACCAAAACGTAATCAGCACCATGTTATATCAGGTAACTAATCAAATATAAAGTTTTATGAAAATCCATGCTCTACTTCTTAAGATATGGCTACTGTGGAAATTGTAAATAATGCAGCATAGCAGGGCCACTTGTTGTCATATACACTAAAAAATAGTCATATCCAGTTTATATCAAGATCTCACAGAATCTAAAGTTTTGTAAAATTAACTCTTCAGATAGAGCGCCCACAAAATTTTTGTCACATGCAGGCAGACATTTTGTATAAACGTGTTTTTGGGTTCTCTGACCCTTAAAACGTGTAAAAACGTCGAAAACCGGATTTCGAAAGTTTTCACGAATCCATTACTTTCTTCCTGTAAAGATAAAAGAAAGTAAAAAAAATCAAGTTATTCAATTACCTTTGAAATATTCATAACTTATTTTAATGCCGAATTTATTAATTTATATCGCATGAAATATATTTTCATAATTAAATGATAAACAATTCCGTTTAAGTAACTTCCACTTTTGGATTAAAAGGGAAAATTAAAAGAAAATACTATGTCTGTTTTGATTGTAACTCCTATAATTAAATGAATATGAATATTACTTAATATTTTGTAAGAATGTAAACATATGTTACAATCGTATGTTCCGTGTTCAAACTCTGATACAACATAGAAAATATTTGTATTTAGCTTTAACGAGTAATTTATTCCTTTGTTCATTGAAATTTAATGTGTATGAAAGAAAAGAAATGGAGCAAAAAATGTATATATTATTCACTTGATACTGATTTCTTAGTGATAAAATCTTCTTTAATTAAAGCATCTGTTATTGTTTGCATTAACTTAAAGATAATTCGGAAAGTATTTTCTTAGGAATTCTTGTTTACTCCAGTCGAGTAATTAACTTCGGTATAGAATTAACTGCACGTGGCAGGGTTATATTTCAAAAGAAATAATTGTTTTGTTACAATACGTCTTCGACATTTTAGAAGTTGTTTTCTTTTTTCAAGATATAAGTTTTTTCTTTTTGCTTTTTGTTGTTGTAACAGTCTTTTAATATAATGGTTGTGTTGTTTTTTAGTATTGTAATAAAATAAAAATTTCTTTGGTAGAAAAAAAAATGCATTATATTTTTTATTACTGTTGTTGTAACCACATTGAAGTATCGAATAATGGTTTCTGTTAATGGATGGTTTTCGAAATAATCATTGAATGTTTGGAATCGAATGACAATGTCTTATGTTTGCTAAGCCGTCCACCAACCCGCAATATTTCATCGGCATCAAGAAAAATATTTAAAGAAAGTAGCTTACTGAGGGCTGGTAATTATTTCTTTTGCTTAAGTAGGTTAATTCATCGGAAAAGTTAGAATACTGTAAGTACTTGATGATAGTTTTGCAAGCGTTGTTGAGTTTAATAGCCTTTAGGGGACCTTCTCTTTTTGAGAGGGATCTGGCAGTATAAACGAATCGAAGAATCCAAATAACTACTCGAAGTAGCTTTGTATATGATGAAAATTTGGTGAGAATGTTATAATATCAGTTTCTAGTTAAATTGTTAAACAAGAACTTTCGGAAAGTAACTCTATGAATAAATTTGAAATTGAAGACTGTTCATCAACAAAAGAATTGGAAGATTTATTCCACTTGTTTAGAATAAATGAGAGCACAGGATCATCCCACTTCAAGTGTGTCTTCCACACTCCTTGCATTAAAATTTCCGAATTAAATGTGGAAGGTGGCAAAAGACACCTTCCATAAATGATGTGACACATTACCCTGATTAATTTAGAAAACTTTTACTTTTTTGTTTGTTTGTTTTGTTAAAAAATAATTTTTTATCCTTTAATTATGATGCACTGCACCACAATGTCCAGTAATAGATGTACACTATTTGAGGTCGTAATAATGGGATCTCTGATCTGATAATCAAATGAGTCCTTTGTCTCATAGGGCATCCAAACCCGGTATGGGAAAATATGTAAACGAAACAGAAGCCCCAATTTTAAGAATTCCTTGTTACTTTATTCTATCTTCAATAGAAGAAAGTATTGTAATCGAAATTTTTTTCGACTTCCGGTTTTCGACGGATTTACACGTTTTAGGAGTCAGAGATTCCAAAAAAAACATGTTTTTACAAAATGTCTGTGTGTGTGTATATGTGTCCGTATGTCGCCATTCTACCATCAAAAAATGTATGAAGTTATGCACAGAATTGAACCAAATTTTTTGTGAATGTATTTGGCTGTGGCAAGCAGTTCCTCCCTCAGTTATGAAATATTCTGCCGGAAGGGGGCGCTGCAATCGCGATTTTTGTGTCATTTTGAATATTGTACTGACCAAAAGTATATGAAGTTATGCATCGAATTGAACCAAAATTTTTGTGTAAGTGTATGACTATGGCTAGTTGGTCTTCCCTGAATTTGAAAAAATCCGCCTGAAGGGAGCGCTGCAATCGCGATGTTTATGTCATTTTCAATATTGTATCGACCAAAAGTATATAAAGTTATGCATCGGATTGAACCAAATTTTTTGTGTAAGTGTATGGCTATGGCTAGTTGATTCTCCCAGAATTTCAAAAAAAATCCCCCGAAGGGGCGCTGCAATAGCGAATTTTATGCCATTTTCAATATTGCACCACCTAAAAGTGTATGAAGTTAGTTCTAGAACTAACTTCATACCAACTTATTTTAGAACTAACTTCACTTGAACTAAATTTTTTGTATATGATTATTTTTTGATAAGGCAAGTAGGTTCTCCCTGAATTTGAAAAAAAAAACCTGCCTATCATTCTATTGTCCATCGGCTCGTGCAGAGACGGAATTCCTTTTTACTCCGATTAATTGACTGAAGCAGAAATTTAAGATGAAAATCAAAGTTGGTATGGTATTGAATTAAAATAAATTAAATTATACAGAAGAAAGTTTTGGGATTGTCATATCCAACTAGTTTTTAGAGATTATAAAACAAGTGTAAATTTACTATAGAAAATGTATGTATATTTAAGCAAAACCTTCGCCTTTGCCCACTCACATATGTAGTTGAAATATGCATTGTATGCCTTTGAAATCAATGTGGAATTAGTTAATTAAGAAATATTATTTGAAATTCCATAGGAGTCCTAAGTTAGAACCTTTCTAGAAAATTTTAGCGCATTTTAATCTTTTACATTTTGAGTTTTTTTAGAAACCAATCTTAGCGAGCATTTGTATCTTAAAAGTAACTAACATTCAAATTTTTAGTTTCTACTTCCTTAAGTATCATAACGAAAATCGTAATTTACAATTTTTTTCTTCTGTATCCTTTTAATTTTCGATTTTTTTTAACTGTCACGTACATTTGCCTCTTAAAAGTAACACCCGTATCAGTTTTAAAGTTTTTATCCATAATAATTCCATAGAAATCACATTTAAAGCGTTTTTAGAACGCTTTTTGCCCATTTTAACCTTTTAAATTTTGAATTTTTTTAGAAACCACTTTTATAGGATATTTTCTTTCTATAAGTTACTTCCATACCAAATTTCACGTTTCTAGCCCCTTTAGTATCACAAAAATTTCAATTTTAGAATGTTTTTCATTTCTGCCACCCCTTGAAGATAGCGACACCGACATAATATATAGCCAATGTTGGAGCAGAGCACTAACAATTAGTCAATTGTCACCATTAATTTATCAATTTGTCACCATTATTCTAGCAAATCGGCTCGTTAGTTCCAGAGATTCTGCAAACAAATGTTACATCTTTACAATATTTGTATATGGATACTAGGCAAAAAATGTACTTTTAAAGGAAGTTTTATTGTCATTAATCTGATCAATTTTTCCCATTTTCAACATCCTTTTCTCCTTAGCAAAATAAAAAGACACTACACTGTTTTAAAAATAGCTTAAATAGAAATAGGGGATGAGACATTTAATCATGACTTCAGAAGTACAATGTAAAAATGAAAAGTTTCTTTATTCTAGATTATTCTTTATACTTAAAATGAATTTGACATTTTCATTGTTATTCGCTAGGAAGTCATAAAAGAAAATGGCCTGTGTAAGAGATTCCACTTGAAAGTTTTTCTAAACTTTTGTCGGTTGTTAACAGTTTTAGTATAATTACTTCATCAATTTTTATCCGTCTTGGATTATATTTAGGTAAAGATATTTTCGTAATTTCTTGCATATTTGCAGCAGCACTAAATAAATCAGTTTCCGATCATGAACTTGATTAATTTAAACTCATTTTAGTTTTATTTGGTTTTTTTTTTTTTTTTTTTTTTTTTTTTTTTTTTTTTTTTACTTTATTCATTAAACAAAATTTCTGGTTTGGAACAGAAACGTTTTAGTTGTGGCTTATATGTCGGAAATTATGGTGTAGATAAAATGATTTTTATGCAAAAAAGTTTGCAGATCATATAAATATCCTCAAATGGACTTTATTAGGGTAAACATTTTTTCAGTACAATATCTATTTTAAACGTTTCTGATCTAGAAAAAAAATTGCGTTTCAAGCAAGTCAAAAATAAGTTCAGCAAATATTTTGACAAAATTTTAATGGGAATGAAAAGCAACAATAAGAAATTTTATCAATTAAGAATATTTAACAACAAAAAGTAAATCGTATATGGGGTTCCCAAATGAAAAGGGGACTACAATTATATGTGAATAAATTTTAATAACAATATTATAAGTATCGTGTTTGTGGAACAGTTGAACTATCTATATTTAGATGGACATAGTAACACCAATCGCAGCGCATAGGAAGAAAGTGGATGGCTGCAGTGTAGAAACACGTAGGTTGTCGAAGAACCCAGTTTTCCACGTTGTTTTGCTGCTTGCCTTTGTGCTGATTTGGAAGAATACATCGTAAAACCAACTGCAGAAACTCTCCTGAAATGAGAATATTGCTGCGAAGCCATCAAGTGCGCATGTGTAATAAAAAATACCACAACGCCATCTATCCACAAACACATTAACACATTGCGATTTAATACTTATACAACCAATTACAGGTGAAGTCTCCTTTTCAGTTGGGCATACGTTATACTATAACATTCTTCATTTTTAAACACATTTTTTTACGTACATTGCGAATGCATGAAAACATTGAATACATTCGCATCATTATTTTTTTTTTAATGTGAAGGAAAGAGAACATTATTTAGTACGTATACCACATCAAAATTCAATCAAACTGCGTAAAATTACACTCCTTCACAAAATCGGTCTGAATTTTTTTCATCATTCTGAGATTATGTTTCAAGATTTATGTTCACTTTAATACAACCCTTAAGAAATGCCAAAAGTGATTCATTTTCTTTTTCGATTTCAGCCTCAATTGCGTTGAATTCGGCTATTTTTTCTGATTCTTTAGCTTCAACTGTTTTGCTAACATCAGCAACCGTAGGTTCTAATTCACGAATAATTTCATTTAATTCGGATCTTTTAGACTGCAATTCCGTTATTTTCCTTGTTAGCTTTGATTTTTCAGAACATGATGACAATTTTTTCTTTATTGCATATGCAACACTACTTTCGTAACAACTTAAGAGAGATTTTAAAGAAAGTTCTGTTTCACGGCGTAACATTCTAAGTAACCTTCCACGCTCGGGACAGGCGATAATCTCCTGTCGAATTAATTCATCAAATAGTTGATCATAGAGTTTCCTTCGGATGTCACATAATCCAATTTCACGTGCTCCTTGGCGTACAAGTTCACAGTCTAATTGATCTTGGAGATTAAAAAGGTCTTGGGGACATGCTGGTGCTCTTGATACCTTCTGATACCAAATATTCTCACCTTCTTCAACTAAATAAAAAGAAATAAGAAATATATTATTATTAATTTATTTCAAATTACAATGCTTCATAAAGAATTAACTTAATTTTTTTATGCATGCAGTATTTTTTACAGAAATTTATTTTATATCGTAATTTTTAGCTTTTAGGTAATATTTTCATTTTTTTTCAGGCCGTTCAAGTTCAAACACATTTAGTATCGCCTGATAGTAGACGATGATGGTAACATGCTTCAATTTTGCTTTCACCTGAAAAAATCGTTAAGCGGTACTATGAAATCCTACAAAAAGCTCATGGAGAGTCTTTCTTTGCTAAAGAAAAGTTTGAAAAGAGTTTAGGACAAGGTTGGCGAAACCTTTTTATGTGCGAGTGCCAAAAAATTACAAGCAATATCTATCAACATCGTAACATGCCAAGCTTTTGCATAAAAATTTGCAGCATACGCTGCCTACAGGAAATTATAATTAATAGGATCAGTAGCTTTAAGGCATTAAATAACTAAAAACCAAAATCAAAACACGAGTTTTTAAGACTGAAATCAACCATTAATTAAATGAAATTTTCATTTGAAAATATGAAACATTTAAGTAGGACTTACTATAATAAGTAAAAACAAGGAATTCTTATTTTTGTAATTTTAAACTTATCATTAACGCAACATATAACTTATAATAATACAAGTTCCACAAATAAAATGCATTAATAATTTATTTATAAATTTTGTTGCTAAATTTTAACAGAGCTGATTCAGATTTTATTTTTATTTTATCAAAATTTGGTCCACTTGTCACTTTTTTCCTTATACATTTGCAAAAAAAAAAAAAAAAAAAAAAAAAAAAAAAAAAAAAAAAAAAATCTTTTGAATTATATAGAATGTCGAACTAATTTAGTTACGAAAGAAAATTCTCTACAGTATCACAAAAGAAGAAATTTTTCTAATAAGTTAATTTATGCAAAAATGATTGCATTATTCGGAATAATATGTTATTGTGAAACAAAATGTTACACATTCTGTAATGACAAAAACAAAAATAAATTTATCAAAATAATGATAATTAAAATTAAACTTCTAGCGTGCCATAGGTATTTTTGCATATGCTATTTCAAGTATGCAATACCAAAGGTTTGAGGATGTTTTAGAAAAGGCGACAATCAATTTCAGTAGGAGAGGGGGAACCTGGAACTCTCATTACTGTGCATTCAAAAGTCAAAATTAACACCATCGATGTTATTGTCAGATAAGATTGTCGGATAACATTAGGAACACTATTAGAAATATTGCAGATATCATTGGGTGCCCTTCACTTGTAGCAGAAAAATTGAGCATAATATATCGCTTGTGGGCTGCAATAGTGGCACAACTCAAAAAATCAAGTTCTGAGATTAATGGGTTTGAAGTCTCGCCTTGTAATGAAATGCAAAATTTATACTAATCATTATTGTCATAAGTGTTAAGTGGTACTAAATGACTCCGTAAGGACTCAATAAAAAATAATGCAAAAAAATAAATAATAATAAGCGGAAAAAAAATATTTTAAGGGCCGGGGCCCCTAATGCCCCTATGCACCTAATTGTTAATAACTTGACTCCTTTTTATCAAATCTTCTTCGTTTTGAGGGACCTTTATTCATCTAGCTATCTCGTCTTTTTACTTTTCAGTTATGACCCTGGACCCTTGGGACCCATTTCAGGGTCCCTTTAAGTTTTCGTGATGAAAAATTGTTAATAAATTGTTTGCATTTAATTCGATCTTCATTTTTGGTATATTTGTTCCATTTAGATATTTTCAAGTTTTAACATTACACATAGGACACTTGGGCCTCCTAGGTAATCATAGGGCCCGGCCCAGAGTCATTTGATCTTTTTGTGAGCTAAGAATTTTTCACTAGGAAATAAGAAAATAAGAAAGGCTTCTGGAAAGAATACCAATCTACAATAGACCCCTTGCATTGACGTCACAGTAACGGCTGTTCCTCTAATCTGGTGCACATCTGCAGCCCAAACAAAACATCATAACTCCCCGTTTGCCGTTTAAAGCACCCGTGGTCTTTCTGCTTAATTTTGGTTTTTCTTATTCTTGCATTATTTTTCTAAGTACTTAAAAAATGAAGCACAAATTACTACTTTTATAAATGTGAAAACACCACATTTGCCTAATGTTTGGGCGCCGAGATGAAGCATGTGACGTCACATGCAAGGGATCTATACTAAAGAGCGCATTAACTCAAAATTCATATTTTTTAAGTTGTGCCACTATTGCAGCCCACTAGCGATTTGTGCTCAATGGATTCCGAGATTCCTCATACACAAACAGCAGGATGTTCTCGTGCAATTTTGTTAAAAATTGAAAGTGCTATTTCAGAAATATGATTAATTATGTTACAGTGCCTAGAAGAGATAGTGTGGAAATCAACCAACGAAACCATATCCAAAAAATTACATATTTCGCCAGAGGGCGCTAACTTCAAGTTCATTGCTATGAATGAATAGGAACGTAATGTGTTTTAGATATTTTTTTGATGTAATTTAAGTATGGGAAACATTTTTTAGAAAGATAAATTTTGTGAAAAACAGAATAAAAAAATTAGCTTGTTATACACGATATATTAGGGATAAACGAAAATTTAGGCATATATTTTAAATGCATTTCGCACTCGTACGAATTGCAGAACACTAGTTTCGGATTGCTTAATTATAATTCATGTAATATTTCATGTGATCAGCATACATATTATTATTATTTTAGGCTAGAGATTCACTAAAGTAAAAGTATTTTATTATTAATATGTTGGAATTAGGTGCGTATGCAGTTTACTCTCCTTCTTGGCGCGATTTTCAAAAATAGCCAAATTGGCACGTTTTTGCGTCTTATCTCCCGGAACACGCTGTTTTGCTCCGGATTAAATGAAAATGCAGGGTTGCCATATTGAAACATTTATCGCTAAAAAAAGTCGCCTTGGCGAAGGAGAGTAAACTGCATTTCACCCCTAAAAAATTCTGTACTTTTGCCTTTTCATCTGATTTGAAAGTTTAATTGTTTACATTTGCAATGATGTGCAGATGGAATGGCATCAGATTTTAAAATTGGCTTACCTATAGGTATTGTAACAATTTCACCTTTAATTATATGTTCATAATTTCTGCAATAAATTCCTTTTCAATATGAAGTTCACATACACCAGAATGCAAGCTCAATTCTTTGTCGGCACGAGGAATAATTTTTTTCCATTTTTCAAAAAGATCTTGATTTTTAGGTACACCGAAAATAGACAACTTGCTGTTCTTGTATTGTGTAGTACAACCAGGAACAAAACAATGTGAATCTCGTTTTTTCATCGTTTTAGATAAATTTTGAATGTTTTCACATAAATTTTCAACATTTGTAAACACTGCACATAATACTAAAAATGTTTATGACAATAAGAAAACCAAAACAAAAAACAAAACCTAAGCTTTCACGCAATGAAATTGTCGGCAGCGCCATCTACGAAAATGTAAATTTTTGGATGCGATCGAAAGCTATACCGGTATTAGCGATTTCCACACTATCTCTTCTAGGCACTGTAATTATGTGACGAATCAACTTCTTGAAGTTTCCATCCTCATAAGCAGTGATGAAGACGGTGGGGGGTCATTTTAAAAGATTTGGCAAAAATGGCTTCTAACAAGTATTTTAAGAATGGGAAAAGGGGAGAGCAAGTGCTTTGCAATGGCTGGAGACTACATTTAAAAGAACATAAAAATTTGGATGAGAGTATTCTGCAATAAAAACAAATATGATCATTCTTTATAGAACAGACCTCGTAAATTCAAAATAGTTTTTCCTGCCTATACCAAGAGGAAAGGACAGCTTACCTATTTCATTTAAAAACAAAAATAAGCTAATTTTACAGAAAACATAAAACTAAAATATGTGGAATTTGATTATACAAAATCCCTTTTTTTGCGTGTGTGTGTGTATGTGAGTGTGTGTGTCTTTGAATTGGAATGGAAATTTAAAAAAAAAGCTATCGACAAGTTAGCTTCCTTTATGTTGATAAATCGTTTGGCAATAAATCATCAAGAGTCACCAAAATTAGTGAGGATTTTATACCGGTGCAGGTCATTAAGTACTCAGCATATGTTCATGCATATGTTTCAATATTTTACGACTACCAAAAAATATATTTTTTAAATATGATGTCATTTTATGATATGACTATAATCTAAATGTGGAAAGTTGCATCAATGGAATTAAGGTACTTTTTTCAAAAAGAATGAAAAGGAAATTGGGGGAATCCTCTTATAAATCTTATTGTGGTAACGATTGAGTACTGGAAACTCCTAGAAGAAACTGGAAGCAATTTAAAACTTTTTTGATCACCTTCAAGACATACTAGATCCTATTTCATTGACAATATTGCACATCAGGTGCATTCTTTGCATAAAAAAAGAAAAATACTTGTGTATTTAAATCATTGCTTGAAGCCACACACTGTGAGGGGAAATCAAGAAATTAATTATAACTTATAATGATGATCGAGAGATAATTTTGTCAAAGAAATACAAATGCTTATACACTCGTGTTTGTGAAAATTGCAACACCATGAAGAAAAGACGCGATTGAGCTGAAAATTTCAGCGAATACAAAGTATCGTGTGCAATTACAATTTCGGTCACCAAGCATGCATGGACTGAGCACTGCCGACTGCTGCTGAAAACGTATAAATAGAAGACTGTGGCAAGAGATTGCGAATTGTCTATGATTATTTGATAATGGTAAACATTAGGTGAGACGTAACTATGCCTCTTTGATGAAAGAGAACGGCATTCGAAAACTGGCGGAGTTTGAATGGGGGAGGATCATCGATGTTCGCGGAGAAGGATTTTCCTATTGTGCAATAGCAGCTCTTGTTCAGCGAAAAGCAGCTAATTGATGCAAGTTTGGAAGCAGTGGACCGACGAGGATCGGATAACCCGAAAATTTGATATGGACACCGGAGAGTGTAGTGCCGGCAACGCACGATAATAGACATATGCTTCGCATGGCGCTGATGGACCGTACAGCTTCATCTAGACAGTTGGTAGCACATTGGTCAACTGCTACAGGTGTGTCGCTGTCTGCATCATGAACGCGTGCAAGACCATTTTTATGCAGGATCCCTCTCCTGCAAACCATATACACCTGCGGCTGCCAATATGCTCATGAACATAGAGACATGCATGCAGATTGGCAAAAGATATATTTATACCTATTCCATATATAAACGAAAAAATTGATTTTATCGAACTAAATATGCAATATAAAATAAAAATAAAAAGTTCTAGAATTTTTTATTAGAATATAATTAACTGAATATTCACTGGATATGCAGTAGGAGCAAATTAAAAAGAATGGATCCGATTTTTCTAAATTATACAAAAAAATTATAGTTTTTTTTTAGTTTAATCATTAAATACAGAATTGTGGCATAAAGTATGCAAGTTTTCTAGCTTATCGAGGTGGCAAAACATATCATGCCTCACAAACAGCAGGATTTGATTCTGCGTTTGGGTTATACTAAATTACTTGAACATTCTTTCTGTAAATATTGCTCAATATAACATCCAGAATGGTCTCCACAACTGATATTCGGACAATTATGTCCGTACTATGTACATCCCAATCGAACGTATACCTCTTATTATCTTTAAACCATCTTTTTAAATATTTTGCAGAGTAAACTGATGCTTTGTATTGTCAAAAAATATAATACAACCCATAATTTTATTCCGTTATTTCGATAAATGGCGTTTTAGCAAGCGAATATACGGATGGCTATTTTCTCATCCTTCTATAAAAACAATCTCCAGTTTACTTCCTTGTGTTCATTCAAGACTTACTGAAGAGGACTTTTAAAGGGGGAGCTGTGATGTAATGTACCTAGCAAAAGTTTTAAAAGACTTTATCAGAACTCTGGGTTCGAGGCTTGCTGAGATTTTGTTGATGTTCTAAGCTTCTAGCTTCTAAGCTGTACAATCGCGCGCTTGAGTTCTTATATAATGAAGCAATTTAAAGTCCTTCCGAGTATTATTGACGTATAACATAGTGAAGTTGTTTATAACTTTGGAACAATTGTACAGCTGCTACAAGCGAACATATAGGGCTGTATGTGTGAGATCATTATCTTGATACAAGTTGAATCAGTTTTAAATTCAGAGTTTTGGGGCAGATATTTTTAAGTTTTCTTTCAGGATATTTATATACTTATATAGATTATTTTCAATGAAAACTAAATTTCCCATACCAGAAGCAGCAAAACGTCCCTAAACCATTTGGCTTCCATTTTTGACCGTAAGCAACAGATTTTTCAGATTTACCTCTTCGTTGGGCTTTTTCCACACAGTTATTCGACCATCAGACCCAAATATGGTGAATTTTGATTCATCGACAAATATGACAATTTCTCAAAACAATATATTTTTATCTACCATGGATTTTTCAAAATCCAGACATAACTTTTTTGCTCTTTTATTAACGAAAACTTTTCTTCTGGCAATTCTATTGTTGTATCCATATGATCTGATAATTCGTCTAACAGTTTCAGGGTTCACTTTTATTGCAAATCTTTTTTGTAATTCTGTTTTAAATTTCACTGCATTAATTCTTGGATTTTTCTTAATTTTATGCTAATAACCCTTCAATTCTTGGGAATCAGCTTGTGAGGAGATTCTGATTTTAATGCTTTTACATCAGTTCAATGTCATTTCTATCGTTTTATAATGCAACAACAGTTGAATGACTTATTTTAAGAAGTTTTCGATAGTTCCGATGTTTTTATCATCTTTAAAAGGTTCTATGATTAAATTATGAATGGAACTTTTAGTAATTTTGTAGCATCCGTGCCATGTTCACTTCAAATTTAGAAAATATATACATGAATTAGTAGTAATTTCAAAGTGCAAACAATAATATTTGACTTATATTTCCATTTATAATAAAAACTAGCAAACCCCGCGGTTTTGGCCAGCGTAATAGTTGAAATATCTCAAGTAATATTTGTAGATCTGATTTTTATTAGAAGTGATAATATATTTAAGAATAACTCAAAAATTTCTTTTTAAGCAACACTTTGATTAAATTTAATATAATTTAATTTAATTAAAATATATTTTGTATAATTTAATTTAATTTGATTTAATTTCGCTTGCATTGCATTATTACGAAATAAGACTTAAAATAATTAGAAGAACTAAAGCTAATTCTAAATAATTGATAATTTAGGAAATATTTTGAAACTATTATGATCAATTCATACGCTTCTTTCAATATTCATTTGAGGTATTTATTTTTTTAGAATCAATCTTCTTAGTATGCATTAACATCTTAAAGTAATTCTTCATACCAAAATCCAAGTTTCTTTTTTAAGGTTCTACCTTTTCTCTAGGGATAGTGGTACTACTATAAAATGCTTATATAAGGAAAGGGCAGCTGACGTCACTGTGGACAAAATTACTGTGGATCCACAGTAGTTTCCTGCCCGTCTTTAAGACTCCTACGATACCCAAGAAGTCAAAGAGATCTGATTGGTCTAGGATTGATCTCATTTGTCTGCGATTAAAAGCTCTGTTGTATGATTGGTCGACGTCGCCATGATGATTCCTGTAATGATCGCGAAGGCAAAAATTTAACTGGTAGATTGATTGAAGGAAGCGTTTGTTTGTAAACATGCCCTTTCCTTATTGAAAAAGGAACAGTCACCCTTTAATTTGCGATCGTTGACTGTGAAATCGGTCTGATACTTCCTAATATTCCATAAAAACGTAATTTAGAAAAATTTTAAAGGTCTTTTTTAGACCATTTGTTGTTTCTGTCTATCCCAGGTAGTAGGGCACCGGCATAGAATGTAGACTATGTAAGATCAGAGAGTGTCGCCATTGATTAGCAACTATAACTTTTAAAATCGGCTTATTACTTCATGAGCTTGCATAGAAACCACAATTTAGAAATTTTTCAGAACGCTTTTCGCTTCACAACTGTTAAATTTTGAATTTACTTCCGACTGTTCTTAGAAGACATTTATCTTTTTTAAGTAAGTACCTTGACATATTTAAAATTTGTAGACTCTTTAGTACATTAGAATTCACCAATTTGAATGATTTTTGCTCCTGACAGCCTCTGTCGATAGTATCACAGATATAAAATATAGCTTATATTTGTTATGTTTTACAGGTTCTATCACCAACAATTTACTTTTAAAATCGGTTTGATACATGCTGAGATTGTTTATAAATCGCTATTTAGAACGTTTTTAGAACGTTTTGCCAATTTTAAATTTCGAAAAAAATATTGTTAGAGATAATTTATATCTTATAAATAACTACCATGCTAAATTTCATGCTTCTAGGCCCTTCAGTAGCACAAAAATCGCACTTTTGGAGCGTTTTTTTTTTCTTCTTCTTTTTTTGCTCCGGCACTCTCTGTGAGATAGTGACACCGACATAAGATATAGCCTATGTTGGAGCAATAACTGTCACAATCTTTTTGACACTATTGCTTTTGAAATCGGCTCGCTACTTGTTGAGATTGCTTTAAAATCGCAATAGAAGGCTTTTCGAGCATTTTCACCCCTTTTAAATTTCATATTTCTTGGGAAATGCTGTCAGAGATTATTTATATCTTATAAATAATTCAAATACCAAATTTAATGTTTCTAGGTCCTTCAGTATCACAAAAGTCGCATTTCTAGAACGTTTTATGTTCCTGCACCGCCTGGGTAGTGAAACCGACATAAGATATAGCCCATATTGAAGCAAGCACTGTCACCATCATTTTGACATCATTATTTTTTAAATCGATTCCTTACTTCTCAAGATTGTTTAAAAATCGCTATTCAGGACGTTTTTAAAGAATGCTTTTCGCACAATTTCACCCATTTTAAATTCAGTATTTTTTGGGGGAATGTTCTTAGAGATCATTTATATCTTATAAGTAATTAACGTGTCAAATTTCATGTTTCTAGGCCCTTCAGTAACACAAAAATAGCATTTTTTGAACTTTTTTGCTTCTACACCCCGTTTGGATTAGTGGCATCGGCGTAAGATATAGCCTATGTTTGATTCGAGGTGAACACCATAATTCTGGTCCATTATTTTTTAATCGGTTCCGTAGTTCCAGAGATTAGCCCTTACAATTAAAGAAACCTTGCCTCTTTATAATATAGATATAGATAGATAAATAACAAAAAATATCGTCTGTGAAAAAAATTAGTTTTAACACATTCTCAGTAAGTTAAACTTTTGAAAAAAAAAAATGAATTTACTTTCATTACGAAATGTAGGTTTTATTATAGAGAAAAAAAGTTTATATAACTTTTTTTAGATAGATCCTTTAATATTTAAGTGATGTTCTTTTTTATATGCAAATTTCAAAAACATAAGTGTGCAAAAACAAATGTGAGCCACTGTAAGTACCATTACTTGTTTTATGACAAGTAAGAAAATCATGCGTTAAGCATAGATTACGAAAACTTTCCAACATTTCCTGAAATCTTTAACAAAACTTCGTTATTTAGGGCAATAAGGTTGCTATCTATAGCCAAATATGTATTTCAATGCTTTTGAACAGCGTATTTGATCTGTCGGTCGATATATATACTATATAATTTTTAATTTAGTTTAGCGAGAAAATGCCTAGAAGGTTGAAATTTCTCTTTCATCCATTTATACTAATAGATGGAAACATACTTGAATACTTTTGTCCAACTTTGTAGTTTACCTAATACCTTTATTACACACCAGTATTCAGCTAAAAAAATTTTTTAATTAAAAAACTCTTAAAACTACTGAAATCACATCTTCAGAAATTATCATTCATAGGCGTCCATGTATCCAATTCTTTGCGTGGCCATGTATATCATTTTATCTATATTCTACAAACATTTCTTAGTAAACTGAATGCAGTTCCGCATAAAAATGCTTAACTTATTTAAAGGGCTGCCACTGCCGAATGACACTGAAAATAGTAGCTTTAGTAGCCTACAACGAAGGAAATAGATGCAAATATAGTAGCATTTGTTCAAAAATAGTAGCCAAAATAGTCGCATATACTTATTTTAAAAAATGGAAAGAAAAATATATTCCTTATTAACTGAAGGGGTTTTATGAATGTCCACCTCTTATTTTAGATTGTACTAGCTGACCCGTCCGGCGTTGCTCGGATCCGTAATAATAATGTTAAACGAACTTGAAATTTCTATGATTTTATCTTTAACTCAAAATATGTGTAAATACATTCTATTAAATACGTGGCCCCTGAGTATGTTAAAAAATCGGTATAAAAAAAAAAAAAAAAAAAAAAAAAAAAAAATTAATATTTAGTTGCAAAAATACACAAAATGACTGCAATGGGAAACGCGGGAGGGAATCTGTGTCCAACGATTGCGTGATGGTATTTATCCTTAAAAATTACTGTTAAGTCACTTAACTAAACTTAACTTTTTTTCGCATAGATATCCCAAGTGAAATATTTTGAATTTCAAACTAATTATATCACTCTTAATTCCGAGTATACCGTGAAGTAAATCGATACTCGATGATTAGCTAAAAGGTTATATAGTATTATACACTGCTCAAAACAATTAAAGGATATTTGAAGTTTTATATAAAATAAAGATATAAAGGAAATTTTTTTTGCCGAAAATAGAAGAAGAGAATCACAAATGCAAATTTTTCTGGTTTTCAAACTGTGGAGTATGCAAATTTTGAGTTCGGCGTCAAAAACGTCGCTTCAGCGGCAGCGAATGAAATTTGACTTTCAACTGGATAAAAGAGAATGAAGACAAGGATGATCGGCATTCAGTGATTGCTTTGTTTCGATGAGTACGATTTCTCAGCGAAGTCATTTGACAGATTCAGAAGCTTGGAGAATTGTTGGTAGGTTAGAAGGGGGCCAAACTCAAGCCGAAGTAGCGCAAGCCATTGGAGTGTCACAAAGTGTCATTTCCAGGATCTGGAACCGTTTTTTGGAGAGTGGATGTGCAGGCCGAAGACCAGGGCAAGGTCGTAGACGGGCAATAACGCCCAATGAAGATCGGCATTTAGCGTTAACAGCTCGGAGACACCGAAACATGAACGCTACTCTTCTCCAACAACACCTTCGCTCGGCTACAGGCACCACGATTTCAACTCAGACTGTCCGAAACCGGCTCCATGCTGTAGGTCTGCATGCTCGCCGACCGATGGTATGTGTTAGATTAACATCAAGGCATCGTCGCGACCGCAGGGAGTGGCAACCGAGCATGTCAACTGGAGGAGAAAAGAATGGAGTGATATTCTGTTTTCTGACGAGTCCCGTTTTTCTGTGCTTCCGGATAATAGGCGTATTTTCATCTGGAGGGACCGTGGTAGTAGGAATAATCCTGCGTTCGTGTACGAAAGTGTCAGATTTGGCGGTGGAGGAGTGTTGGTGTATGGCAACATCTCCATTGACGGGCGCACTGATCTCTACATCATTCGAGATGGAGCTCTGACTGGTCGCCGATATAGGGATGAGATCCTCAGACCTATTGTAGTTCCTTACGCTGCAGCAATCGGAGACAACTTCATTTTAATGGACGATAACTGCAGGCCACATCGTGCAAACCTGGTGGAGGATTTCCTTTTCGAGGAAGGAATAGTTCGAATGGAATGGCCAGCGTGTTCTCCAGACATGAATCCAATCGAGCACGTTTGGGACGCTCTAGGAAGACGAGTTTCTGGCCGCCAACAACCCCCACAAACTCTCCAAGAACTGGAAAGAGCTCTTCTGGAAGAGTGGGGCAGAATACCCCAACTCGTCATTAATAGCCTCATTGAGTCCATGCCTCAAAGGTGTTCAACGTTGCTGGCTGCCCGTGGAAACCATACCCCCTACTAAAAATGATTTTCTTTGAAGAAAACACCTTTTCTTATTCTTTTTTTTACTTTCTTCTATCTTTACAAGAAGAAAGTATTGGATTCATGAAAATTTTCGACTTCCGATTTTCGACGGATTTATACGTTTTAGAAGGTCCTGAACACGTTTTGACTATTTTTAGAAAATGTCTGTCTGTGAGTCTGTCCGTCTGTCTGTGAGTCTGTGTGTCTGTCTGTGAGTCTGTCTGTCTGTATGTGACAAAAAATTTGTGGGCGCTCTATCTCAAGAACTAATGCTCGAAATATAATAAAATTTTATATTCAGTTAGACCTTAATATAAATTAGTGCCTATTGGTTTTTGGTGAAAATTGGCCTGCACGTGGCGCTGCTATACTACGTTTTTCATGATTTTCAAGATTGCTATATCTCAAGAACTAATGCACAGAATTTCACCAAACTTCAGATTCTGTGACCCCTTGATATACATAGACGCTGATTAAGTTTTGGTGTGAATTAGCCAGCAGGTGGCGCTGCTATGCCACGTTTTTCATGATTTTCATGATAGCTATATCTCAAGAACTAATGCACAGAATTTCACCAAACTTCAGATTCCGCGATACCTTGATATACATAGCCGCTGATAAAGTTTTGGTGTGAACTGCCCTATAGGTGGCGCTGCTATGCTACATTTTGCACGATTTTTGTGATAGCTATATCTCAAGAACTAATGCAGAGAACTTGATCAAATTTTAGATTCTGTTACACTAGAACATATAACATAATTAGACGCTGATTACATTTTTGTATTAACCTTGCAATAGTTGGTGCAGCTATGCTGCATTTTGCACGATTTTTCCGATAGCTATATCTCAACAACCAACGCACAGAATTTCATCAAACTTCAGATTTTGTTACAAAATGACATATAATTACACGATGATTACGTTTTGTTATAAATCCTTCAACTGATGGTGCTGGTGTGCTATATTTTACACGTTTTTTTTTAACTAGCTATATCTCAAGAACTAATGCACAGAATTTCATCAAACTTCAGATTCTTTTACACCATAACATAATTAGACGCTTTTTTACGTTTTGGCATAAATTGTCCAAGATATGGTGTTGCTGTGCTACGTTTTGCAATTTTTTGTGATAACTATATCTCAAGAACTAATGGACCAAATTCCATCAAATTTCAGATTCTGTTAGGTCTTGACATAAATAGATGCTTATTAGGTTTTAGTATAAATTAACCAACATGAGGCACTACTAAGCTCATTTTCTCAAAATATTAATTAAATTTTGCGTTTTAGGCTTTTCGGATACCAGAATCTCATTTGGCTAGGTCAAATGTTCGAGGAAATTCGATAGTGGGTAACTTTGGGGTCACCACGTTTTTTTTTTTAAATATTAAAATGTACTTATGAGATAGAAGAAAGTTTTGGGATTGACACATCCAACTAGTTCTCATATGCACAAATTGTGTTTTTTTCCTTTTGTGCACAAATGCGCAATAAAATGCATTTTTTTCTGCCAAACATGTGTAATTTATTCTCATATAACCTACTATGTCTGTCGACCATGTATCAATCAGCTAAAAAGTTTCCCAGATACAAAATCCACCTAAAACTGCAATATCCTTTAATTGTTTTGAGCAGTGTAATTTCAGAGCCATTTCACAAAAATAAGTTTATATTTTTAATCAAATATGCATAATGTTCATGCTGTGAACAAAATTCTAACCGTAACCTAAATGTATCGTAATCATAACTTTGGCTGTAACCTATAGCTATATCATAACAGTAACCTAACTGTAACTTAAATATACCATAAATGTAACCTGGCCGTCACCGTATCATAACCTACTCATAATCTAACCATAAACTAACCGCAACGTAACCTTACCCTAACTGTAACTTAACCGTGACCTAATTGTAACCTAACCGGAAATTAAATGTAAGCTAAGACTCACCGGAACGTAACTGCAACCTAACTATTACCTAACCGTAACCAAGTTCTAACTTAACACAAACTATAAACCAAATATCTTAACCATCACGCGCTACAAAGTACTTACAAGGAAGGTCTCCATACGGGCATACTCAGAAAAATCTGAAAAAATTACAGAATGTTCTTCTCATATAGTTATATATGTTTATAAAAAAAAATTCGGCGGAAATTTCTTATAACGTCCGTAAAAAAATAATAAAAATTTCATTTATTTGGCGATTTATCTCCGGTTGGCGAAAAAACGAAAATTTGAAAAATACGCTTTTACGCTTCGAATACTTTTTAAAGAAAAAACTTTCTATGCTCAATTTATTTAAATAAGTTTAGTTTAAGTAATTTTAGTTTTGCATTTTTACTTTACTTTAAGTGTAATTTTGTCATATACGTTTATATGTACTTATAACAAAATGAAATTAATATATTTTATCATTTAAAACACAATTTAAATTGATTAAAATTGTTCCAAATTGAAAAATACACTGTTAAAAATCTGCTGCATTTTGTTGCAACGCACTCCCTTGCTTGTATAGAAAACGGTTACTTGGCCGTGAAATGGAGCTTTCTCATTGGTTGGAATAGAGATATTATATACAAGCGATGGAGTGCGTTGCAACAAAATGCAGCAGATTTTTAACAGTGTATGACACGGTCAATTCAGCGTGCTATGGAGCATTCTCATTGGTCAGAAGAGAGATATTCTATAAAAGTAGTGGAGTGACGTTGCAGTAAATGCTGCAGATTTTTAACAGTGAAGTCAATTAAAATCAATTTTCAGATTCGTTAAAATCGTCTGCTTTTGGCGAGGAAATGTACCTCTCGCCAAATCCCGCGTCGCTTTTAGCTTTTCACGCCAATTATTCCAAACTATTTTATTTTTTTACATATCTAATAATGTAATTCCGCCTCTAATTTTTACTGATCCTTCATTACCTACATGAGTAGTTTAATTCGTATTTTTTTTCAAAAAAATCTGAGTATGCCCCCAATGGAGACCTTCCTTGTTAGTGTTAGAGGTCTGCACGGACCCGGGCTTGGCCCGTGGCCCGTACCCGGCGGAATCGTTTCGAATTTTCTAACGGGCCGGGCCGGCAGATTTAGAATAGTTTTTTCAACGGGCCGGGCCGGCAAAAATTTGAACGGACCAGACGGACCGGGCCGATAAAAAAAATTTTCGGGCCTCCCGGCCCGTTCTGAAGATTTATGTAGAAACGATAAAATATGAGCTATTTTCAACGAAAATGGTTTTAACGAGAATAAGTATAAATGTGGCCATACTAGTTTGACAGCATCGATATAAAAATGCACACTGTATCGACATCGGAGAATTACATTATGTGTAACCCGTTTTAATATATTTTTAGGTGATTCATACCGGTCCGAGATCACGCTTGCATTATTTTTCTACATATAGACTGGTCGGACCGGTACTAGACTTAATTATTGGCAGAAAACATGATTTGTAAAATTATTAACAGCGATAAAGAACTTATGTTAGCTTAGTCTTCGGATATATACTTCTTGATGATTTTTAAATTAATTTCTCAATAATGCGAAAGTTTGACACATTTTCTGGTTAATTTTAAATTGTAAAAGGATAAAAGTGATAAGCCTAACTATTGAAGAAATTTGGAATCGAATTTTTCATTTTTGGAAAATAAAATACTTGTATAACCTTGTTGAGATATAATAGTTTCTCAAATGATTGCAGGTTTTTCTCCCTTCCTTTGCTAATGCTTGCTGAGATTCTATTCAAAACGCTAATTATGACAGTATTTTATTTGTTTGTAGTATTCTTAAATTGCTTGTATCAAAAAATGGATAACGCCATTTGATTATATAGTTTCTGAATAAAGATATCTGCTAATCTTATGCGTTTCTGAGGGAAAAAAATGAATTTAGAAATGTATCAGAAAGGAGCTTCTTTGAATTTAAGAATGAATTTGGATTTGAAATCTATAATAAAATGATATAGAAATATATTTATAAATCTACTTTTATTAAACAGCTTCAAAATTAACGATGTTTTTAGCTTTATTTTTTCTTTTATTCTAAGCCATATTAATTTTTTAATTAATCTTTATTCGAATGTTGATAGCCTAAGAATCTAAGTAATCATTAATGTTGTTAATGTGTATTTGCTGTAAAATATACTGTAAAATCATTCCATAGATATGTATGCAGTATTCTTTAAAGGAATTTTAGTTATATGATAAAAATCTGAATTTTTTAGAAATCGTAGAAATTGTAACGGGCCAAAACGGGCCGGGCCGGGCCTGTTTTCGCTGATTTTTGTACGGGCCGGGCCGGGCCCGGGCCTGGAAATTCCGGCCCGTGCAGACCTCTAACTTAGTTTCACTTTCCGGCGCATTATGTTTTGTAGAACATCCGAATTTTAGATTCGGATTGGATTCATGCCCATGGAAATTATTTTGTCATCTTCGTATCCGGTTATGGTTGTTTGGAATATTTTTGTTCAGTTTAGATTAGGTTCAATTCAAATTTCGTGTTTTTTTTTTTTTTTTTTTTTTTTTTTTTCAAATGGTATTTTTAGGTTCGGGTTGGGTTGTACTTCCATGGAAATTATTTTACCTAGTTCGAATGAGGTTATACTTCACTGGAATATTTTTGTCAGAGTCAGATTAGGTTTGGTTCAAATTTCGGGATTTTTTTAAACAGATTTTTTGGTTCGGATTGGGTTCATGTCCATGGAAATTATATTGCGTTGTTTGGATCTGATTATAGTTCTGTGGAATATTTTCGTCGGATTCAGATTTGGTTAGATTGAGATTTCAGGTATTTTTTCAAAATGATTTTTAAGGTTCGGGTCGGATTCATGTGCAGGGAAATTATTTTGTTTTGCTCAGATCCGGTTTTGGATCTTTGGAATACTTTTGTCGGGTTCAGATTTCGGGTTTTTTTGATGGAATTTATAGGTTCAGGTTGGGTTGCGCATCCACGGAAATTATTCTGTATTCGTCGAATAAGGATATGCTTCTCTGGAATATTTTTGTCAGGTTCTGATTTAGTTCAGTTCAGATTTCGAGATTTTTTCAAAGAATTTTTTTAAGCTTGGATTGGGTTCATGTTCATGGAAATTTTTTGTCTTCTTTGTATCCGGGTATGGTTCTTTGGAATATTTTTGTCAGGTTCATATTTGGTTCTATTCAAATTTCAGGTTTGTTTTTTTTTTCAAATGGAATTTTTAGGTTCGGATCGGGTTCATGTTCACGGAAATTATTTTCTCTTATTCGAATCCGGTTATGGTTTTTTTGAATATTTTGATCGGATTCAGATGTAGTTTGCATAAAATTTCAGTTTTTTTTCAACTGGAATTTTTTAGGTTCGACTCGGGTTCATGTTCACGGAAATTAATTTGTCTTGCTCTTATCGGGTTATAGTTCTTTGGAATATTTTTATCGATTTCAGATTTCGTTCTGGTTATTTTTCGGGTTTTTTCAAAGAAAATTTTTAGGTTCGGGTCGGGTTGCATATACACGAACATTATTTTTCCTTGTTCGGATTGGGTTATGCTTCATTTGAATATTTTTGTGGGATTCAGATTTGGTTCAGGTCAGATATCAAATCCATAGTTTTTTTCAAATGGAATTTTAGGTTCGGGTAGGGTTTATGCTCGTGAAATTTTTGTAATGCTTGGATCAAAGTATGGTCTGTTATTATTTTATTTTTTTTCGGGTTGGGATCGGGTTATGCGTTAATACGCTTAAACATTATGTTTTGCTAGTATTCTTTTAGTGACTTTTTTTATATATATATATAATTTACTTTGCTATTTGGTAATTTATTATTGTGCATGAATCGTCTGCTGACTCGAACAATTGTACGTCAAACAGCCATTTCATTTTTGTTTTAAAAACAAACTAAAGTCATAATAAAATTTTAAATTAAATAAAATGCATTAAAATTTAATCGATGATTTAAAAAAACTGCTAAAAAAGCCTCGTATATACATATATTTACTGCAACATGGCTAACCACTCATACATTCTAATGTACGAAGTACCAACGATCTGGCGTACAACAGCTGTGTTCAAAAATCTTAAGTTAATCTTTCATTTTGCCAGTCTATGAATTTTAAAGGTCTTTGGAAAAACAGAAACTTTTGAAATGTCAAAATGTCAAATTGGTTTCTTTAACCCTTAAACGGTAACGTGTTTTTCGGCACCTTTAAACGGTAATCATGGGTCATTCGTGCTAAGCGCTGTAAAAAGTGGTTTAAAGTTCTTTAAAAATTCAAAAAAAATTCATGATATTACATCAACTACCCTTGAACAAGAATCAGTCACAATATTGCAGATTTATTAATTTGTTTAAACAATGTTTAAATAAACAAATAAAAATGTGAAAAATGCACATTTTCTTTAAAAAATCATAACGTTGGATAGAATTAACATTTTTTGCTGTTTCAAACGGAAAATTGAAGATCAAGAATAGTACTTTCACAAAAAAAAATAAAAATAGCCGGTATAAATTTAAAAAATGCTTAAGTTTTGAGCATAAAAATGACTTTTTTTTAACTTATAAATAGGTACAATTTACAATGAAATAGAAATTTTATTAGTTTTTAATCAATTTTATTTATGAAAATGATGTTAATTATCAAACTTTATTTAATTAAACAAAAAATATAATAATGTAAACTGCTTTCTTATTGGATAAAGAGGAGAATCAGGGAGCAATTTGAAGTTTGGGTTGGCGATTTTTGAAAATTGCGCCAAGAAGGAGAGCAAACTGCAGTCACACCAAACAATTTCATAAACACGTGTTTGCATAAAAAAAAGGTTCGGAAACCCGAGTGAGTGTAATGTATCGATTTTTTTATGAAAAAAACATCAATTCCTAACCAAACAAATTTTTTCTTACCTTACGCTTTTCGTCAACGTAAATGGTAACCCTGGGTCACTCGTGCCTTTTCGAAATTTTGACTGGCTTTTACGTCGGCTATGAACGCACTAAAACATCGGCGTTTCGGGAGCTAATAGCCTACTAGTGTACTGTTTTTTTTTTTTTCAGGGTAGTTTAGTCCCGCTCCCCACTCTCTCCTCTAAGCTAGCAAGGAAAGAAAATTTGACCGAGGCACTAGTGACCCATGATTACCGCTTAAGGGTTAAGAGTCATGAGAAGAAATATTTACTTATTCTTGGAGGCATAAGTACATCTAACATATCCATGACACCTCCACTTTCAGCCATTAGTTCATCTATACTCATTAAAATCAACTTATCAGCTTTTTCGCGTTTTTCCTCTAAAGCAACTTTTGTAGCGTTTTTAGTTACAAGTTCAGGATTCTCATATTGCACTAAAGATGATTCAAACATTTTAAATCTTCAAAATACAATAAAACAGTACAGCTGAGAAAAATTGTTTTGATAAGTTACATATCACAGTACAGTGAAAAAGAAAAAAAAAATGTTTTCATTTCACTTCTTTTTCCTACTCTTTCAAATTTACCATTTCTGTTTTCAAAAATATAATATGACAGCGAAATTCAAAGAATTCGTTGTACTAATAGACAGGAGACGGGCATAATTTTTTTTACCAACCAGGTTTTGCCATCAAATTGTATCTCGCAATCCGATTGGTCGGAGTCTTTGGCATGAATTCGATGCTCCTTGGCGGGAATTGTGCTGGCAAGAAACACTTTGTTTTAACTTTCCAATTTTTGTAGTGTAAGATTTTTTTTTTTTTTTTTTTTTTTTTTTAATTAAATTTCGGAATATAACCTTTAAGAAGGAATCTCGGAAAGTTATGTTTATTTTTACTTTCTTCTACCTTTATAAGAAGAAAGTATTGGATTCGTAAAATTTTTCGACCTTCCAGTTTTCGACGGATTTACTTGTTTTAGGAGTCAGAGATACCAAAAAACATGTTTTTACAAAATGTTTGTCGGTGAGTCTGTCTGTCTGTCTGACAGTCTGTACGTGACACAAATATTGTAAGCGATCTATCTTAAGAACTAATGCACAGAATTTATTAAAAATTTATATTCAGTTAGTACTTGATATAAATTGGTGCTGATTAGTTTTCGGTAAAAATCGCTCAAAAGATGGCGCTGCTATGCAGCAATTTTCACGATTTCCGCTATAGCTGTATCTCAAGAACAAATCACGGATTTTCACCAAACTTTAGATTCAGTTAGCTTTGCCGATCCCACCGAAACTAGCATAGGGAAGTAAATACAAGCTTCTGATTGGTTGAATAATTTCGAGAGCAATTTTTGTTTGTAAATAAATTATTCTGAATGTTGATGTACGTATTCGGGCATCATATATATATATATATATATATATATATACATACATATATGTCATGTTAAAATAATAATAAGAAATTATAATTTAAAAAATATATATTAGTGAACAATTGGGTTTGTATGTGTCGCGTAATTAACGCCGTAAAAAAGAAATGTGATTATTGTTTATATATTTTTTTTCTGAATGTGGATTTACGTATTAGAGACATATGTGAATATCATATTGAAATAATTAAGAAAAATTCCAACTTAATTATTTTTAAGTAATACAGAAAATTTGAGAAAAATCATCATCAACTTCTTTAATTCTAAATTCCAGAAAATCTTTCTTTTTATCTATCTTTTAAATATCTAAAATAAGAAGGAAATTAATAAAACTCCATCTTTTAAAAGGTTTTCAAACAGAAACTGATGATTACATAAACGCAAACTCAAAAATGAACGAAAACAAAATGCTCTTTAAATTATTCAGCCAATCAGACGCCCGTATTTTCTTTCCCTGTGCTAGTTTCGGTGGGATCGGCAAAAATGCTTTCAGTTAGTATATGACGTGATTTGAGATTTTCTATATTTTGGTGTCAATAGCTCAACAGGTGGCACTGCTATACAGCATTTATCACAGTTTCCTCAATAACTATCTCAAGAACTAGTACACGGATTCAGGAGTGTAAGAAGAAAAAACTGCGCCCGGGACAAAGTCTCAATTTGATGCCCCTCCCTACCCCCCCCCCCCGAAATTTTCTTGTGACAGGGGCTAAAAATGACTTTGGGTAGTATAAATTTAGCGCCTCCTAAATTTCTGCACTCCCTTCACCCTCCCCCCCCCCCTTCGCATGGTGCTGCACGAATTGTCATCAAACTTCGGATTCAGTTAGTCCTTGACATAAATTGACGTTTTCCATCTTTTGGTACAAATCAGTCAACAGATGGCGCTGCTATGCAGCATTTTATACGATTTTCACAATAACTCCAACTCTAGAAATAATGCATGGATTTTCATAAAACTTCAGATTCGGTTACTCCTTAATATGACTTGGTGTTGCTCACATTTTGGCGTAAATCGTCCAATAGGTTGCACTGCTATGCTGCATTTTTCAGATTTCCGCCGTAGTCCTATCTCAAGAACTAATGCACGGATTTTCATCGAATTCAGATTCTGTTAGATATTAGCATAAATTGTTGCAAATTAGGTTTCTTTGTAAATCACACAAAAAGTGCCGCTTCTAAGATGTATTTTGTATAATTTACGTTATTTCAGCGATAACCATGTCTCAAGAACTAATGCAAGGAACTTCATTTTATTAGAATTCCCATGAAGGGCATAGCTTGACATGTTTTTTTGACACTGTAATAATGAATTTTGAAATATTAATATGGATGAGACAGAAGAAAGTTTTGGGATTACCATATCCGACTAGTTTAAAATTGAAATAATACGGCTGTTCTCAAATACCTCTCTGAATTCAATTTTGTTTAGAAACACATGAAATAGGCTAATGTTCTTATTAATAAATTATGTAATCAAATGTTGTTTTCTTTAACAGAAAATCTATTTTAAAATACATTGAAAGTTGGCGTTAGAAAAAAATTGAAAATAAAATAACGAAGCTTATTTCTAGAAGATTTCTTTAACAATCACAATGATCGTAAATAAATATTGAATATAAATAATATAATATACAATTAAAGTTCTCCGTAGATCTTTATCATGATCTATATCAGAGGTCAACTTTTGTGCACTCATCCCCCCAACTTTTTAAAAATGAATAAATTTCCAAATAAAGGTTTTTATTTATTATTAGCATCCGATGCTATTTCTTTCAGACAAGCTAAAAATGTTGTGTCATCAGCCCTGAATTTTCTAGTCAACCGATTTTGATAATTATTTTTTAAAATGAAAGCTATTTATTTGTAGTTGTGCCCATTTTAGTTACTTTTTAATTTATTTCCATTTTTATATTTTATTTTTAATTTTAAAAGCTTTTTCATGACATTTCTTCAAAATGGTGGCAACACAGTTTAGCTTTTCTCTCGATAATAAAAATTTATTTTCTAAAATGATTGCGTATAATTATGCACTAATTGAGGTAAAAATATATTTACTGGGAAATAATATTAATAATGTATTAAATAAAATAACAAAAAATTATTTATGATAAAAATTAATGTCTAAATCAAAATAAGAGAAATTTCAAATGGGGAAAATAATGCAACCAGATAAATGGGAATTACAATATTATTATGGATGCCTTTTTCATAAAAAGTAACTTTTAAAGAACATTTGACGAGAAAATGACGTCACTATTTAAAACATCGCATTTTTACTCATAACGTTATAAGGTACTACTCTGTTATCCCGTCGACCAATTTCGCCAAATTATACAAATCGCCAAATTAATAGCCAAATTATACATATTGACATAATTTTTATTTTAAATAACGAAAAAACAAATAATTAGTAGAATATTAATAAAAATATTAATAAAAAGTCGAAATAAAAATCACTTAATGACATTTTAAACACATGAATCGTATTTAATGTCATTGAATGTGACATTCGCGATCATCCATTATTGGCATTTAATCTTATAGTTTGGCGATAATTTTTTGGTCGACGGGATAACCTAGTAGTACCCGATATTACATTTTAATATTTTTTTTTCATTATGGACACTGAGATTGAGATTTTACTTTCAGATGACTTCAGTTAGTGAAAATAATGTCACAGTAAAAATGAAATTAGTTTTTTTTTTTTTTTTTTTTTTTTTTTTTTTTTTTTTTTTTTAAACTAGGAGGGCTCCGCCCCCCTGCTCGCTACGCTCGCCAACCCCCCTCGTTTCGCGATTAAAATGTGGTAGGCTACCCCTGCTTGCTGCGCTCGCCATTACCCCATGGAATCACTTCGCGATACTTTATTTTCCATACACTCAATTTTAGTATTCCTCTCATAAACGTACACTTATTAAAATACCGAGCAATAAATATCCATAAAAACCAGGAAAATCTACCAAAATAGCATCATAGGGGGAAGAAAAGGAAGTGTACTCATTTCCAAGTCTACCCAGGAGGTAAAGTACTGGACTCGTTTTAGCCCAGGTAATGATAAAAAATGAGTTGTCACTCTAAATGTGAGCATTTTAAAATTTTTTATTTTTACCTTTACAGCTAACTGATGCAAAGTAAGGGGGTTCTCCAACTTCTGACCATTCTGAAAGAAAATCTTGATATTATTTGAAGAAATGCATTGTGATAGTGCCATATAGAACTGAACTTGTGCAAAACTTCAACAATCTTGATATTTTTACGTTACAATACTTCCTTGTATACAATGTTCTCCAACTTGTGACCATCCTTAATGAAAATCTTGATATTATTTGAAGAAGTACATCGTGATAGCGCCACATACAACTGACCATGTGCAAAAATTGGCCGGTCAATGTAAAGTCCAACTCTTTCAAATGTTTGTCCTTGGGATTTATTAATTGTCAATGCATAAGCTAGTCTAACTGGAAACTGTCTGCGATATAATACAAATGGCAGCTGGGCATGACCTCCTGATGTATCTAGTTGAATTCTTGGAATATTAACTATAGTTCCAGTTTGATCACCAGTAATAATTTTTGCAGTTAAAATCCTAGCATGAATATTTTGAACAAGTAAACGTGTTCCATTACATAATCCGTCAGCTACTGATAAATTTCGAATCAACGTGACTATGCATCCGACTTTTAATTTTAACTTGTGAGGTGGCATACCACAAGGGGTGAGTGAATGCAAGTATTCATCAGGATATCTGAGTGTTGCTTCTTCTTCTCGAGTGTCAGTTCTGTCGATTCCAGTCAAAGTTGCCTTGTCAATGCTGTAGCAAATTATTTCTTTTCCAGGTATCTTATCTAAAATTTTTTCATTAACTCTGTTAACTTCATCATTTTGAGGAGACAATATAATTCTTGACTGAAGATCAATAGCAAAATCTGTGACATCTTCAAAAAACCACTGTACCAAGTTGGAACAAAAAAGAGCAGATGATGTTTCAATTTCAAGCTCATTGACATCTCCATTACCAATCTGTAGCAGCCATTTTGAAAAATTCCCTGTCTCAGTTGCTACACGCATGTTAATCTTCAGATGATGAATTTCAAACAGTTTCCAAAGGGTGGAAGATTTCAAACACTGAGAAATAATTTGTGCGCGGGAAGCTTTCTTTACAACTGGTAGAACTTGTCTGAAATCCCCACCAAGTATAATTGTTTTTCCTCCAAAATGTATATCACAATTCATAACATCACGTAATGTACGATCAATAATCTCCAATGCTTTCCTTGGAATCATACTTGCTTCATCCCAAATAACTACATCAATTTCTTTTAGTCTAAGCTTGTCACGCTTCTTAAGAAAGCAAATACCATCTTCTCTAAGATCTATAGGCAAGTTGAAAAATCGGTGAGAAGTTGTCCCACCTGGTAATAAAATGGATGCAATGCCAGTCCATGCAATACATATGACTTTCTTCTGCAATGTTATAAGTTTGTGATACATCCCATTATACAGAAAAGTTTTCCCAGTTCCACCTGGTCCATCTATGAAGAAACACTGAGCTTGATTTTCACTAATGCAATGTATGATCCTGTCATAAACCTTTCTCTGATCCACATTAAATTTACTCTCAATGTCTGTGCATTTCCTTAGATGACTATCGAAAGAAAAATGATCTGGAGGATTGAGGAAAGAATGTGGTTCTGGCAATCCAAATTCCTTACAAGACCTATTATCTGCATGAAAATGAGCTTCAATCTCAAATAAAGCTTCAGATTCACTACTGTTTCGATCAGTTAGATGATGCTTGAAAGTATCCCACAGTTGCAAAGCATTAGACGGTTCATCTCCTATAACATAGTATACAAAGAACTTTCTGAACTCTCTTGGCATTAAAATAGATGCAGCTTCTTGTAACACAGCAGTAGCTTCTTCACTGGTTTCTGTTAATCCCATTGCAATTGCTGCTTCTCTATAAGTGCAATAAATTACTCCTTCATGTCTGCGAAGATCTTCAAAGCATGTCGCTCCAGCAACTCTATTTAAAATTAGCTTTAGGAAGAATCGTTCTGAATCTTTTGGGGAAACATTAACAATCCGTCCAATTACTTTATCAGCTCTCTTTCTTGGAATCCACTTTTTGCTTCCTGCATTCCAGGAATAATGTTCAGGTATGTTACAATAATGTATTTTTCTTGCAGATTCGCATTCTTTATTCAAATTGAACCATCCAAGTAACATAGTTTTGCAATCTTTATTTAGAGCTATTTGTTCTGATCCTTCTTTAAATGTGACGTACTGTTGATTCTCAAGGTGCACTGGTAGTCTTATAACAGTGTGACTTCTATCATGCAAGGGCAGTGAATTTAATCTCCAAGCTGCTTCCATGGGACTTATATATCGACTGTCAATATATTTTTGAACCTCATTAGTGTCTCCAAGCTTCATCTCCATTCTTGCACGATCATGTCCCTTATGAATGTATTTATGAATATATTTAACTGCCATAACTGAAGCGCAGTATTCCACATTTAAATGACAATCAAACTTCTTCAATAAGTATGGGTTATGTGGAACAACCATTCTGTTGTCAACATAGTGAACTTTGCCATTTACTTTGGAATGATATGCATAAAGTCTATCTGTATTGTTTCTTCTTCTGTACTTAGGAAAGCCATCTCCACTCATATCAGTCTCTTCACAGAAATTTTTTGGAAATTTTTTTGAGCATTCATTCTTCTGTTTATCCCAACAAAGAAGACCTTCTACATGAGGACCATGCATCATGTGTCTCAGTTGGTAGTAACGTAGAGAAGAGTCCTCATCAGATAATTCTGCACATACAAATCTATCTACATCCTGTGGCTGAAGAAGCTTGCAATCAGTTCTCAATGCTGCTAAGATATGGGCATGTGGAAGACCTCGTTTCTGGAATTCGATTGTATACACATATGCAACAATGGGTCCAAGCAACTGTCTTTCTACAATATCTTTAATCAATTCCTTTACTTTAGCCTGAAAAATATCTGTTACTATAGTTGGAATATCATTTACAGTTGTTCCAGGAGAAAAGTAATTTTCAAGAACGTTTGTAATCTCTGTCCATTTTGGGTTACAAGTCATTGTTATAAAAAAGTCGGGTCTTCCAACCTTTCGGCATATTGCCATGGAATCTTGATACAATTGTTGTAAACTTCGAGGAGAACCAATATAAGTTGCAGGTAGAATAACAGCATTACCAAGTCGTACTGTATTTTCCTCATTTAATACACTTCTTTCTAAGTGATCGACTAATCCCTGGTAACATTCCGATCTGAGTTGTTGCTGGTTGAATCTTATGAAATCTAAACGTTGACGTTCAACTAATACATAACAATTAATGATATACTGCTGTGTAAGTTTTCCAGCATTTAGCAAAGGATTAAATTTATTCTTCCGTAATGCTAAACGATGACCAAAATATTGTAAAGGTGTAATCTTTGTACCCTTTTTCGACAACATATTGTAAGTCCATCCTAGATCACCATGAGGAAATAATATGGGAAATGTCATGGGATCTGCATGTTGCGAGGTTTGACTGATAATGGTGGTCTCAGTGCCATTTTCTTGTTTTGAATAAACTTTAAGATCCACACATGGGATACAATTATCTTTTGACTCAATTATAAAAGCAACTTCTGAAGTTGTTGGTTTATTATACCTTCGCTGATCATCAAACTTGTAGGTTATAAAATTTAAAACGTATTCCGGTCCATCAGTTGTATTTAATTCACGTAACATTCTGTAATTTTTTGCATAAGGATTTATACGTCTGAGAAGTTTTTCAACTTTAAGATTAATTTCTGAATATTCAGAATTCATGCGCAGATTTGCTGCCTTTTCTTCATCATCATAAATATAAATCTGTCCATTTCGAGGTCGATTTCCTTTAAAGTTTTCAAGTGAAGTAGATGCATAATGATAAACCTGACCTTGAATTTTAATAAGGGGAGGACCTCTTCCTTGCACATCTTCGATATTAGCTGCAAACGTAGCAAAAGCAAACGATGAGTTGTAAGCCCTAATGTTTGCTCTAAAATGTTTTGCGTCTGGATTATTTGATGTAAGTAAATCTTTAAGTTCCGTTGGATACTCAGAAAGAGGAGGTATATTAACAACACCACCATGACAACAAGAATTCACAGTTCTTCCTTTCTGTTCTTTAAAATGAATAGCTCCACAGTGAATACATTCCATATTATATTCACCTAAAGAATGTTTTTCAACATTGCATACTGAGCAAAGACTGATATCTGCAGCAAAAAGATATTTCTTTTTAGAGACTCTGATTTTTTTTTCTTTATGAGAAATAGCTTTGTATTCTTTATGAGAAATATTTCTGATAGAACTGTTTAACGGTTGCAATATTATAGAATTGTGTGCAGAGTGTCCAACTTTTTCCTCTAGAACATTTATTCTGTCTTGAGACTGAGCTGCTACAATAAAATTTATATTTCTTTCTTGTGTTACTACTTCAGACATTGTCTCCTCAAAATGTGAAAAATTGGTTGTTTTTTCTGTAAGATTTGTAGCATATGTTGTAGTACCCAAAATATGAAGTCTATTTGCTGCTCTTGCTTTTTCCCTATTTGCAGCTAGTCGAGCCTTTGCTTCTTCAGAAGGTTCATTTTCTGCATAAATTTTCAAACCTTTATGCCTTTTTTGTACTATTTCTTCAAGAGAACTTTCAATAAACTTCGAATAAGGTTCAGTGTTGCATATTATAGAAGGACCTACTTCAGGAAAAACTGTTGTATTTCTACATGATGTGCCTGCATTTTTGAATGGCAGCAATATTATTGAATTTGAAGAATGTGAATCTTTTTCTTTTACATTTATTGACTCCTGCGATTCCACTATGCATTCTGCAGCACATATTGAAGAGGTCAAAACATGAAGTTTGTTTGCCGCTATTGTTTTTTCCTGTTTGAAATTAATCGAGTCTTAGCCTCTTTATAAGGTTTCGTTTCAGCACTTATTTTTAAATGTTTAAATCTTTTTTGTTCCAATTCTTTTGCAGTATTTTCTAAATAGCTAGTGTTGCACAATATTCCAGAAGGACCTACAGCACATGTTTCAGAAGGTAAAACAGAATGTCTTTTTGCTGTTGCTTTTTTCCTATTTTCTGCTAGTTGTGCCTTTGCTTCTTCAGAAGCTTCACAATCAGCAATAATTTTCATACTTGTCCATCTTTTTTGTTGTATTTCTTTTCCAGCATATTCAGTAGAATTAAAAATTTCCTGATATTCTTTATTAGAAGCATTTGTCACCGAACTGTTTAATGGATGCAGCATTGCAGAATTGTGTGTACACCCTATTTCTTCAAGAGCACCATTTCTAGAGGGACCAGCATTACACAAAATATTACTTGTACTTTCATTAGAAATCTCCACTTCTACAATATTACTTAATTTTCCAGAAGGATTCTCAATAGATTGCTTGAAAGATATGTTTTTCTTTTTGGCAGCATACCGAGCCTGTGCTTTTCTACCTTGAGCTTGTTTTTTTTCTAAAATATTGTGAGATATGTTCTGTACTCTTCTATTTGTACATATTGTTTCTTTAGATTTGTCAGTTAGTTTTGCCCTCCATATTTTTTTATATTCATTGTTTAATATTCTTTTTTGTTGAATCTTCCTTTCTTTTGTTATTTCCGCAGAAGAAACTGCTTCTTTAAAAACTGGAAAAGTATTTGTTTGATTTATTTTGTCTGTTTTATTTTGAAATTTTTGTTTTTCTCTCCATCTCTTTTGACGTTCACTGGATAATCTTCTTTTTCTTTGAATCTCTGTTTCATCCATTTTAAATACAATAGATAATCTAATAATTAGCTGAAATGTATAGTGGGGAAAAAAAGCTTATATACAATGAATGCATTGTGAGGAAGAACAAGAATAAGTGGGATTCCATGGTAACCAATGTCCTGTTTGATATTTTCGCCAAACTGACATAAAAAAAATCTCGCCAAACCCAGTATTGTCGGGTTGCGTGTTATTTATTTTAAACTATTAAAAAGATCATTCGTTTATATAAAATATTATAGTTACTTACAGACGTAAAAATAGCCACCTCTCTCATGGATGACTCTTTAGAACAACAAAAAATAAAAAGTCAGTTGCCATGCAAGGAAAACAACTTAAATATTAAAAGAGAAGTGCGTGCCGATAAACAAACCATGGACGCAACACCCAGTGCTTGTATCGCTTTGAGCATTTTATTTATGGATAATATCATTGTTTTATATACCATTTACTTCTTCTTGTATATAAAAATAGGTAAGTGTCTTTCTTGCGCAGAAAAAGTTGTATAAATCTTTAAAAAATAACCCCCATTGTACCAATTAGTTGTCGAATTAAGAAAAAAAAAAATCAATGTCCAATTCCTGTATTGCTCCCAGGTATTCATACGTATTCCAAATTTCAAAGCTCTACAGCAGGAAATTTGGTGAAAAATGAGCACAGATGTCACATAATTGGCGTGAAAATGGGATTATTTTGTCCGAAATAGTAACCCGGCTAATATTGTTTTTTCCTAATAAAATGCTTATTTATATTCATTTTTTTAATTATATAAATTATTATTTTTCTATAGTTATTAATTATATATTTTTTTATTTACTGTAAGTTCCTTTTGAAAATAATAGTAAATAATTTAAAATGTATATGCAAGCGTTATTCCACAACGTCGTTTTCGCCAAATGGGCTTTACAAAATATTGCGCCAAATCTGGTGCATCTATGACAAACGTGACGAAAAATAAGTGACAAGAATTGACTTCCACACGCAAACAAATTGTAAGTTAAAACGAAACATGCACTAAAAATAAATAAAAAAAGAAAATGATGTCATAAAAAGCAATATTTTATTAAAACACGTAATTGTTTCTAATTTTCACACGCGAAGTATAAAAAAATCTTTTAGTGATTAAAAAATGCTATTAAGAGATTACCACAAAAGCTCAAAATCAAAGTATTTTTTTTTTTAAAGTAACAGATTTATTTTCCTAGTTGATTAATTTTTAAAATGTTTCATTGATCATCAGTATTACTGCGTGCGTATTTTTATTATTATTTTTTTTTATAATTACTCCATGTACTCTAATTAGGTTGTCGACCGAAAACACCAGCCAGTGAAAAATGACGCACACCAAATTTAACAACCCCTCTCCTCATTAGTCGAAGCATAGCATAACCCCCCCCTCTTTGATTTTCAATAGATTGATTGAAAGATATGTTTTTCTTTTTTGGCAGCATACCGAGCCTGTGTTTTTTTACCTTGAGCTTTTTTTTTTCTTTCTAAAATATTCTGAGATATGTTCTAAACTCTTCTACTTGTACATTATTGTTTCTTTAGATTTGTCAGTTAGTTTTGCCCTCCATGTTTTTTTATATTCATTGTTTAATATTCTTTTTTGTTGAATCTTCATTTCTTTTGTTATTTCCTCAGAAGAAACGGTTTCATTAAAAAGTGGAAAAGTATTTGTTTCATCTGTGGATGTTACACCAGATATTTCTAAAGGCAAAACATGAAATAAGTTTCTTGTTTTGTTTTCTTTCTTATTTACATGTACCTGAAGCTTTGGATCTTCCGAAGGTTCAATATGATCACTGATTTTAATACGTTCAATTGTTTTATTTTGAAATTTTTGTTTCTCCATCCATCTCTTTTGACGTTCATTGCATAATCTTCTTTTTCTATGAATCTCTGTTTCATCCATTTTAAATACAGTAGATAATCTAATAATTAGCTGAAATGTATAGTGGGAAAAAAAACTTATATACAATGAATGCATTGTGAGGAAGAACAAGAATAAGCAGGATTCAATGGTAACCAATGTCCTGTTTGATATTTTCGCCAAACTGACATAAAAAAAATCTCGCCAAACCCAGTGCTTATATCGCTTTGAGCATTCTATATACGGATAATATCATTGTTTTACATACCATTTACTTCTTCTTGTATACAAAAATAGGTAAGTGTCTTTCTTGCGCAGAAAAGTTGTATAAATCTTTAAAAAATAACCCTCATTTTACCAATTAGGTGTCGAATTAAAAAAAATCAATGTCCAATTCCAGTATTGCTCCCAGGTATTCATACGCATTCCAAATTTCAAAGATCTACAACAGGAAATTTGGTGAAAAATGAGCACAAATGTCACATAATTGGCGTGAAAGTGGCATTATTTTGTCCGAAATAGTAGCCTGGGTAATATTGTTTTTTTACTAATAAAATGTTTATTTATATTCATTTTTTTTATTATATAAGTTATTATTTTTCTAAAGTTATTAATTATATATTTTTTTATTTACTGTAAGTTCCTTTTGAAAATAATAGAAAATAATTAAAAATGTATATGCAAGCGTTATACCACAAAGACATTTTCGCCAAATGGGCTTTAGAAAATATTGCGGCAAATCTGGTGCACCTATGAAAAACGTGAACACACAAGACATCCATACAATGAATAAGCAGTTGCAGACCTTTCAAATGATATGTCACGTGACTGGTTTTGTAAAGAAATAAAAAATGTTCACCCCCCTCGGGGGAGGAGTGGGGTGGTGACACACAAGACATCCATATTATGAATTAGCAGTTGCAGACCTTTCAAATGATGTGTCACACAATTGGTGTTGCAAAGAAATTAAAAATGTGCTCCCCTGTGGGGCAGAGTGGGTGGTGACACACAAGACATGCATAATATGAATAAGCAGTTGCAGATCTTTCAAATGATGTGTCACACGACTGGTGTTCTAAAGAATCAAAAATGTGCCCCCCCTGGGAGGCAGAGTGGCTGGTGACTCACAATACATCCATAATATGAATAAACAGTTGCAGACCTTTAAAATGATATGTCACATAATTGGTGTTGCAAAGAAATTAAAAAGTGCCCCCCGGGGGGCAGAGTGGGGTGGTGACACACAAGACTTCCATAATATGAATAAGCAGTTGGAGACCTTTCAAATGATGTGTCACACAATTGATGTTGTAAAGAAATTTAAAATGTGCCTCCCTGGGGGGGACAGAATGGGGAGACACAAAATACATCCATAATATGAATAAGCATTTGCAAACCTTACAAATTATGTGTCACACGACTGATGTTGTAAAGAAACTAAAAATGTGCCACCCCTGGGGGGGCAGAGGGGAGGATGACACACAACACATCCATAATATGAATAAGCAGTTGCAGACCTTTCAAATGAAGTGTCTCACGACTGGTGTTGTAAAGAAATTAAAAATGTGCCCCCCCTAGGGGGGCAGATTGGGGGTGACACACAAGACATCCATATTATGAATAAGCAGTTGCAGACCTTTGAAATGATGTGTCACACGACTGGTGTTGTAAAGAAATTAAAATTGTGCCCCCCCTGGGGGTGCAGACTGGGGGATGACACACAAGACATCCATAATATGAATAAGCAGTTGCAGACCTTTCAAATGATGTGTCATCCGACTGGTGATGTAAAGAAATTAAAAATGTGCCCCCTGGGGGGACACAGTAGGAGGGGAAACACAAGACATCCAAAACATGAATAAGCAGTTGCATACCTTTCAAATGATGTGTCATACGACTGGTGTTGTAAAGAAATTAATGTAAAATGTGTAACAGTAAAATGTGAAATAGTAAAATGTGCCCCCCAGGGGGGCAGGGGGTGTGAAACACAAGACATCCATAATATGATTAAGCAGTTGCAGACCTTCCAAATGATGCGTCACACGACTGGTGTTGTAAAGAAATTAAAAATGTCTTCCCCTGGGGGGGTAGAGTGGGAGGTGACACACAAGACATCCATAATATTAATAAGCAGTTGCAGACCTCTCAAATGATGTGTCACACGATTGGTGTTGTAAAGAAATTAAAAATGCCCCCCCCCCCTGGCGGGGAAGAGCGCGGGGGTGTGACACACAAGGCATCCATAATATGAATAAGCAGTTGCAGACCTTTCAAATGATGTGTCACACGACTGGTGATGTAAAGAAATTAAAAATGTGCCCCCTGGGGGGACACAGTAGGGGGGGGGGGGGAACACAAGACATCCAAAACATGAATAAGCAGTTGCAGACCTTTCAAATGATGTGTCACACGACTGGTGTTGTAAAAAAATTTAAAATGTGCACCCCTCTGGGGGGTAGAGTGGAGGGTGACACGCAAGACACCCATAATATGAAGAAGCATTTGCAGACCTTTCAAATGATGTGTCACACGACTGGTGTTGTAAAGAAATTAAAAATGTGCCCCCCTGGGGGTCAGAGTGGGGGATGACACACAACACATCCATAATATGAATAAGATGTTGCAGACCTTTCAAATGATGTGTCACACAACTGGTGTTGTAAAGAAATTAAAAATGTGACCCCCTGGGGGGCAGAGGGGAGGTGACACACAAGACATCCATAAAATGAATAAACAGTTGCAGACCTTTCAAATGATGTGTCACACAATTGGTGTTGTAAAGAAATTAAAAATGTGCCCCCCTGGGGGGCAGAGTGGGGGATGACACACAACACATCCATAATATGAATAAGCAGTTGCAGACCTTTCAAATGATGTGTCACACAACTGGTGTTGTAAAGAAATTAAAAATGTGACCCCCTGGGGAGAGCAGAGTGTGGGGGTTACACACAAGACATCCATAATATGAATAAGCAGTTGCAGACCTTTCAAATCTTGTGTAACACGACTGGTGTTGTAAAGAAATTAAAAATGTGTCCCCCCTGGGGAGCAGAATGGGGGATAACACACAAGACATCCTTTAAATGAATAAGCAGTTGCAAACCTCTCAAATGATGTATCAAACGACTGATGTTGTAAATAAATTAAAAATTTGGCGAAATATTACAGTTATCGCCAAATTGGCGTCACTTTTGACAACTAATTTTGGTCGCCAAATTTGGCGATATATCGCCAAGTTGGCGACAAACTTGGCGATTGTTGGCGATGGTAACCTTTCCTCTCTTTATGGTAACCCATATGGCGATGCACAGACGGAGCCCTTTCCTGATTGGTCTATTCGACTCATGGAAGGAGTGGACAACCCGGATTCGTTACTTCCGGAAATCTTCCACATCAGCATCATTCCAGGAGTCATTCCTTTTAAGGCTAGTTTTTTTTTACTATAGAAGGACTATTTTTCTGTGAGTGCATATAAAATAAAATTTCTGGATTTCGCCAGCATTCAGATTACAATTTTAACTGTAGATGTGCGAATATTTGCATGCAAAATTGTAACTGGCAAATTTGACATTTACTTTGTAAATATATTTATTATAATATTGATTCAATAATGTAATTACTTTTGCTTTTTTTTAAAACCAAATCGATCGGGTCTTTTAAACATTTCATTCGTCGAATTCGACAGGATTCCATTCGTTTTATTGTTAAATTGCATTTCCTTTTACTCAGTCTATAAAAAAGCGCTTAAACTAAAGAAAAAATCCATTTTTGATGAATCTAGTCAATGAAGAAGTAGCACGTCAAATTGTATTTCTTTATTATTCCGCAATCCAATGTCTCAGAGAGAAATTGCTATTCAATTGGGTATTTCACGCCGTTCTGTTTGCTATTATATTGATAAACACAAGAAAAATGAAGTTAGTTCATTGCAATCTAAACGGGGTCGCCCTTCTAAAAAACTTCTATCGATTTTTTTTTTTTTTTTTTTTTTTTTCTAATCGGAGGCGAAACTGAATTCTGCAATGGCAGAATCTACATTCATCTTGTTATTTTTTTTTTTTTTTTTTTTTTTTTTTAAGTAAACACTTCATGATTTAATTCTCCCAGTTGGCCATGGCCTTAGAAAATTAAGTAGACACTCATATTGTTTTTAGATGGGCTTCATGCTTTTAAAATAATTTTGACACAATTTGGGCTAAAGAAAGAGGAATTCGTTGCCAAATAGTATAAAAAGATATGAAGTACGAAAATAACTCTGATGAAGTATTACGTTCGTATATGTATACACTAAAGAATTCTTAGTTCTATATATGAGATAAATGTCTTCTTTTGTTTAGAGTCGACATATTGCTTCGGTTTAAATATTCTAAATAGATTGTTTAAGGCTGAACAAATTGTTTGTGTGTATGAAACAGAGAATAAGTTGCCAGAAAACACTCTAGGACATTTTCCACTTATGCCATGGCCATTTTCTTTAACTCACCAAAGCCCTTATAAAAAAGTAAGAATGAAACTTAATCAAAAAAAAAAAAAAAAAAAAAATGAAAGTAAATTGCTGCTTCTAGAAGAAAAAAATATTTAAATTGAAAGTTGCACAGAGAGGCAAATTTATAAAAATAAAAATAATAAATCCTCAGAAAACTGTTGCATGCTACATTTATTCTCATTATTTGAAATGCTTCATTGCATTGATCTTTCTTTCGAATGCTTGTAGAAACATTAAGCTTGAAAATCATTAAATTCTCTTTTGAAAATAACTGGCTTATAACTTTAAAAATATTTACTACGAGCTGACCTGCCCGGCGCGGCGTTGCCCGGGCCCGTGATGTTATTCAGTTTTCAAATGTGTTATTTGTTTTCTGAATGACTTAAATTAAACTCAAATTCCTATGATTTTATATCTTTAAGTCCATTTTGTCAAAATTTATATTTTTAAATGGAAAAATTGCGAAAAGATATTGAATTGAAAGCACATGCTGTTTGGTATTTTATTTTCTATGTAATTTGATTTCTGGAAATTATGCGTACCGAAAGCGAACGAAACCGCGAGGGAAAATTCAGGTTTTTACTGAATTCGTAATAAATTTCACATATTTTGTAAAAAAAATAATTCTATCCATACGAAAGTTCCAAAATTTTTATAAGTAATGTAAATCTGGTTTATTGAAAGGCTCTAAAAAGATTGTGTTAAAAGACGGACATTTAGTTACTTTTAGCGTAGCAAAAATGTATTCTCAAGCCGGGATGTGATTCGTGTTTGCAATGTATTTGAACGGGTTAAATCTAGAGCTCCCGATTATACGAGTATACGTATAATACGTATTATACGAAATACGTATAATTCGGCATCGGCGGTTATACGTATTACACGAAACAGCATATACGGTACATCGTATATACGGATTTTACCCAAGCGGTTAAACGTATAAACGTTTAAACGTTTTTCATTCAATGTATGAAATTTGATGTTTCAATATTGTTTTGCGGATTAGAGACATTGAGAAATATCCGGTAGAGTATCCCCATCGCGATTCTTTGTTCAAAGAACTAGGATGTGTTTACTTAACTACTACTTGTTATGCAGGTACTTAAAAAAAATCTGAATACTTCCTCAGTTTAGATTTTGTTTTTGTTTTTTTTCCAAAAAACTAATTTATTTATTATAAAATGTCTTACCTTAGTTGTGGGTAGAATCAAACTAATCTTTGGAAAATCTGCGATGCAGTACTTAGTTTTTTTATATTTTCTTGTATCTTTAGAAGAAGAAAGTATTGGATTCAGGAATAATTTCGACGGGTTTACACGTTTTAAGGGTAGGAGAGTTCGAAAAACATGTTTTTACAAAATATCTGCCTGTCAGTTTATGAGTCTGTGACTTTGTCTGTCTGTATGTGACATGGATTTTGTGGGTTTTCTATCTCAAGACCTAATACACAGAATTAGGTAACATATATGGGAGAGACTAGGGCACATGTGAAAATGGGGCATATGAGAACATTGTCATTTTTCACTAGTTATTATATGTTTTTTTTTATTTCAAAAAATTATGAAAGATGGGAGCAGCTATAGACATATGGAAAAAAAAATTTGAAACTCTTCGACATTTTGTTTGTCCCCAGGAGCTAAAATACTGCTTATTGTACTTAAAAGTAAAATCTCCAGCTTGATAAAAGAATAATTTTATTTATTTATTCTTTTTTTTTCTTTATTTAACATATACTATGAATAGTAATAAATATTTATGATATTTTTTATTTTTTAAATTGAGAAATGCTAATGATTTGCCATTTTAACTCTTGTGGGAATGTGGGACACTTATGAAGAGTCTAGTTGGGGCAGATCTGAATATGTCATTAACTTGTCCAATGATCATTCAGTGATTCTATTCCTGTTAGTTAACTTCGTGAAAATAATGCCAGCTCCATTATCTATATTTTTATAGAAATAGAAGACATTTCTATCATATAAAGTTGATTTTGTGTAATAGAAACTTCTACAAACACAACTGTCAGCAAATACATAAAAAGCAACAAGCTCTTTAAGTTCAATTGTAATTTAAATAAATTTCATGTTTTCTAAATTGCAATAAATGCTATACATTATTTTATTTAACAGTTTTCAATACTATTTTTTATGCATCATTAATGAAAAAAATATTACGTTTAACAACTTTGCAAATTTTTCTATTCCATTTGTTGCAAACTTGTCGTATTAGTTTACTTCCATTTCTAAAACAGCTATTTTATTTTTTGCTTTGAAAATAGCTATATGAAGACCCCAGAAGCCAAGGGGTATAAGTGACAAAATTGAAAAAAATAAACTAAATACACAGACGACCTAAAAATATGCGTTTTTCATTTCAGGTAAAAAAATATAAGTGATTTTCTTATTATTTGCTGAGTTATAGAGGCAAACCACTTTTTTCGAAAAACAAATAATATTGAAAAGAAAATAATACATTAATTTACAAATAAATACATTTAAAGAAAATTGTATTTTATTTTTTAACAGTTATTGAAATAAGAGTTCAAAGACCAGAATGCAACAAGCAGAAATTTCTTATTGTGGGATGTTATTCGGTACTTAAAATATAGAACAGAGATGTTACAGTCACACTTTATTGTAGACGACACAACACATATCACATTATATACAAATCGCAAGACGAGCGCAACTCAATCAATTGAATATTCATAAAAATTACTTAGCACAAAGAACATCTCTAAGAGAGATGTATAGCGAACACACATCCCAATCTTACATCTTAACGGCAAACTCAATTACTTCACTTCATTTCATGTCTTTTTAGAAAGGAAGGCAAAATATCTCAAGATTTTTGCCGAAGGTGGCAATAGCGCCACCTATAGATACTATAATTTAGGGAAGGCAGTCACCCTGTTACACTATTTCAATCCACTCAATTGTTATTGATGTTCCAATTTAACATCAATTATCTTTAAACTCAATTTACTCCAAATCGAAATTTTGTGACTTGTGCCCCTTGGCTTCTGGGGTCCTCATATATTCTAAGAAAATAAAATTTTTAAAATTATAACTATCGTAAAATCTCTATTATTGACTCCCCCCTTTCTTTTAAAAGCAAAAGAAATGAAATTTGGAGGAAGCTTTAAATGTAAAACAAATTTGTATCTTTAATTTACAGGCAAATAAGGCAAATAAGGTGGTAGTTTTCCTATAAATATTATCCAAATGCCCCCTTCCTAAAATCTCCCTCAAACAAAAAGCCCTAAGCAAAATTTAAATTATTTAATTATTTTCTCAAGTTTACTTATTTAATTTTTTTGTTATATTGCAACAATATTTTATCAATTGTCTAAGCCCCCCCCCCCCCCAAATCTACTTATTTTTATTTTATAATATTTTGCTTAAACATATAACTAAAAAACTAAATAAATATACATATATTTTTCTTTATGGTGAATTTAATAAATAATACAACTAATGATTAAGGTAACATATGAAAAAGATAATAAAAACATGTCAAAACTTCCTTGTGTTTTTCCTTGTGTACACATGTTTTTCTTATGTGTTTACAATTGCTCTTTCGTTGGGGCACATATGAACATTTTTTAAATTCAATAAACTATTAAGAAAAGAAAGAAAAACTGTAAAGTTAATTTTTAAAAAATACCATGCGCAGTGATGTAAAATACCCGGGTATTTATTTTTAAGGGTAAATACCCAGGGTAAATACCCGGGTAAATACCCAATTTGGGTATTTACCTGGGTATTTGTTTTCAATTTTATATATTTGGGAAATTACATTAATTTTACTTTTAGTTATGATAAAAGAGTATAAAAGAAAGAAAATTATAGAACTTTAGACTTCTTACAATCCTTTAATTAAAAAAAAAAATCAACTTTTTACACTTAAGTATTGAATTTAAATGTAATTTTTAAAAATGAAGCATATAAAAAAGTTAATGTGTTTATAGAGAATTGTTTTTTCAATAAATTTAAGGGATAATATTGATATAAAAATAATATACAAATATATAATACACAAATTAAGCACATATTAAATATAAAAGTGAAAAATATAAATAAAAAATATACAAATTATGCAAATATATAATATAAAAGTGAAAAATATAATTTTCTTAATTCAATATTCGTATGTTGAAGAGATCCATTTAGCATCAGCAATAGCTTGACTTTAAGGAAATAAAACTCAGTAATTTTGGATTGAGAAAGCAGCCTAATATTAAACACAATTTAACATTTATATATAAATAATATGCAAAATTATAGATATAGATAATAAAATAGAAAATGAAAAATATAATTTTATCATATCGACACAATTTTTCTCTCAGTTTAAAATCAGTCAGACTTCAGACACAACAACTTCGGAATCTGAATTTTCAAAGTCCTCAATTTCTAAGCTGTCGTCACTTGAAAGTAATTCTTCTATACGATTTATTGTTTCTGAAACATTTTCATTTGTTTCCTGTTTCTTTATTTTGGGTGTATTCTGTTTATTTACTTCATTGTGTAGCAGCTTCCAATTATGCGATAAGTAGGTTAGCTTAGCTGCTCTTTCTGATGTCAAGCGGTTTCTTTTTTTACTGTGAATCCAGCTAAAGGTGCTAAAGGTTCTTTCCGTCGCGGCAGACGTAATAGGTGCACTTAATATGCGCAATGCTACTTCAGCTAATATATTAGTGCCCCGTAAGCTTTTCCACCATAGTAGAGGAGGCATATTCTCTAGCCCTTCCCACAAGATTTTTCTTTCCCAGAGACCTTCTTTTTCTCTGTAATGAACAAGATCCATTTTAAGTTGTGTGCTCTCTAATTTCATGTGATGGCCAACATCATAAATGAATGTTAAACCATCAAGCAAATCTGAAGGTTCTAAGGTACTTCCTTGCTTTATAGGATTTAAAATGTCTACTGCAAGATGGAGAGGACCAACACCACATTCTTTTCTTTTTCTAAATTGCTCCATAATATGCTTTTCTTCATTTTTTTCCAATAAAGATACAGGAAGTAATTCTAGCAATACTTTTTCTAAGTTGTTTATTTTGTTATACACCATATGAATCTGAGGTTCATTTGATTCAAAAGATTCTATAAGTTCTACAATCGGAGTAAAGATATCAATCATATTTTCAATACGAATCCAAAAAGTATCATCTAAAAGTTTTTTCTTTAACTGAGAAGACAATTGACCTTCTTCACAAACTGCCATAGTTTGCAGCGTAAACTTGTTATCTTTTAAGCTTTTAAGACTGTGTAAGTAGCTTCCCCACCTAGTTTTACCTGGCAATTTCAAGGAAATATTTTTCTTGCTTTCTTGATCTTGAATCCGGTTAAACAATGCACTTAAACGGTTGCTACGTTTGATAGTTTTCACTATATCAATTACATTTGTAAAAAATTGTTTAACTGACTTGCATCCTGAAATATCAGAACACAATAACTGTAAAAGATGGACAAGGCAACCTAATGCAACAACATGCGGATATTTTTCTTTTACTAATCTAAACGCAGCTATCATATTTTTAGCATTGTCACCTATAATCACAAAAATTTTTTCAGGATCATGATCTTTCATAACTTTTTCAATTTGCTCAGCTAAATAACAAGCATCATGCTTGTTTTCCTTTGACATGATATAATCAACAAATAGAGGTTGTGGTTTTGAAATCACAAAATTTATTATTGACTCATTTCTTATGTTACTCCAACCATCACATTGCAAATGCAGGTGTTTTGATTCAGTTAGTTGTCTCTTAACTTCACATTGCATTTCAGAATATTGAGAATCTAAGTAAGTTGAGGCCAGACGAAAACGTGAAGGTAAATTGTAAGAAGGTCGAACTTTCTTAAAAATTCAATCCACAAAGGATGTTCAACCAATGACAATGGACTTCCACTGATGAAAATGGCCTTAGCCAAATGTTGATTGAGTGTTTCCTAAAACAAAAAAGAAGCATTTGTAGTTTTATTTTTCCAAAATAAAAATATACAAGGCATAGAATTTTTACATTTTTAATCCAGACTTCTATAGCATCTGTAATCTTGTAATTCAGATATTCCAAAACCTTTTATTATTATTTTATTATTTCTTTTCTTTCATGAAATGATAATAGATGCCACCATTAGCATACAAGAATACATTTCAGAAAACACTATTTTATGCAGCTATATATATTTTCCTTTTTCAAAATTTTGAATTTATGCTTGAAATTGATATTTTTAAGTATTAATTACTTAGTTTCTCCTAATTCCTTCCGCCTTGCGTGTTTAACCATTGTTCAGTATGGTAAAGTAATAATATTTTTTTTTATTTATTAATGGCAAGTCCTATTTTAATTATTTAACTGTAAATCTTATTTAAATGTTTTATATTGTTTTATTTTTTAAATTTATATTTATCAGTTTCGTGATTTCTGTTATTTATTATTCAATAATATAAAATTCCAAGTTAAAAAGAAAAAAATCTTATTGTTTCCCACAACTAACAACAGATGGCGACACCATACAAAATATACATATTTTTGAATTTTGAGATATTTTTAAGTGGAACTCCTTAGTATTATTTATTTATAAACTGCCTTAGTGTTTTGTATTATCATAATAATGCCTGATGTTATTATCATTTACCTAAATGCATTCTAGTTTCAAATTTTCTCTAATTCGCTATTGCCGTGGTTCAAATGATTCCGGATTAAAGATATAGGATTCAGCATATGATATTTTGTCAGGTATATGATATTTAATTAGATTATTTAATTGTTTTGAATTGCAATACTGCAAACCAACCGATTTATACTTTAAAAACTTCGGCAGCTAAGGATAAAGTTAAAAGATGGGGGAGACCCTTATATGGATTTACATAAGGGAAGGGGATTTTAGAAGGTATTAACAATATTTATTATACTTATTATTTGTAAGTTAAATTAATTTATCAGGAATTTATGTGTCTATAACTATCTTTTAGAATAAACAATATTTTCAATTAATTTCCTTTTTAAGTCAAATTTACATTTAATTAAAATGTAATATTTGACTTTTATCCAAAATGTTCTTTAAATAATAAATGCATATATCCTGTAACGTTATTTTTTATATGGAATGTTTTTTGAAAGCCTATAGAAACTACGAATCTTGAAAGCAGACTGTTTTCATTACAAATAAATTTATAAACTTGTGGCTTTAAGCAATCTATTTTTGCTTTGCTATTCTATATAAAAATAGGATTACATTGAAACTGCCAAAAAACATTTGTCTTATAAAATTGTATAATGGCAAGGGAATGGGTTCCTTGGGGATATGAAGATTTTCCCCAACTGCCCCCCTCCCCTCCTGAACACATACACTCATTCCATGCCACTGCTTATAGCTCTGTATTATTTCAATCACAAAGTGAATTCTTGCTTTTAAATTATATATTTTTCACATCAGTGTTTAACAGTGTTTCTTTATCTACACTTCAAAACAAATTAAACGATTTTTTTTTAATTAAAAGAAGAAATATATTAAAATGCAAAGGCTTATTTCAATGAATCTTTTAAATTTTAAAATAAACAATTTATTAATTTATTAAAAATTGTAATATTAAAAATAAGAGACATATACTAGAGAAAAGCTTCAAATAATTTATTTCAATTAATATCAGTTCTAATTTAAGTATTTACTTTTAAAAGAACAAAATTGTATTTATTTTTGTTTATTAATATGTAAATGTACTTACATTTGTTATTTCATCCATTTGATCCAAAAATGCTGTCATAGATATCTGTGACTTCGAAATTTTTTTATTTGTCAAAAAACTAGATGTTCCATCTCCAGCATTTTTTAGAAGCGAAGGTACACTTGTTATCGGTATCGATGAAGTGTTAGAAGATGTACTGGACATTTGACCAGTATTAGGTTCATCTGTATCACTAATTGTTATATTTTCTTCTACATTTGAAGTTGAAGGATAGTAGAAATAGATTCCTTATGATATTTTTTGCATTTAGAATCACTGTCAAAAACCTTTTTCAAACCTGCAGGACATTTGAAACATTTCTTAATATGATTTTCCATTTTGTTTACATTAGCATGCTTGTAATCCTTATTAAAATATTTGCACTGCACACTTTTTCCTTTCACATTAAAAAAATTCCATGCAAGTCCTTTTTTTCCTCCCATTTTTACTTCTAACTCTTTCAAACGCACACCATAGACATCTAAAAGCAAGTGAAGAACAGTTTATAGAATCAAAATCCAAACCAAAACTTGCATGGTTTTGGTTTGTAAAATCTAGCATAGTTTTACTTTGTAAAATCTAGTTTAGTTTTGGTTCATACTTATGCAATGATTGGGCGCCATCTATTGCTTCTGGTGGAAATTTCTAATTGAAATTTAAAGGAATTGCAGATTATAAACAAAGCAAGAAAAGAGTGTGTATTACTAAATTTTTAGAAAATGGGAATGATATTTTAAAACTTAAAAGATGATTCATAGAGGTTTATAATTAAGTTGATGACCAAACACATAATATTTGAATAGTGTTTCGTATTGAGGCAAAATATTTTAAATTTTTGGGCAGCTTTTTAATTCAGCAAGAAATAATCACAACTCATAAAATTGGAAATGAAAATATTTATTTAGAAAGTGAATACTTTGAAATTGCAATTCCTTCAAACTACTGTTAATATTTTGAGAAAATCAGTAAATTCCTATTTAATCTTTATACGTCTGCAATATTAAGAAAAGAAAATTAAATTTCTAAAACCAAAATTTTGAAGTTCAGGTGACAATTGTGAATATTTATAGACTGTAAAATAATAAAAATTGTTTAATAAACATAAATCAATAAATTGTTTGTTAAATTATTTATTTAAATGCTTTATTGTGCAATTTATCTTTTTTTATTATTATTAGCAATCTAAATTTCTCTTAAGTATGGATTATTATTATTATTTTCTTAATAAATAGATGTGACAAGTAATCTGTATAATGCTCTGCAATAAACTGTGCAGATAGGTAGTCTTATATTTTCTTTTTAAAAAATGTAATAGAGCTTCACATTATTTACTTTGAAAATTTCCTACAAATTCAATTCACTTACTTTGCAGCTGAAGCACACTAGCAGTAAAATTAAGCAATTTTGTGATGTAAGTTTCGACTTCTCTTTAATTGTGGCTGAAGCCATACAACTTTCATAATTTGAATATCTCATTTTATGATTTTGGACTTCATAAATATTTAAGTTTCAAATAAAAATAAATTTTACTTTAAATATGCTTTTTCAAGCTGAAATATGAAAATACCCAGTTTTTGGGTATTTACCCGAGGCTTGGGTAAATACCCAGGTAAATACCCAAAAAATATTTACCTACCCACTGGGTATTTACCCGCCCCACATCACTGACCATGCGTAAAAAAAAAGTTCTGTTTACTATATAGAGTAGTTTTGCTTATAGAAATTAACCCAGTTATGACAAAAAGCTATGTTTATGTGAACTGTTCACATGCATCCCAGTCTCCCCTATATATTCAAATAGTCCCTGGTAGAAATTGTTGTTGACTAGTTTTGTACGTAAATCGTTCAGCACGTGGTTCTACTTTGCTGTATTTTATTTACGATTTCTGTAATAGCTCTATCTCTAGAATTAATGCACGGATTTTCATCAAACTACAGATTCGGTTAATGCTTGATATGAAGTGATTCTATGTATGTTTTGGTGAGAATGTCAAGATTAAAAAAATGAAATTTCATTATACATTAACAGAGTTAGAAAATATTAGCTCCATGAAAAGAATAGCATTTACGCTCGGATGCAATCTTGAGTGTAAAACAATAAGTGAATAAAGAATTTTTAAATAATTAAAAAGAAAAAACTAAGTTTAACAAGAATTCACAATAAATCTGAAACATTTATACTCTCATTCTTTCCTCAAAAAGTGTTTAATTTTGCTGGTTATTTACAATGGATACAATTTGTATACATTACCTACACAAAATGTAAAATAACGGGGTATCTGAGCTCATTACCTTGAGATGAATAAAAAAATCTAAATAAATTCAAAGTACAATGTTGCAAAATGCTTTTGCAAATCACGGTAATAACTCGCTATTTTGAAAATGGATATTTCACTGTTAATGAAACGAGATTGGCCAATCAGGAGTCTGATATTTTCTGAAATTTTTGCAAACTGTTTTAAAAAATATACGATTTTCATTGCTTGATCTTGTATATATAAGACATACTATACGGATTCCTGTCGTAACACCATCGGTTTCCAAATTATTCTTCATTCAGTGACATAAGACTGAAGAAGTCCAATATTTAAATTAGATACGATACCTGGAATATACGTATACATTAAATATACGTATTCTAAAATATACGTTTAATTGATACGCCTTATACGTATCCGGATACGTTTAAACGTATATTTTAAAGTATTCGTATAGCAGAAAAACGTATTATACGGATATACGTATATCGTTTAAACGTATAGCTGCTATACGTATCCTATCGCGAGCACTAGTTAAATCCCATATTTTGTTTTAAACAAATTGCACCATAGATTATAAAAATGTTTTAGCTTTAAGAAAATCTTTTCGGTTTGTCAAATCGTATAGAAATGCGCCATGAAAAGGCAAAACCGCAATGAAACGATCTGGTTTTTATTGATTTCGTCAAATTTTTCGCACTTTTTATTTTGTAAAAAATATTTCTACTTGTCCGAACGTTTCAAAAAATTTTAAGAGGATGTAAATTTGGTCTATTGAGATGCTTTTAAAAGATTGTGCTGAAATATGTACGCTTAGATACTTTTAGCGTAGAAAAAATGTTCTATCCGTGAGTTGCAAAGTGACCTCCTTTTGCCTTGTATTTGAAAAGGTTGGTTAAATCTTACATTTTAAAAACTGATAGCATCATAGATGATAAGAATGTTTTTAAGCTTTAAGAATATGTTTTTTGATTGCCGGTACCTATTAGATTGCGCTTTGCTAAGACAAAACCGCAATGAAAACGATCTGTTTCTTATTGATTTCATCAAATTTTTCGCACATTTTATTTTGTAAAAAATATTTCTATCGGTCTGAACGTTTCGAATTTTTTGTAGGGAGTATAAATTTGGTCTATTGAGAAGATTTTAAAAGATTGTGTTGAAATATGAACGTTAAAATAATTTTAGCATGGAAAAAATATCCTCTCTGTGAGTCGCAAAATGACCTTCTTTTGCCAGTGTATTTGAAAGAGTTAAAATCCAAATATTTTAAAACCAATTACACCATCGGTTAGAAGAAAGTTGCAACTTTAATATCTGCTATTTTGTTTGTTTACGTCTTAAAAAATACGCCCTGGAAGAGCATTGACAAAAGGAAGAAAATTGATTTTGGGAAAAACGACCATTTTTGAATATTTATTTTCAAAGGGTTAACTGCAACATTATTTCGAATTAATAATAGCATTTGAGACCTAAAAGTACGATCTTTCGAAATATGTTTCTTAAGTTTAACTGCGTCGAGAAGTTTGGTTGATTTGGATTTAAACAAAATGATCCAAAAACAGAAATAAACGCCGAAAAATGCTTCTTCTTTCGTTTAGGTGCGTAAAAGAGTTTGTGCGCATGTGCAAATAATTTCTTTCCCCGAACATTAAAAAAATGACTTTTTGAAGAGAGTGAGTTCCACTTCATAATTAATATCTATGAAACTAATCAAAAAATTAAAATTCTGAGCTTCAGGTGCATCAGGAGAGATATTGGTCTACTCTCATAAAAAATTTGAGCCTCGTACGTGCCGTAGATTTTGCTAGCCATGGCAGACACGCCAACAGACAGAGCGTTTTGTTCTTTTATTAATATAGATCATTTTTGATATTTTTCTCAATCTACAATCACTGCTAAAATCTGTTTTGAAAAAATGAAAAAGCATCATTACAATGTATTTAAAAATTTATTATGCACGATGTAGGAAATACAGATTTCTTGAGGCATTTGATAGATGACACATGAGCAAGATATTATGCTTCTTCATTTATAAAGAACAAGATAGCAAATCTTTTAAATAAACATACAGATAAATAAGCATCATTCAGCACAATATCTATAAAATGTGCAACAACAAAGAGTGAGCAGTAATAATCATGCATCTACTATGATCCCTACATCACAGCAATTAGAATGCAAAGATTATTATATTAAAAAAATTGATACATTTCGGTTAGCCAAGCGCCAGTGTTCAGATATATATGTACAAATACATATATATTTGCACACACATATATGTATACATATATGTGTAATATATACCTATATATTATGTGTATATATAACACTGGTGCTTGGCTAACCAGAAAGTACCAAAAATTTCAAGTAATTTCAAAGACTCTTTCTTTAAAAATATTTGTTACAACAATCATTCATATAAATATTTATTATAAGACAAAAAAATTTAGTAGATAAATTTAATACTACTTAATTTATTTTAAATATTTGATAAATGTTTTAGGCAGCACCAGATTTAAACAAAGAAAATAAACTTTTTTAGAATAAAGCAATCAGTAATTAGACAAAAAGGGAAAGATTTACTAAGAATTATGCTATTTTTCAACAAAAATTTTGTCTTGAAGGGTTGTACAAATTTCAGCAGTTTCACAAGAAATTTTGCAATAAAAGAGAAGATGGTAAGTTCTATATAATCATATTCTTTATCAAGTGTTCTCAAAGCATAGTTAGTATAAGCCACTGTCTCTCAAACTATTGCTATCTCCAATTTTCTAATGCTTTTCTATAATGATAAAGAATTGAATTGAAGTCTAAAAAGAAATACAGAAGACAAAAATAAATCAAATGATTACTGATCATTAAAAAAAAAAAAAAGAAAGAAAGCAAGCAAAGAAAAAGAAAGAAAAAAAAATCTCATATTGTTACCTTGGTGATTTAATCTTTTGAGCATCTACACTGTAACTTTCAATTACCTAAATCATTTTTTGCAATGAACAGCATGAAACTGTCCAATGCTTTGAATTGCTAATGATAGAGACACAGAAAATTCTGCTTAAGTTATTTGCGAAGCAGCATTCATAAAAATGGAAAAATTTCCATGGAAGCCCAGAGAGCTACAATGTACATAAACATTAAAAACTATAATTGCCATTGGAGATAAATTTCCAAACAATAAATTATCAGATTGATAAACAGCAGCAGCAAACAGATTTTCTAAAACTGATTTTAAGAAGCAGCAGCTTACACTAATGCATATTTAATGTAAACTTCAAAGTTTTTTTTTTTTTTTTTTTTTAAACATAACATTAAATTACATTGTTAACTTCATCTGTAAGATAAAATTACTTTCAATTTCTTAGAATCTACTAAAAAAAATTCCTATATTTGAAGATTTCACACAATAAAGAAAATAAAAGTCAGATTTGATGAGGCAAAAGAAGGCAAAATATTAATTTTTAAAATATTGCACAATTTAAGGACATTAGGAAAACAAAACTCAGAATACAAAAACTTTTAACATTATTATAAAAGATAATACTGAAAAAAATTTCATAATATTGAAATCTCAAAGGAACATTTCATTTGTCTTCTGTTATAGTGAACAACTAGCTTTTCTTTAAAAATAAAAATAAAATAATGAAGATCACGAGTTTTTGTGAATAAATAAAATGGACATTGTTCTAAAATAGGTTTCCAGAAGAAAAATCAGAAACAGGACTATTGATAAATTAATTACAACCAATGGTGTAATTTAAAAAAAAAGGGGGGGGGTGGAGTATATACTCAAAACAGAGGGTATAGCCTAGAGTGTATATACTACAGTTTTCTTGAGAAACAGAAGGTATACAGTGTTCCTTAAAAAAATCCAGAAGGTAATGACATATACCCTCCACTACATCCCTGATTACAACTAGATATAGAAAATTTTTATTGTTTACTTAGCCCAAGAAAAATTTCTTCTCTCATATTAGATCAAAATTTAAAATGTTTAATAAACAAAAACACATATCCAATATATAAATTTTTTTCTTAAGTGAATACTTCTTACATGTACTCTCACTTTTTCTCTGGAAAGCTCATCTATGACATTTGGGAGTGAAACAGAGTTTTATGCAAGAAAACCTGTGACATCAACTAAAATTGTTCTATTTTTGCAGATTCTATTTATGTACAGTAATACCTTTGTACTTAAATATGTTTATATGCACAAGTGTTCTCCTGCACTATAATAATGTAAATTGTCTCCAAGCTTGTGTTTTCAAGAAATAATGCCAAATTTAGGAACAAAAATAATTGATTAGTTTTCGAAGATTCTAAATCAAATCATTTTTGACCATAAATAAGAATGTTCCATAAGGATCCATGTCAAAGTAATACACTTTGCAAAATTAACTGCAATATTATTACCAGGAATGAATTTTTGTGCAAATATACTTCCAATAATAATTAATTAATGTGTTTCAGATATAATTTACTATGCATGAATGTACTGCTTATATAATATACACATGCATATATACATGCAAAAATATTTTAATAGTCTTTAAATATTGGTAAATTGAATATGGATTATAATAGCCAGTTTGACAATAAATTGGCATGGAAAAGAGAATTAGTGTGTTTTATATAACCTCCTCAGTCCTGAGACAAATTTTACATGGCACCACAAAAACCAGTATAAATGTTTTATGAAACATCTCCAAACATGTATTAGGTTGTATATCGATGCTTCTAACATGCACACATCTATTAAAAAAGTCTAAATGTAATTTTAGCAATTCTAACAAAAATTAAATTAATTTAAAGGGTGATTTTTAGTGTCGCCTCCAGGTGACATCAGGACTGAAGAGGTTAATACAAATATTATTTCAAATCCATTACAATCACTATAGAAGTTATCATTTCAGCCGTGTGGGTCTTAAACAGACACACCAGCAGAAAATGAAGAAATTAATTATTACATTAGTAGGGCATATATAATTTTAGATTCACACAAGAAATACACAGTGAATTAATTCACTATGATTTACTAGTGATTAAATTCATTATCAAATCATAACTTATTTTGTAATAATTTTACTTTCTTTTAAAATATAATTGCATTTCTAACTCTTATTGCACTCATTTATTTAGAAATTGATCACCTTTCTATTCCTCTATTCTTAATTATCCTTTCATTGATACAATGCACAAACAGGCCGTGACCAAATTAAATTTTCATTCGTTTAGTTTTTCAGTGCTTATAATCCAAAATGCAAAGGAAGTTTTTTTTTTTATAAAGTTTTAGATAATAATTGAGTTAGTATCACTCAATAGGTACAAATTAGAAACACAAACTCTGACAGAATATAATGTTAAAAACCTTTCCAAATGCTCCCCCACCTCCCCACACTAAAAAAAAATATACAAGAAGGATTTTTTCTTCTTTTAAGTTATTTTATTTTGGTAAAAAGTAAAATCTATTTAAGAATATTAAAAATAATCCAATTTTTAGAGATATGTAGTACAATTTAATTGGTTATTACAAGACAGGGATGCAAGACTATATGAGAGCTATGCTTCAACAAGTTAATGAAATTTGATATTCAAGCAAACTTGTCTCCTCTAGTTTGGTGATTTACCTTTTAGCAGGAGGTATCCACCAATTTTAAGAGTACTGGCACCAATAATATTTAAAATTTTACTCTTATAAAGTACAGGAAAGTTAGCAGATTTATATTTTCTAATAAATTTGTTTGTAAATTATAGTACCAGTCCACCATTTCATAATTTTACAAACAGAATTCCTCCACGCTGGAAAGGATAAAACTTTCGTAAATACTTAAATGGTATTGCAATCAATGTGACATGTCTATAAAAATAATCAGCAATACTCAAATTAAGAGTACTCAACTAAAGTAAAGCTAAAGTTTTAAAAAAAGCTTTATATAATATTTTACTGTAGATTATTTTATTATGTTATCATTATAACCAAATATTTCCAAGTCATTACCACTCTAACCAATATAAACATTATTTCTTAAATAATTTTTTTGCAGTTATCATTACAAGATTATTTTTTAAAGTAGTTGAAAAAAAAAAGTTACTTAAACCTTTTTTTTTTTTTTTTTTTTTTTTTTACAATATCTAGTAAATTCTTATTTTGAGATATCTTTTGTAACTTCAAAAATCTTAATAATCTAAACTTAATGAAAAGAACAACTAGGTAAATAAAATTAAAAACTATATGACCTTATATTATTATTATTCACAGCTGACTTATTATTATTACAGCATTTTTGCAATGGGTTCTCAGATGTATAAAAATTATTACAGTACTTGCTTATTATCAGTGTTAAAAATTATATTTTTATTTTAGGAACAAGCCCAATAATCAGATTATCTTTCTGCAATTTCTTTAAAAAATGCTGAATTCTTAAATTTAAAAGAATGCATCTCAAACAAAACTAACATTTTAAAATATAGTTTTTTAATATTTATTTTCTTCATAGAGAAATTGAATTATTGTTGATTCGCAAACCAAACTTGCAAAGTTTTATTATTATTATTATTTATATTGCATCTGTGCATGTGTTAAATTTTAAATATATTATTATGCAAAAAACAAAATATCTAAATATAATATTAGTAATTCATTATGTGATGAAGAAGGATTTAATATAGTATCTGTTTGCATTCAACATCTGTATGTATGCAATCAAATTCCAAAGTACTTCAATACTTAAATTGATGTACTTCAAACAGCAACTGAAATACATCAAAAACACTCTGCAATCATAGTATAAGTCTTCTTTTAAAATAGGGGTGGAGGGACTTGAATGGCAAAGTATCAATATTTTACAGTTAATAGCAACGAAGAATTTCACTCATTTACAAATATACTATTAAGTTAAGTATGTGAAAGGGGAATGTTTACTTTAGGTTTAACATATGTCCCATAACACCAAAACAATCAAATTAGACATATTTATTCTCAGTAGCAAAGAAAAAATTTATTTTTAATTTCCAAATTTTTTACTGTCAAGATTATAATGATTTCTTAAAAGTCTTATTCGTGAAATTATTTTTGTCCACATGTCAAGATTTATTTGTCAAGACATTGAAATAATTCAAATTATTATGAATTTGGTATACCACATTAAAAATATCAATTCTGAATACATTACTTGAAACAAAACATTCATAAATGAAGGTTGCATGATGATTTAATAACAGCTAAAAAGTGTCAATTTTATAGCGTTCTCATTAATAAATTCAGTAAAATTCATCAGACTGAGCTTTCTAAAGATCAGGACATTTTTTTCTTCGATACTTTCCTGGTAATAACGAATACAAATTTAAAATATAGAGAAATTGAAATTAAAATGTGTTTTGATCAGGATTATGCATATAATTTTTATTATTTGTAACAAATTTCTAAAGTTTAAAAATGTGCAATCTGCTTTAATAAAATGGTACATAGAATATATATGATTAAGAAATTAATTTTCATTTCAAATTTTTATCTTGACCCCCCCCCCCCCCCAAACAGATTTAGAGTACCAATTGCCTTGACCAGTTGGGACTGAGGCCGATCCAATTAATGAAAAATCCAGATAATTGGGCAATTTTACAAAATCCTATATCAATGTTCTTTAGGTAACCTCCACTCACCATATATTTTTCCAGGTTTAGGACAAGCAATAGCATATCTCTTAACATAGTAAGAATAACATGCTTAGAAGTTTTTTTTTTCACTTTGTTAGATTTTATTTTTATTTTTTAAATTGGTACAATGTATATATATATATATATATATATATATATATATATATATATATATATATATATACACTATACATACATGCATTTAAAAAATCATTTATGATAAGGAAGAGAAATTCTTGATAATCTTCTGAATTTTAGAGGGCATTCTTTTTTTTCTTTTAAGTAGGACTTTCACAAGTTAGAAGTGAAACTTTAAGTTCTTGAAACAGTTGGTTTAAAGCTCTGCTGCTAATTTTTGTGATTTTATCATTTTAGCATTAGGAAATGGTTATTTAATGATTAATAATTCATGACATCCAGCCAATGTGCTTAAAGAAGTTTTATTTCAAAAAAATTTTAGCATATTGGAAAAAATGTTTGGTTGTTGATCGATCTGGTTAATTGGACAGTCTAGCTAGTTGCTGGTTACTTTATGGGTAGTTAATCAGCGCTCTACTGTAAGCTAAAATATGTTAGGGGACTTCCAAGTAGGTTTGCAAGCTGTATGCAAACAAAACAATTTTTAAATTATACACATTGAAATAGCGAAACTATGTTTATTCATAAAATTTTGAATGAATGAACTCAAAATTACTCTAAGTAAAAGAAATAAAAAAAATAATTTTTATCATCATTGATTTTATTATTTAACTAAAAAAACACAAAATAGAGGAAAATTTTTCTTCTTTAAATCCAGGCTTTATACAGATTTCAAAATACAAAAAATCAGATGAATATAAAAACCCAAAGAAGAAAAAAAAGAGTCTAAGGAGTCAAAGAATTTTAAAGAGATTACCTTAATTTTCAAATATATTGTATATAATGTGCACAATTTTTAATGCATTTTTTAGGGAGAAAAAACAACAGAAAACACTTCAAGGCGATTTTATTCTTTTAAAATCTAATGCTAGTGCTAAAGTGCACAGTATCCAGAATGCACTGTTTACTGGTTTCATAAAATTAGATACAAAACTGTCAGCCAACTATTTTATATGGTGATCAATGGTGTATATATATAGGGGGAGAGAAAGAGAGAGAGGCCAGTCAAATCCTAAATACTCACCACATATTAGATACAAAAAAAAAAAAAAAAAAAAAAAAAAAAAAAATTAATCACATGGCCATAAAAAAATGTGATTTATTTATATAATTGATTTTTTAAATGACAATAGTTAATTTAATCAATTTAATTTAAATGCTTTAAATGATAAATTAAAGTAACATAAAACGATTTTTAAAAGATATTTTAAAGTGATGTTTATATTATATGTGACAATAGTTACTTGAATTGTTTTATCATTTTAAGCATCAGAAGATTTTTCTCTTACATTTTTTAATGATGAATCTCTCATGACATACATACTTAAGAAAGATATATCATGTAAGGTATGTCCTCATTTTAATACACTATTTTAATTAAATTATTGAAGATAGAAAATTTGACTTCTCAATAATTTAAGTAATTTTTAAGAGTAGTTTATTTATTTAAGGAGTTCTAAATGCCTCTTGGAAACTTTTCCATTTCTAAAGAGTTTCTATGTAGTCTGTACAAAGCCTGGTTAAATCAATTTAGTTATGTAATACGCATATGAAAATAATTAATAAATATTTAAGCCTTTTTAAATAAAATAAATATCTTATTTATTTTTAATTGAGATAAACAATTGTTCTAGATTGTACAGAGATAAGCATCATTGAGAAATAAGCATCTGGTAATAAATTTGATTAAAAAAATTAGTTTTTACTTTCAAATTTCTAATTGCATTTTCTGTATATTTTTAAATATTCTACATTAATAAAATCTTCTAAAGTAACCAGCAACAAGCAAAAATATTCATTAATGTAGTATGGATTTTGAATTTCTGCTTTAATTTAAATCTGGTCAAGATTTAGCAAATATTAAGGCTTTTGCATTTTAGCTTCATTTATGTGGATTTTTCCTAACTAAAAACTCTTAGAAAGTTAGGTTGCTATTATAAACTACGAGCTTAAAATAAAGAAATTCTTGTAAAAATATGGAATAGATGCTTAAATATTCTCTTAAAAAATCATTAGAAAATTTTAATAAAAATAAATAAAAATAAATAAAATGAAAAAAAAAGAAAAGAAAAAAGTATGAATGCAAATATAATAATGATTATACTTACAAACATTACTGTAGAAATAAACTAATTACAAAACTAATAAACAAAAATGACATCAGTTTCCAATGTTCTTTATTTTTTAAAAATATTTACCTAGGATTTCGTAAAAATAAAAAACAAACAGAAAAATGTTTTTAAATAAATTACAAAGAAATAAACAAAATCAAAAACAATTCAAATGTTCAATACTTTAGAAAATATAGTATACATAATAAATATGGCAATATTTTGCATACAATAAAATTTACATGAGAAATTTGTAAAATCAAGTATGAAATACTGATATATTACTTTTATGAATTTAATACAATCATAAAAGCAGCAAAAATTGTTGACCAAAGTGAAAAAGAAACAGGTGATTTAAGATAATATTGATGTGCTCAACACACTATATATTAAACTTAACACATACAAAAAAAAATACTAACAAAAACATTATTAAATACTCTAACATAGAATAACTCAAAAACTCTTAAATGGATTCCTTCATAGTAAAATGAAATGTCTTGTTTTCATTTTACAATAAATATATAATGAATTTGATAAATTAAAACTGAATGTGTCATACAATGAATTCAAATTTTAATAATTCAACTACATCATGTATAAATAAAATTGTGCAGATTTGGAGATGCACAAGTATAATAAAGAACAGAATTTTGATTAAAAAGACAAATATTTTAAATAACAATGCCATATTATAGTATAATAAGGGAACTTGATCCATTTTAAAATTACCGTTACCATCATACTTATACATATAATCTGACACTAATGTATACATGTACAAAAATAAGAATAAAAATGGTCAATTCAGTATAAAGCCCCAAAAAACTTTAAAGCAAAATTTAGGTATATGCTTACATAATGTATTAAATCAAAGGGATGGGGGAATATAGCTATTTGAAAATGATCTTGTCTATATTTTATCTTTAAAAAAAAAATAAATATACAAAGTGACATGGAGCTGACCAACTTCAAATTTCAAATACTGATAATTAAACTGTAGAATAAGAAAATAAATAAATATCTGAATGAATATCATATGTGATGCAGATGGCTTCAATTTTGTATTATAAGAAAAGTTTCTGGAAAGCGATATTTTTGCACCTGCATGCAAGAAAAACACTATCATTGAATCAAGAAAGATGACTATTTGAAAAATTTTGCAAATAGCAACTACTCTGTACTCCACTGTAAATGGTTACATTAAATGGACATTCTTTCTCTTTTATTCTTCTTTGTACTTGGATAGATTTTTACCATAAATACATGCACACACACACAAAGGTAGAGATGGGAGGGGGGGACTAGAAATTGAATCGTTAAAATAAGTAGCAATAACTTTGTAAAAGAATACTAAAGAAGTGATAAATACTATAATCATTTTCAGCTGAAAATAGCCTGCATCAGTTAAAAAGCACAACACAAAAAAAAGTTTAATTTTGAGAAGGGATACCAGCAAAATATAGATATATATATACAGATACAGAACAGAACAGAAGAATTACATCTAATAAATCAATATTTCTGAGAAAATAATGTGTAACAGGTGAAAAAAAGTTTAAGCATTTTTCATGAGTATTCCTATATAACATTTTTTTCAACAATTAGAAAACTTTTTTCTATTATCTTAGTCATTTAATAAAACTAAGAATTTTAAGCAATGTAAAAAAATATCCTTCACATAAAAAAAGCATCCCAATATAATTTACATTATTTTTAACAAAACAACATTAAGAAAATCAGATAATAGGGAAAAGACCCACTTATACCCATCCCATTGTTTCATAACCAAAGTGTCAGAAACTTAGAAAGGCTTTGAGTTTTATTTTTATTTATTTCTGAATCTTTTCTGATATATCAATTGTTGTGTTTTAAATGAATAAATAAATGTGGTAGTTTCATTTGTATTATGAAGTTTTTTCATTACTATTGGAAAGTTCATTTACATAAAATTACTACGGTTTCTTAAAGTGGCATATAAAAATATTTTATCAAAATTAATAAAATGTTAATTAACATTAAAGAGCATTATAAGATGAAAAATACCCAACTGCAGAATTTGGTATGTTATCACGTTAAACTATTTATCATCAAGATCAAGAAAGGATCCGACAATAAAACAGGTTTAATAACTTCATGTAGCTATCACAAATCTCTTCTGTAAATAAGAGTTGTGATACATCCTTATGTAGTATATATAGTACTAGCTGACCCGCCCGGCGTTGCTCGGGTCCGTATTAACAATATTAAACGAACTTGAAATTTGTATGATTTTATCATTAACTCGTTACATGCAGAAATGCATTGTCTGAAATACGTAGCCACTGACTGTGTGAAAAATCGGTTTTAAAAACAACAACTAATATTAAGCTCTAAAAATACTCAAAATGAGCAATGAAAAACGCAGGAGGGAATATGTATCCAACAATTGCATGATTTTCGTGTTAAAAACTTGATATTTACCCGTAAAAATCACTGTTATGTCACGTAACTAATTATTTTCACATACAAATCCCAAGTGAAACATTTTGAATTTCAAACTAATTACATCACTCTTAAATCCGACTATACAATGAATGAAATCGATACACGATGGTTGCTAAAAGATTGGTATATAGTATTATAATTTCAGAGCTATTTAACAAAAGTAAGTGTTATTTTTAATCAAATCTTGCGTAATGTTCACTCTGTGTATAAATTCCTAACCTTAAACTTTTGTAGCGTAACCAGAATCTGTCTGTAACCTAACAGCGACTTAACAATACCCTACCGTAAATAAAATATAACAGAAATGTAACCTAGCCTTCACTTTATTGTAACATATCCTTATTCTAACCATAACATAACTTTAACCATACATTAACTTTAACTTAACTTTAACCTAAATAATATAATAGAAAAAAACCATTTAAAAAAATTACTATTTCTTCGTAAAATATGCTTCAGCTGTAATTCATTTCTTTCAATTCGTTTTATTAATATAAAATTCCTTCCTCGTGCTTTTGTTTGAGACATTAAAATTTCAGCGATAAATGGTTTAATATTGCAAACCTTTTTTTCAATTTACTTCGCCTCCACCTATCTTTTTCTCCATGGTGTACAGCAGCTGTGATTTAAAAAAAAAATCTTCATTTAAACAGACAGTTTGCCAGTCAATGAATTTTAAAGGTCTGTCCCAGCTTTTTAAATTATTTTTGTGAAAATTTTATGCAACCAATCAACCATAAGAAAATGAAAGGGAAAAAAAGCGAAAAAAGGCAATTTTTTATGAGAGTGAGCTTTGGAATTTAATTAATTACTCAGTTAATAAATAGAATTTTGAAATTCTGAGCTTCAGGTGCATCAGGAGAGACATTGGGCTACTCCCAAAAAAATTTTGAGCTTCGTACGTGCTGTAGATTTTGCTAGCCATTGCAGACACACAGACAGACACACACACAGACAGACAGCGCTTTTTGTTCTTTTATTAGTATAGATTTATCAACTTTGTTTAGCTAGAAATTACAAAAGAATTCTTTGAAAATCTCAGAAAACCTAATTCACCAAAATTTTATACTTTAGAAAATGAGACTTAAGCATTGCTGTGACTTCTATCTTATCACAGAATCTTATACTAAAAGTACCATTATGCAAAAATAGAAATCATCTGAGTAGCAGTAGCAGCTATTATCACAAACACTAATCTTTAAAAAAATGTTGTACAAAACTTAAAAGCCAGTTTTAAATAAAACATTATTAAACATAAACAGAGATTTATCATTTTGTGTATTACATATTAATTAGCAATAAAATTATTCTGTTATGCCACAGAAATCAATATTTTTGACCAATATTTTTTTTTTTTTTTTTTTTGATATTGATGACTTTAAGACAGTACATTAAAAAATTGGTGTATTGACATTTCGAAAATTTTTGTCATCAATTTTGTGTCGTTCCTTATTAGTTGGTACATATTTCAGTCACTTGAAAGAAGCCCTTAATTATTTTCAAGCCATAATACTTTTATAACCATTTCTATAATGTTCTTTTACAAAGTTTTTATTATTTTGATTGAAACCTCAAATTTCTTCATTATTAGCTATAAACTTGAATAAAGCCATATCCCATGCAGAACTTAATAAATCCATTGTTATTATTTAATCAATCAGTAAACAATTAAAATGTTAAAATAACAGATAAAAATAATTTTATATATACATAAAAAATGATAAAATTTTTTTTAATGTTGTTTTTGTGCAATAATCCATTCAATTGCAAAGTGAACAATTTATTAAAAGCTGATCCAATTATCAGAAGTTCTAAACTCTTCATTTTAAACTTAACTTCTGAATAATCTGAAAGAAAGTTTCACCAATTTCACAATCCTGCATATTTGTCTTAAGATTCTACTATGTCTTATCAGTGGACAATCATTTCAACAATGTATACTTCAATTTAAAACATATAAGAAAAATTAAAGGTCCATTAATTTTTCTATGCTTGAGACATCAGTCATTTAAGAAACCAATCTTCTTTGTGCTAATTCTGACAAATAATCATGCTGGCACAATAAATCAAAATGGGTCAGTTGGTTCCATGTCACCATGTAACTTACTTCTTGCAACTCATCAAATTATAGTTTTAACAGTATGATTTCTATTTTTTTTTCTTCTCTGTGTTAAATTTATGTTTGTACGCATAAATAACAAAAGTAAAGTACGCCAATTCTTTCAAAGAACCTCATTTGATGATTTGATGTCTTTAATTTTCTTTTTTGTGTGTATTTTCATGAGATTGTTCTAAGAGTGTTCTATTTTGTAATTTTTTTTTCCTTTAAAAAAGACAAACTCAGTGGATAGTTATTTTAACAATATATACTTTAATTTAAGATGTAAGAAGATTAAAGGAAAATGTAAACAAAACAAAATTATATATTTGAGAAAATGAAAATGCCTTAATTCGGTCGATAAGCAAAAGCCTTCAAATTATTAACATCATACAATTTTCTTTCTATATTTTGGATCTGAATATGAAAACACACACACACAAAATATAATAAAATTTTCATTAATTTTAGGTTATCTCTATTAAAATGTAAAACACCAACTTTTTTTTAAATATAAAATATTGTAAAATTTTTCCATGTTCAACACAGATTTAAGATTCTTGAATCTTAAAAAATAAAGATAAATTGGTTACTTGTTTTCAGAAAATAAGCCCGTCAAATAAGAAACGATAAATCAAACTAATTTCAAGTAAATCTAATTTTTTTAATTCTTTTAAAAATTCTTAAAATAAAATATATTCAGTACTTTTCCATTACATCAATATCATTGTTGCTAAGTATAATACTTGGAACAAAATTAAATTTATGCAGAATGAACCTTTGAAAAAAAATACCATTGTTGGTATTAAAGTGAGAATTTAAAAAATATAAGATTAAGAAATTACAAATTTTCATGAATTAATTTATAAAATCAATACATATACAGTATAACCTTGATTAACCGATCTTTGGTTAATTGAGTTTTCTGTTATCCAAATATGTCTGTAGCCCGATTTTGTTTCCAGTGGCCATCATGGATACAAGAAGTCATCCAAGTCAAAACTCAAAAATTTTTTGAATATTACAAATAATCAAATAAGGTAGCCAATTTTAGAGTTTTGCATTATGGTTAAAAAATATTAATCTCTTTTAATAAAACAAACTAATTAAAAGTTTTGATTGTAAAATTGCTACTATTTAAGTAGATAAAGTTGAAATTACTATCAATTAAAAATTTCTCCAAAACTGAAATCAGTCTTGAGACTGGCACCCAGGGTGTTCATTTGGCCAGCTGCAATGTGTTATTGCAGAATTGCATCTCCAAACCACTTGACTGGTAATAATGTAGAGGATTTCCTTTTTTAATTTGTTGAGCCGTTAAACATAACTTTATGTATTTGTTTTTATCATTTAAAAAATGTTCTATGATTTTGTAATATAAGAGATGGTAAATTTGCAAGTAGAGCAAGTTTTAGTATACAATTTCTATTAACTGAGATTTCCAATATCCAAGGTACTATCAGTCCCAATCAGCTTGGATAATCGAAGTTGCACTGTATGAACTTAAAATGAAAGAACAAATAAATATTGATGTAATGAGGAATGCCCCTTTCAGAAAATAAAATTTCCCAAATCCTCACGTGACCAGAATATGTGAACTTTGCCAAAAGAGTAGATATATAGACATAGAATAGTAAACATAGAATCGCAATGTAGCAGTAATGATTTTATTTTTGCTTTGTGTTTATTGCAGTATATAACAGAAATAGTATCATCTTTATCTCTCTTTGAGACCAGCCACTGGTACACATGCCACTTGAGGTACTCAGAATCTTTTATTATTCCTACATGTTATTTTTTTTTTTTTTTTTTTTTTTGTAAAGTTTACTTTTTTTCTTATCTTCTCGATTCAATTACAGAAAAATCTCCATTTTGAAAAACTGATGGTAAAAGATTAAAATTAAGCATAAATCTGTCATTCCGAAGGGGTCAAGTAGCACATATACCAGTCAATCATCCCCAGAGGATTAAATTTGTGTTGTTTGTGCCACGATGTTTTACTGTCCATGTAATAAGAAATAAAAATTATAAGCATCACTTGAATAATCATAAAAAATTCACTTTTTTTTTTTTTTTTTTTTTTTTTTTTTTAAGAATTCATTCTTTTGGGAGAGTACATAAATTTTATGAAACAACACAACATCTTCTAGTTACTTTTAAAATCATTTTTATTTATTTATTTATTTTTACACAGACAGCACAAACATCACGGCACAAACAACACAAATATAAAGATTATATTATTTCTGTTACATACTGCAGTAAACACAACACAATAAAAAAATCTTTGTTGCTGTATTGCGAATCTACATCTACATGTTTACTACATCAGTAAAGCTTAGATATTCTTGCTACATGATGATCCGGGAAAGTTTATTTTCAGATAGGGGTATTCCAGATTACATTATATAATAAAATAATTCAAACTGCAGGCATGAAATTGAAAATGATTTTAACACTGCAGTGCACATTTCATTTTCTTAATCAAGACATTCATGGTTTCTTGAGAGAAAACTTTATGTCTAATTTCAAAGTCTTGAAATAATTTTGTTGCACATTCCTCGTCATCACTATTGGGCAACTGGCAACAACAAAATGCATCTCAATGTAAATAAAATAGATGTAAGTCATAATTTAATAATAAATGTTTTCAATTTGAGAAGCTGTAAATTAAAATGTTTTTGTGGGGTTACAATTAAATAATAAATTTAAAAAAGATTAATATTCAGCAAATAGCAAATTACAATGCTTGGCATGGTTTGCAATGAAAATCCCTTGCACAATCAGGGTTGAAAAAAAAATGCACATTATCTTGCATTTTGGCATGATATTGAAATAATAGAAAAGTACAATATATTAGTTCCTAACAATCATGAAAATTTGCTTTAACAAGATTTGTGTAGATTATGTTTTATTTAATTTTTTTCTAAATTTGCCAATTTATTTAATTTTTTCTGATTTTTATTTAATTTTTTTCTGAATTTGCTTTAAAAAAGATTAAATTCCTTAAACTGAGAAATTTTAAATACAAAAATGTGAAATAATATTTCACATTTTTAGATTATATATATGAGAGCAGATTTAAACAATTGTTTGGGACTACCAAAGATCATTTTTAGAACCATAGAAATACTAGATATCATTCTTTTTACTTAAGCGAATAGAATAATTCTGTAAGGCATTAAAAAGCTTATGAATTAAATGTACCAGTAACTTAATTTAATAATAAGAAAAAAGGTATTTTATCATATAAACATAAGTTTGAATTTGTACAGTAAATACACTTCCCCATTAACCAGTTTGCTACTATCCACACTGTTGCCTGTGTAAAACCAGTATCAGTATGACATGCTCAGTGTGCTGATGAGTAGCAAACATGTCGACGAAGCAAGTATTATGGATACTATTACAATAGATAAAAAGAAATAACAAAATAGCCAAATTGAAAAATAGAAACTGTAGTGATGAAATGAAAAATTGTATTAGAAGTTAGGAACAAGAATTTCCACCATAATTTTTCACCTAACTTATGATATAATAGCACAATTTATTTACAAATAAATTTATATTTAAAAACACCATAAAAAGTAAACTTTTTTAAAAATTAATCCCTTCTTCTTTCATACCAATGCACATGCAAACATTACAAAAGCAAGAGTAGTTCCCACTAGCCTTATTTTTGCTTTTGCATGTTTTAATTTAAAGAAAAGATGGATTTATTTATTTTAAATGTGAACTTTGTATGGGTTTTTATAATGTTCACAAGGTTTTAATTACAAGTATTTTTTGCACCAATTATTTTTGTAATTTATTCTGCAATAGCACACGTTTACAACGAGTTAAAAATTACAATTTGTAAATAGCATAAATGTATTTCAAGATAAAACAAATATACAGATCACATTTACTTAAAAAAAGTTTTTTTAAACATCTTATTTGATTATTTATTGATAATTCATTTGCCATTTACAACAAATATATTTTAAATTTTGTGCCTTGGAAAAATAAATAAATAAGTAAATACAGACATTATAAAATCAAATTTAATACCTGAATTTAAAACAGAAATTAAATAATTTATTTTAACCTAACTTTAGATATAAAAAATGAAATGGAAGAGTGGTGTTTTTAGTAATTTACTGAATAGACAAATAAAAATGAACTATGCACATATAAATAAATAAATAAATAAATGTGAATACCAAACAACTTTTTCCAATTATTCTGAAGAGATTTATACTAAATACACATTAATTATTGTAATATATTCTAAGATACTATTCAAAGAAAATTTGAAAAATATGACAAATTTTAAGTGCATTTTCAATAGCTAATTCTTTTTTTCAATGTTAATATACGAAATTTAAAACTGACACTTACAATTATGAATAATCCTTTTTTAGATTGAAAAATCATTTTGAGTAATCATTTTTTCAATTATCAATATCTTTTTTTATCCACTAAATTTTATCTTTATAAATCAAACTTAAAATTGATCAAGTTAATAAATACTGATGAATGCATTAATGAATTATTAAATAAGAAAGATCTATTTTCTTTTATTAATATTTAAAAGAAAAAAAAAATCAGAGAGACAATCAATAGCTACTATTTCAATGGCAATTTAAAAAAAATATTTAAAAAATTACTTTTAAATGATGCTTCTAAATTTAAATAAAAAGTAAGAAAGTGGAAAATGAAATCTGTCAAAAACATAATAAAAAATCAGTTGTGCTGCACAAATGCAACACTGATGCAATGAAGTTGTCCATATGAAATATGGATCTGATATTTTTATGAAAGACAAGCAATAAGATATCAAATCCTGTGGCATAAATAGGTACAAAATAAATATTGCCACAAAGCTTATCAAGTCCAAAAACTTTGATTTTCTCCATTTCTCAGGTAGTCTTAATTTAATGGCTTTAAAATCTCTGAAATGAAAGAAAACCAAGCAATTTACATTAGATTATTTGACTGAAATTTGTCAATACAAAAAAATAAAATTAGCATGTAAAGTTACAGTAATTGTGAAATAACCAAAAATATTATAACTAGCAAAAGCCATGCTTTGTTTGGATTCGCGAAGTATTATGCTATAAGATAAATATTTGAAAGTAATAATATATCTTTAAAAATAATTTTGCATCTTTATTAAGCAAAAATGTAATTTTATGTTTCGGCGCATTTTAATTTTAAAATGTATTTCAACCAAATAACTAAGAATTTCCTCAGCTTGTTTATTTATGATATAAAACTGGTATATATAAAAATATTTTCGAAGTAGAATTATACAAAATATTAATTTTATTTGTTTACAATTCTTTTATTGCCACTTCACAAAAACATAATGTAATTCTTTTAAAATTCATAAATATCGTCTGCTTAAATGATTTCACAAAATAAGAATAAATCGTGTATCTGAATTCCTGACACAGAAAAATACTTTTATAATTGAATGTTAATAAGAGAATTTTCACAAATTTTAATTCATTAAAAATGTGCTATAATTTTCCTAAAAAAAAGTATTTTATACATTTTATAAAAGAAATCATGAAACTATACATAATCAAAGGAATGAGCATAGTTTGAAAATCTGAAATCAGTTTTTGAGATATTTTATCAGAATAATGAAAATATATTTTATTTATTTATTTATTTAATGATGATTCTAGCTATAATTACTGACCCCGTGATTTAAGTTTTTCTTCTGAAAACGTACGTGCTTCACTTTTTATTTGAAAAAATGCGTTCGTAACGGAAAAACATGTAAAATAAATTAATTAAAATAATTTTTTGAAAAGTATTTCTGTAAAAAAAAAAATATTCTGCAAATCTACAGATCATAATTTATATTTGTGTTTAATTTCAAATGAAAATACCGTATAGTTTTTTTGTAAAGTGTACGACAAAGTGTCATTTGAGTGGACTAGTAGAGGATTCGCTTCGCTCATCCTAATTATGTATATAAATGTTAAAAATAATTTTGCATAACTATTTTCTCTCATGAAATTTGATAATTAAAAAATAAATAAAAAATAGCATAATCAATTTTAAAAATCATATTAGAGATTTTCCCTTTTATAATAGATAAATAAATATTTAAGAAATTAAATACAAATTTTGTTATGTGGCTTTGCATAGCTATTATTTTATGAGTCATTAAGCATAAATATGCAAAAATAATACTACAAGCTTAGAAGGGTAACAGTAAAATGAGTAACAACTTTCAAAAACTTTATTCATTGAAGTGATCACTTTTGTTATTTGTAACTTCTTTTCTATAAAACACAATACATAGTTTACAGCATTTTTACAGAATATTTATATTCGTGATGACAAATTTTTCAACACCTTATTATTTGGCTACTTTTACATTGTAATAGAATGCATATGATACAAATTAAATGTAATTATTTGACGAAAAAAAATCTAATCAAAAGAATAGTAGATATAATGCATGATATTCTATCATAATGAAGTTTCTTCTCCAATATGTTTTGAAATATATAGCTGTATGACATCTGTTAGCTCAACCGTATTAACCATATGCCACCAAAGTGTTTTATCAATTGTTTTCAATAGTTATAAATATTCTGGATACATTAATTAGGATTCTTTATAACATCTATCACAAATTTATTACCAATAATGGTTGATTTGCTAACAGATTGTGTATCTTCAATTGATTCATCAGCAAAAACTTTTTTACAACCAACTTCATCATTCAATACAACTTTTCTAAAACTCAATGCATTTTGAGGCGCCTTTACATCTAACATTACTAAAATTAATGAAGTATGTCAGTTTGAATAGCTTATACAGCAAGCATACTTCACATGATGCATAAAGTGTACATGTATTTAGGTTATTTTGATTCATTGACCATTCAAAAAATAATAATGAAATAACCAGAATCATCAGATTAAATGGTAAATTATTTTAGCAATGGTAAATTATTTTAGTCTATTATAGACTAACACAATTATTTTAATATAACACTGTACAAAAACAAAATCGATTTTGAAATGAAACTGTGCAATTTTGTATGGCAATAACCCACTGAACAGTGATAATATCAGAAGTTAAAATTTAATGACTTATTTAAAAAAATGATATCTCATTGTTAATCACTTTCTGATTAGTGGCACTTACACATATATACCTTACAAGAAGATAGCCCGTCAAAATGACGTGTTTGCATTTTTAAAAGATGATAAAAAATTACAACAACTGTGGTCAATCATAGCCACTTTAGGCTGAAACAATTTTGATAAATACAGCGATTAAACTTAGAAAGAGAAAAATCTAACAAAAAAAAAGAAAGAAAATTTCAACAGAAATCTGCATTTAAAACTATAGCAAAACTATCTGGTAGATGGGGGTGGGGATTATAATGAAATTTAAAATGCACCCGCAGTTTGCTTAAATAAAAAGTTTTAATTAAATAGTGTTTTTGAAATCGTGAAAAGATTTCAAAGCGAAGTAAAATGTAGTGACGTCATTTACAGCTCCCACTGTAAATCTGACCATTAAAAACGCTCCATTACGACTATGGAACGGTTTCATTGGTCAGAAAATAGATTGCCTTTAAAATCATAGGTAACTTTTCACAATGTTTTTTATAGATTTGAAATTCGCAAGAGTTATTCACGGCTGTAAAGAAAAGAAAATTAAAGCAACCCGAATATAAAAATTTGAACAATATTGCATTTAAAACGCACCTTCGCTTTCCTTTAATAAAAAGTTTTAATTAAATATACACTGTAAAAAATTTTACTCATTTGCTACAGCGTCACTTCACCACTTTTATAGAAAACGGTTACTTTACTGTGTTATGGAGCATTCTCATTGGTCATAACAGAGATATTCTATAAAATCTGTGGAGTGCCGCTGCAGCAAATGGATAAAATTTTTAACAGTGTACTTTTTGAAATCGTGGAAAGATTTCAAAGTGAAGTAAAATGTAGTGACGTCATTTACAGCTCTCACTGTAAATCTGACCAATGAGTACGCTCTATTACGACTATGAAACGTTTTCATTGGTGAATGAGTTTCTTTTTCTCGTGAATAGGTTGACCCCAGAATTGTTATACACGGAGGGGTTTTATATATACATAATAGGGTGCATAAAATCCTTAAATTTTAACAATATTATTTCCTTATAGTAATTTCCACCATATATATATACATGTATATACCTACATATATCTATATTTTTTTCAGTTTTTAAAGAAAAAGAAAATTACAATTAAAAAAAGATGTGTTCTCAAAAATTAAAAGAAACATGCAAGATATTCATTGCAAGGGTTAATATTTTTTTTAAGGCTTTCTTCATCAGAAAAATAATTCATGTTTTAGATAAAAGTTTTATGTTTTAAAACAGAGCAAATTAGCTTGTTTTTAGCCGTTTATGCATCATAAGCTCAATATTAATTCTATAACAATAAAAAATAAAAATCCACTCAAATACATACCACTTATAATTTAAACTTGATACTAATCCAAATCAGGTACTATATGTTGTGAAGTTTGTGTAGAATTTACTGTAGAGTTTTGATGAGGATTTTTAGAGGAAGGAGTAGAATTGTTAGGTTTGCTGTCAAGTGTGTAAATTTTTAAAGCTTTTTCTTTCCTAGGAGAATAATTTGACTTGATATTCTTATTTGACCTGGAAATAAATATAAATTAAATAGTATGTGGCTAATGATAAGTATTCATAATTGATATTTTTAACAAAATAGCACAGACATTCGACAGTACGAAGCTCTGTTTAAGGTAGATGGCTTTATTTTAAAAAATTATAAAATAAATTATAAAGCAATGGAAGAACTTGAGAATAAAATATATATTACATTAAAAAACAAAAATTTTGCATATGATTTAGATACAGACTAAACAACTTTTTAAAAAATGTTTGAAATATATTAAAGTCTCAAATTTCAAACAACAATAAAAGGTACCATATCAAATGCAGAGTAACAAATTTTAACTTATTGTTTATGCAAATATTAAATTAGATTTAAAAAAAATACTTTTTATATTTCTAATTTGTTCTTTAAATATTAATTTATATTAATTATTTAAAGAAATATATTATTCCAATATACATTTCTTTAAATTTATAATAAGCAATTCTCCAGGACACCATCTCCTTAAAAGCTAGGCTATGACAAACAAAAATTGAATCTTTATAAAATATTTAAAATATCAAAATTGCCTTAAAAAATGAAATACTATTTTATAATAACCAAAAATTCAACTCATTTATTCAGATATTTCTGTCCTAAAATTTCTTGACAACAATGGAACTAGCATCTTTTTCTAATTGAATTGGCTAATTCGTTTTCAATATGGAAACTTTTGTGCTCTTAAATGACCAATTTGATGGAAAACCATCAAAACAGTGGTTCTCATCGACTCTACATTCCCATTAATACATTATTTCAATCCACCATTCCTAATAGTTTTACACTAGTTTAAAAGGTGTTTTTAAAAAAGACCTATTTAAAGTTACTACCATATTTTTACCATGTAAATATCTCCTGACAATTCAAATATATTTACAAAAATTAAGACTGCAGGAAAAAAAAAAAAAAAGAAAGAAAGAAAAGAAGGCAGAAATCTAGCAGGAGTGGTAGGGTCAGATTTGGAAAATTTTGCTTTAAAAATAGCAATTTATCAAAACATGGAATAATCTCACAATTAATATTATAGTAAACAAACAACAATGACATGCATATTTAAAACAAAATAACATCTGTATAATAATTAGAAATTACCTGGCATTTTCTTTACTTATAATTTCACGCTTTTCTTCTTCTGTTAATTTTTTTAATTCTTCCCTTTTGTCTCTAAAAAAGCAACGTCAGAATATTAAATAATAAAATATATATACACATTTTATTTATAATACATACGAATTAAAAAAATAAAAATAAAAACACAATTTAATATTACAGGTAAATAAATTGGCAAATCAATAGAACTATTTTCTAATATAAAAAGTTAAAAAAACTTAAGGGCAGTTGGAAGGACAAAACCTAAAATATATCAAATTTTCGATTTTTTAATATTTTGAATCTATCATTGCTCCTCTTTCTACTCATTAGTTACTTTTCTTCTACAGCAACCAGAAGTTGGAAAATTTTTAGCTATTCTGTTTGTTTATTTCCTCATACTTTTAGACCAAGCCCATTTAAAGAGCTGAGAATGTAAACACTAATTTAAATTACCCGAATTTAAACATAGTAACACCCTTCCTATGCCAGTTATTGAAGCCACTAGCAGGCACATAGCCAGGGAGGGGGCTAAGGGGGCTGAAGCCCCTCCCGAAAGTTTAAAAAGACTTTACAAAACTATCTCTATGGCAATAAAATAAGCTTTGTTTGTTTTCATCTTCCATTACATTAAAATCAATTGTATTTTAGCTGTAAAAATATCCATTTATTCAATAACACTTACAGTAATACTTGATTATACCAGTCATTTGGATATATTTTTTTTAAAATAGATATTTACCACAAAAAATATAAATTCTTTTTAAAATGCAATTTTAACTATAGTTATGCGCAGTAAAATTAGACCCAGTGTAATTCCGTATCATTAATTTGATTAAGAATATTTAGTGTAATACATATATTCCGTATTAACTTTAGGAGACAATTATAAAACATTTACTTGCATGTTATGATCTTCTTTAATTTTCTTTATCTTCATGCATATAAACAAAACTTAGAGCTGTCAATATTAAAATGTTTTGCACAGAAGGGGCAACAAAAACTTTAATAGCCGCCTATAATGTAAAATCATGTGAAAAAAATATTATTTTAAAGAAAGTATTTTTGATAATGATGTTCTAATTGTAAAACGTTTTTTATCAAAAAAGAACTATTAGAATGTATTTTTGAAAAATAAGAAAAGAAAAATAAGAAAAATGCGAAGAAAAACGATATGGTATCGAAAAACTTTCAAAAAACGCTATGGCGGTATCTCCTAGTCTCTTCACTGAACAACTTTTCTGTGAATTGTTTGCATGTGAATCTTTAATAAAAGAAAAATGTGTAAAGTAGCTGCTTTTTCTTGTTAATTTTTTTTGTATTTTGTAGAACATCAATTTCAGGGATGGATACCTCTATGCAAGGATTTTTTTAAAGTTTTTTATAATACCGCCGGAGAGTTTTATATCCCGTCAGCACACTTATTTGGATAAAATTTATGTCAATTACACTGTGAGGCCAATCTACAGATGTAGGCGGGTGTTCTGATGGGCTAGTGGTGCTTTTTGTGAAGTCAGTATAGAGACATTTTGAGTTGTGTCTAGGGATGAAGTAAACATTTAAACAACAACACTGGCTCATTTTACAGCCAGAAATTTAATATAACAATTGAAGTAAAATGTGTTCTAAGTGTTTAAAAAACTAATTTTATCAAATATAACTTCTGGGTCTAAAATAAACTTTTTAAGCCGTGAATTTAATGACGGAAAATACAGTATTTTGTCAAATGACTAGATAAAATGGAAAGATAAATGTTAATGACTGTTAATGGAATCTTTTAAGTAACTAGAAAATATGATATGAAATGGTGAAATTAATTTTTCAAACGTGTACTTTTCTTTTTTAATTGCAAAATCACAAAACAGCACCATGAGTGTACTAAATCTTGAACTGACTTACATAAAACAATTCCACTAATGTTATATTTTTCTGACAGCAAGTCTTGTTTATAAATTAAAATTTAGAATTGTTTGGATGTTAATGTTCGGATTAACTTTTCTTTGGTAGGGATTCCTCAAGTACTCGATATGAGCCAATAGTATGACAAGCAACTCGATTCGATATTGCTATGTAACTAGAGATGACTAAGAGGATGCCACGAAGAGAAACATTTTTGGTTCCATTTTACTTTCCAAACAGCCATATAATTTTCCAATAACTGTTGGAAAGAAACAAAAATAAGAAAGATGGAAGAAACATCCAGAAATAATATTTCCTTTTCTTACATATTCTAAAATGCATTTATTGTAAACCTTGTTTTTTGTTTTTTCACTAAAAAATAGGTACAGAAAGAGCACAAGAAAACAGGAAGACTAGTTTCTACATGTTTCAGACATTAGAAAAAGGCTAAATGTGTTTTCTTATGCAATTTTTATAACATATGCAATTAGATTATCACAAACTGTATGTTATTTCAGCAAACAAAATTAAGATTTCTTTAGGAATACAGCAAATTAAAATTTCATTGCTGAGTTTTCAAAGAGCTTACAGAAAAAAGAAGAAATCAGTGCAGTTCTTGGACCAATACTTGAAACAATCTTATTTTGTGGAGAGAAAAATATGCCATTTTGAGATTACAACGATGATGATCCTCTAACGTTAAAGAAATCAATATAAAAAATATTGTTAGCTAAGAGTCTTAAATTTTGAGCAATGTCTGGAGAGAATGAATTGAAACGCGATATTATAAATATCCGTAGAAATGCTATTTATTTCACCTAAGACATTTAGAATAAAATCACTCAAATATCCTCGGATACAGTTACCGAAGAATTAATTAACAAAATAAGTAACATGATCTGTTTTGTTAGTATAAACAAAATGCTTATCTTAATTGCTGTTGAAACTCAAGCGCAGAATAGCTTGACATTTGTTTTAAATGTGTGGATTATTAAAAAATTCACAAAACCCCAATAATTCAGAAAATTCTTTTTGGTTTTATTTCAATAAATGTTTTCTCTGCCAAAAATCAGGAAAAGTAATATTACAACATTGTGATTAACTTTGCCTTGACATGTATAAATGCGTCACAAAGGCGTATGATGAAGTCGCTAATAAGCCTGGTCATGTTAGAGGGGTCCATTCTAAAATTTTTCAGAATATACAATAATTAGATATGTTCACTTTGAAAGCCCTCTGTTAAATCTTGTCTTGTCCAACAGCATGCTGATCCCCATAATTCGAAAGTATCATGGACTTGTTCAAGCAGTGACAAAAATTTTTTTAAATCACCTAAAGGCAAATTTAGTGCTTCAAGAAGCAATTGCATAATATACCCCATTGAACAAAAGAAAATGACTTTTCTGCATTTGTGATATAAAATTTATCGAGAGGCATGAAATCATATTAACTTTTGTTGAGCTACATATATTTGCATTGGTTCAGAAAATATTTTGAAAAACATGTAGAAAATTTCTTTGGTATCTGGAGCTTTTTTTGAAGTCGGGAGATGGTTTTCTGTTTGACAAAATCATAGTGAGTTCTTCAAGAAAAATTTCGTGACATGATATCGGCTGTAACTTACGTTAAAAATGTCCTAATAGTTTTACATAAATATAGCGAAAAATACAGTAGAAATCTTTTGTGAGATATTTTATTGCGCATCAAACCTTCGGGAAGACATCTTTCAAACTGAAATAAAGATCCAAGACTAACATTTAGACAGACAACACATACAAACCCTTAAAATACATCAGAAGAAGAGTATCGCAATCTTCATTCCTTGTGTAGAAAATCTAATTGAAAATTTTCATGATAATGTGTCAATGCAGCAAGTGAAAGCTGAATATGAATTAGCCCAGGAGAACACGCTCTTACTCAGGGTAGAAATGGTTTTAACTTTGTCACCAATAAAATCAAATTATAACCGTCATTTTATTGAGGCCGAGACAATCCTTACAAATTTTGCGATAAAATAAGTTGAAGGTTACTTTTAAAAGATAAGTGGTTACAATTGCAAAAATTGTATGCTCATGTACTCCCGGGTTAGGGTGCAAACAAATTGTTGGCACCAACACAAAGATCCTAAAAGTTTTAGAACTGCAATGTGGTGTATTACATTAATATCAAACACTTGTTCACAATCTTGGTTAAAAACCCAGTAACAACAGTCAGAGTTGAAAGATCTTTTTCAACAATGAAAATAATTAAATCTTTGCCTCGAATCATTATGGCCGATGAGAGACTGAGTTGCTTTGCCGTGATTTCCATTCATTGGGACATTACAGAAGATCTTGATAAGTTAATCAGCAATCATAGCTAAGAAGAAATTACAATGATTGCTTCCATTGCATTAGTAATTTATTTTAACAAGTTTACCAAGAGTACTGCATTTATAACTACTATAATCAGAAAATGTAAAATTCAAAGATAATTTTTATGATTAAATATGACTGTAGTAATTCATTTTTCTTTAGAAGGAAAAATAATGTGAAAGAAATTCATTTTATTTATGGATCAATAGTTTCAAGATCTCGCACTCGTATTGACAGACACTTCCACGCTTGGATTAATCCTGTGAATCAATTCATGTTACTTGTTTGCACTTCAATATCTTTTAATTTTTTTTTCTCATAGGATACTTGAGGCTCATCTCAAACATTGTTATTTTGTGCTTTTTAGGTTTCATGGATTTTTTTTTTTTTTCCTAAAAGCTATCCAGTTTCCGAACCGATTTGGAAATGAAGTGCTTTTGAGTGTCAAAAATTGCAACAGAAATTGAAAAAAAGAAAAAATGAAATACGAAATAACAGTATTTGACATAGTTATCAAGTATCCTATGCAGAAACACATTTCATGTTTAATTTTTTTGCCGTAAATTATACAAATTAATTTAGTAAGATAAGAAAAAATTTCAAGTATCAGCCCCTCCTGAAAGGAAATCCTGGCTACGGGCCTGGCCATTAGACTAATTTTTCGAGATCTTTCTCATTCAGATTTGCTTAAAAAATGTCTCCATGGTAAAACACAAAATCCAAATGAAACTGTACACAATGTTATTTGGACTTGTGTACCGAAAAAGACTTTTGTGTAATTAGAATGCCTTCAGTTATGTTTATATGATGTGGTAGCCTGCCTCATTTATGGGCATTCTACGAAAATTAATATGCTTCATAAATTGGGCACAAAACCAGAGCTATATAGACAAAACACTTTAAAAACTCTTGGTCGCGAGTGAATGCCAAGAGCAAAATCTAACCATTTGCAGCAAGCTAAATAAAAAAGAGTGTTTAAAAGACTGAAAAGGAAACATGAAGCAAAATGTAAACAAAAAAATGCAAAAAATAAATACTATTGAGAAGGAATGTTTTAATTATGTTTAATTACTTTAAACTTGATTTTCTCAATTTTTTTTTTTTTTTTTTTAACTTCGATGTACCTTTTTGAAAAAAAGGTACATTAGATTCTAGCATCTAACTTTAAATTACATACTAAAGAACACCAAGTTCATCTATATTTAATTCATTTGAATGTAGATGAACTGGATGTTTTAGCAAAATCTGGTTAAATTAAACACAGATTAATGAGATTTATTGTATTGATAAATTGAACAAAATAAAAATAATTGCAATTGGAATAATCCATCCTTTGACCAAAATTTCTTGACTGTGTTTCAATTAGTAGCATATTATTTCAGAAAACAGATTTTTTAATGACTTTTTTTAAACTAAAATTAAGAAATTAAAATGAGTTTCTGAAGTTAATAAATTAATCTGAAGTGTACAGAAAACAAAACTGTTAAAATGTTTAAAACAATAAGAAAAAAAAACATTTATCCTATTCATATAATGTAGATGTGCTTAGAAGTTATAGTCTTAAGTTATAAAAATCAAAATACAACCAAACATTATATAACAGATATATCTATATACATAAATTATAACTACCTGTAATAAATAACTTGACTATCATCACCTATGAAAAAAAGTCCAGCAACTGCAGATGGACATGTCTGCCATTCTAAATCTTTATGAAGTGATAACAAAGAAATTTCACAGGGAAATGTACCTGGACCCTAAGACATTGGGAAAAAGAAAATATAAAAATTTCCAAAAACTATCAACAATGATAGAAATAAGATTTTTTTTATACATAAAAAAAAAATAGTAATACACACATCAAAATTTAAAGAAAGGAGTTTTTCTATTTTGAGTAGATGTTTAAAATCTCACATATCTAACAACTCTCTATTTCTATGTATATTCTGATTGAATTTTCGGTATACTTAAATGCACATTTTTATATCAATGTACTGCTACAATGCTTTTGGAACAAGCATTCCATATGTAATTTTCCATTTTTTACTATAATTACTATTTATAGGTGTAAATTAACGGTCACCACTCACAGGGTTGGGTTTCTGACGTCAGAAACTGGTTTTTGATATGACAAGTGTCAAAAACTGGTTTAAACTGTAAAAAACTGGCTTAAACCGTCAAAAACGTGTAATGCACTTTAAACATTTTAAGAACAAGAGAGAAACATTGAGTAATTTTTTATTTAAAATTAATTATACTGTAATTTAATAATTACAAAAAAATTAAATTACTTTAATTGCAATAAAACATTGTTTTTTTAGAATGTTCAAACAGAAGAAAATGATTTTGTACAGTTAATAATCTGGATCAATTTTACCTCATAGCATCCTATAGCACTTAACCAATTTAGCACATTTATTTACACCCAAATGGTTTATGAGTTTAGAGTGTATGAAGCCAAAGTTACAAAATATTCTCTCAGTTGGTGCTGAGCTACCAGGGCTTGATAAGCAGAAGCATTGCTAGTTGAGCAAGTTTGGAGGCAGGCCAAATTTTCAGATTTATGAATTTTTTTTTTCTTTTTTTTTTCCAGAAATGATAATATACAATACAGTAAAAGTGAATTTTTAATATTACATCTAATATTGTATATTTGTGACAGATGTTTAATGTGAAATTTTACAGATCAGTGTAGTATTTGAGGTTTCTGATGAGGTTTTTGACAAGAGGTTTTAGCCATGACGGTTTAAACCACGGTTTTAACCGGATAAAACCGCACACTGTCAAAAACTTGCCAACCCTGACCACTCACCATGTGGGGATTAAAAATCAGCCATTGATCGCCACCCTAGTCACCACTTGGCGATTAAAAAATCTTATTAATTTGCTTTGTGAATACAGCTTTTTTCATGTATATATGCATCTCTACTTTGTTTACATCTAATTAGTGAATTGGTTAATTCTTTCTTTCAATTGGATGTAAGCAGATTTAGCAACTTTGTTGTATTTTCTATTTATGGCTTTTTACCATGAACTCTTTATTTGGATTATGTTTTTAAGAAATAGATTTTTCCTACAAAATATAGTCATCAATTTTAATTCCACATGCATTTCAAATAAATTATACCATTTTTACCTCTGGATGCAAGGAGATTTTAAGGACATTGCTGTATCTTATATTTTTCACTCTTGCCATATGCTCACTAATTGTACCAGTAATAGTTGGCTGGTACAATTTTTTTTTTATTTATTTATGATTAAAGTTTATGTAGGTGTCAAGAAAGATTGAAACATTATAGCCAATTTCTTTAAAAATATAGGACAAAATTAGCACTCGCCACTAGGCGAGTAATACAGCAAATTTAGCATATGACTTTACTGCCACCTCACCAACACATTGGCGCTCTCTGATTGCCTTAACCCTTTCAGGCACGGGCAAAATCTGACAGTAAAATGAGATATTATCGACTGACACCAGAATTCACAAACAAATTTTTCAAATATTTTGAATCCCCTAATTTAAGCTGTTATTGTAAAAGCAAAATTTTACCAAAATATTACTAGGTGCCATCTGCAAGTTTGGAATTAAAATCAGGTATCCCAGACCAGGCACAGTGTGCCGGAAAGGGTTATTAAGACATCCAGAGTTTTGAAATCTCAGCCAAAGCAAAGAATATTAATATTTATCAGCACACTCGCCAAACTTAATAATTACCTCTTGCCAATCTTGATTATATTAGATCCTACTAAGTTTCAAGTAAAAATAAAATATCCAAGAAAGATATGAAATTATTTTTAAAATTTAAAAATACAATTTCCTTGTTTGTTTTATACAATGCTTTAATATATATTTAAATATAGTTTATCACTTATAATTTTATCTGTAGTATTAATTACTAATTCATTTTTTCCATTCAGTGGAATGCCAGTTTTATTTTTACCAAATGTTTGTAACTTTGTTACTGATTAGCTGTTAAATAAAGAAAAAAAATCCTTTTGGCCTATATTTAAAAAGTGGCTACTAACTTTTAAAAAGTGGCCACTAATGAAACTGGGTCTACCGGCCACTGGCTACTAATCGAATTTCCCAGTTTTCACCTATACTACTATTTAAAATAATAAAACTTTGCGGGAAAAAAATCAATAAAATCAAAACAGTAAATAAAGCTCATTTTGAGCTAGGAATTTTAACAGGTTGTCATCAACTGAAATAAACTCATGTCCATAAGGTAAGAAGGTTACAAATGAGCTGAACAACTATATATTACTACTATAATATTATTTCTAATGATTTTCATCTAATTTAATCACAGAATTTCTGTGACAAAAACGGTTCCTTAATTAGCTAAAAAACACTGCAATACAACTGATGATTTTATTTTCGATTACCAAAACCAACAGTTGTGAATTTGATCATTAGAACATTACATAAATGAAAAGATACAATATTTTAAATTAAAATGTGCCATCTTTTAATAGTTTCAATATACTAATAAATACACAACATAGATCAATGTACATAAAAATATGTACATAAATAAACATACTAAACTTACTTTTGCAAATTTAATAAACTCTTCGGGAATTCCACTAGTTTCTGATAACTGAAATGCAAAAATATATAAAAATAAAAATTTTATAAATTCTAATAATAATCTTATAAAACGAATCATTAAAAAAATAATTAACTAATGTTTTAACCCTTTAATTCCCGTGATAGAACACCTTTCAGAAATTAGGTAGTTCAGAAAATCTAATTTTACACCAGAAAAATTCAATGGCTAATTTCGTTTTATTTAAATATGGAATGTTCTGTTATTTATTAAAGCAAATATTGCTATTTTAATTTTCTGATGGGAATTAAAATAGACAAATTAAAATATCTCGGGCAGTTTGGAATCCAGAGGCTACATAATACCTATAATTAAAAATTATTTTAATATCCCTTTTCTTGTACTGTTTATTGTATATCTTCTAATTTATTTTATATTTATTAAATAAAATAGTTTTGCTTATGAAATTTATTTTAAAAGACACATTTAATATTTATCTTAAGGTGTGAAAGCAAAAGAATCCACAGAAAAATGTTTCGTTCATTCTAGTGAACTTTTTTCAAAAAAAGATTAATGTCATGTGATAATTATTTGTGATTAAATAATAGAATAATTGAAATAAAAGAATTCTGTATTGAATATGCATTAGGTTTGTTTTATTTTAGAATTTTTTTTCATGATTACATTGAAATATGGTAACCTTTGTCACTTCATATTTTAGAAGGCTTAGTTTTTGAGTCCAGATCTTTTTTAGAATTAAAATCTTTTGAATTTGGGTTTAGAAAAATTACTTTTTTGTAAGTTCAGATAGGCAAAAATTGTTTTATCAGATTGACTTCAAGAAAAAAATTTCAGGTTTTACTTGCATATAACTAAATTTGTGTAAAATTAATACAAAAATTCCATGTAAATTTTGTAGTAAATAAAAATTTAATTTAATCATGAGAAAGGTGATTTTTTAAAAAAATCTGGGAAACCTTTTTAACATTTAATATGCATCATGTGGCCTTTAACAATGTTCACAGTACCCAGTTGCTTTTCTTTATAATCAAAATTGATTGAAGGAACCCCATCAAAACACTAAATGATGAATGATTAAAAATAGAAAAACTTAGATTTTACCGAAATAATAATTTTGTATTGCTTATTTTTCCATATTTATAATGCAGTTCTGATTACAAATTAAACATATATATATATATATATATATAATTAAAAATTACTGAAGTTGTATGGCCCTGTATATTTGCCAAGAAGTTCCAATCACCATCTTTTGAAAAAAAAAAAAACCAAAAAATAGAAATTTATCAAATCCCATTAAATATTTTTTTAAAGGGCACCATGCCATGCCCTTTTTGTTTTAATAACAAATGCGTTCTGCCCTTTTTCAATGTGGAAAAAGCTATGTATCCCTTTTCAAGTAACTTCTTTGCACCTTTTTTTTATTTCAAAATAGTTCGCCTTTTTTACTTTTATTTCAATAATAAGAAAAAAAATAAATAAAATAACTTTTGAAAACAGAAGTTCTGCTGCTCTATATGATTCACATGTCAAGATCTAATCCATATTTACCCATATGAAAAACAAATGCAATAACTACATACTGCTTTTTTCCAGCACTATATATTAATTGCCATTTTAATGTTTTAATTATAATTGGGAAAAAATAACAGAAGTCACATTTAAATTCTTTTGTAATTTTCCCCATCATTCACCAGCAATGTAATCACTATATTCCAGATTAGTTTGAGTAGGTATCCTAAATAGGTAGCTGCTGTGCATAAAAGTCTTATAATTTAACTGAATTGGTTAAATAAGTGTTGGCCATATTATGCCTTAGTGGATGCCACAAAACAAAATTTTTTTTAGAGAAAAGTATCCCCAATTTTGTTCTACCAAAAAGAAAAAAAAAAAAAAATTTAAATCTTTTACAAACTTTGATGCTTAGAGATCAAACCAAAGTTGAAATAATGCTTGGCAATAAGAAAGGCAAAAGTAAAAAATATTTCAAGAACATTTCTTAAAACTTTTTATATGTTCTCCCTTGCTTTTTCATGCCTATATCATGAAAACTCAGATTTGCAAAATACTATGCATATAAATATACATATTTTTGATCTCTTCAACTACGATCATTAACAATTTAAGAAACTACTCATAATTTTCTGTTTCACATAACAACATATATTGGTTTGGACAAAAATATTTCCTAGAGAAATATAATAAGAAATCTATATATTGGAGGAATATGAAAAGTATTTTATCAACAAACTCTGAAAAAAAAAATGGTTTTAGCTTTGTTTTCCTAATGTCATAAAAAATGTGTTAATGATTCATTAATAAGATCTTTGCTGTGATATGTTTGAAAGAGAATGCTTTTGTATCCAGTTAAAATTTCATTATTTTCATATTATACATAGAAAAATTGAGCCTGCTTGTCTTTTTACTAAAGAGGCTACTTTTAAAATTTATATGAAAAAATAAAGAGATTTAAATTTGCATACAAAAAGTAAAAGTAGTTAATAGCCAAAAATGCTATGCAACATAAAAGAAAAAACATATCTTCTAATAAGTTAATTTACGAAAAAATTTAACTTTTTAAAACAAAAAGAAAAATTAATTTTGTCCAAAAATTATTATCAAATCTGAATGTTTTGAGTGGCAGAGAAATTGTCTTAGATGCAACCTTAGTGATAGGTTTGCTATCCTCATATTTGGCACCTAATTTTTACAAAGTTATTTGAAAATTAACCTACAGAAACTTAGGTGACAAAAGCTTAAATTTAAAAAGATAGATAGATTATCTGATATTCAAAGAAGACATTCTGTAATATGTAGCTAAAATCAACTTGCAGAAACCAACGATAAATTCAACATCATTACAATGAATCCTTTATTTACTGGATTATAGTAATAAGTTATGAAAAAAAATTTTAATTTAGTGATACAGTTGTATAAAAATTTGGGAATCGCTGAATTGGATAAACATATATGAATACAAAAAAGGGCTATATAATGTGTCAATATTAAAATGTATTGATATTCTGAACTAAAACAGGTAGTACAAAACTTTCATTTTATAAAATTTATAAATAAAACACATACACTTAATTCAAAATGTGACACCAGTTAATTGGATTTATTTAATATATCTAATCTAATAAAATACAAAAAAATTTTGTGTTTTAAATAGATTGTTCATTTAACTTAAAACTTTATGGAAGTTTTTAAATAAACCACTCAGTAATTCTCATAGAGGAATCAACACCATTTAATAGTTTTTTTGCTAAATTTTGTACAAACTATAATAAATACACTAGTTTTATAATTGGAGAACATTTTAATCTCTTCCCTCCCCTTCCTTCATTTTTTTCAAAATCATAATAAGTTTATAAATGATTCATACCTTTTTAATTAAGCACTCAAATGAATCATTTTCTAAAACAATTTCTTTAAAAGGATCCAACTGAAATGTAGAAGGATGCCACAATCTAGTAAACACAGCTATTTGAGATGACGAAGTTAAAGGCTCGGGTTCTGAAAGAAAAAAAAAAAAAAAAAAAAAAAAAAAAAAAAACAGTAAATTTTTAAAAAATCAAGTCATTAAAAAATATATTCCAAATTCTACTGCTAAAAAGTAGTTAAGCAATCATCAACTCATACAAATACTTTTTACAGAGTGGTAAAATGTCTATTTTAAAAAAAGCTAGAAGACAGAGGCACAGATGCTATTTAACATAAAAAAGGGGGGAAAGATGGAAATTTAACATGCATGAAAGACATGGAAATTAGTAAATATATTTCAGTACAGTATACTTATGAAGAGTTGCCAAGTCTCCGGTTTTTCACACACCATTATCTTAGAGAAAATATACTTATTTCATATCGCCCAAATGTTCAAATTTAAAAAAAAAACAACATTTTTTGTATTAAAATCTGGTATCCAAAACCCGGAGACTTGGCAGCTTTGCTTATGTAAAATAACATTTGTCAGTAACTGTAATACATACAAACCATCTTTTAAACTTAAGGGTTTATTTTCCCCAAACTTTGTGGGTTAAAAAAAAAAAAAAAAAAAAAAAAAAAAAAAAAAAAAAAAAAGGTCAATAAAAGTTTTACTAATAAACAAAAAACAAAAAAAAATATTGATAAGCTCCAGATACAGTGAAATTCATACTAAAATTCACTGTTACAGAAATGCTTTATGTTCACGCACAGATTACCTACATAGTATACAAGTGTTTTCAAGAAAGGTACATACTTTTTATATACCTGCTTTAAAAAAATGGAGTTTTAAACAACATTATTCACTCAAAAATTCTAAAAAATTAGTTAAAATAATTTAAAAAAAATGATTAAAAATTATAAAAATGCATAAAATTTTAAAGTGCTCTGAAAAATAACAGCTCAGCAAAATTATCATTAAAACAAATTACTTTAAGCTTTTTAATTTTTTTATTTTACAACCAGAAAGGCAGATTGTAAAATAATATTGAATAATTTTTCACTGTGTTATTTTTAATTAAATAGATCTGATCTTAATATTATAAAGTTTTGCAAGAATTAAAAAAAAAAGTGTGGAGATTTTTTATTAATAAATCTAATTTATTTCTGACAAACACTGTTTTCAGTAAATAATTGCAATCACAGTTTTTTTTTTTTTTTTTTTTTTTTTTTTTGCACATATTCTTTTATGCTGCTCCACAAGAATAAATATACATATTACAGTTCATGAGTAACAAAGTCAATAGTTTTCATTTTTAGAAATCTTTTATTCATAAAACAGTGTAAAAATTTTTATGTCAGGAGTTAAAAAATCCTGCATAGATTTTATAAAATTTATACAGTTTCTGAACAATGTAATAGGTATCTAAATTTGTTCCATGTAATAGAAATAAATGTAACCCATCTATTTATTTTGATATGATGTGTATGTATATTTAAAGAAAACTATTAAAAAGAAAGGTAAGAATGAAATAAAAAAATAAAATGGTTATGATTAAATAAATTTCGCATACAGAAAATTGTTTATGATTAAATAAATTAATTTAAAAAAGAAAATTACCTGAAAGCACTTCAAGAAACATTTCAAAATTAGCACTAACAGGAATATCTTTATCAAATCTCTGATTATCAAGATATATAATGCTTGGATTCTTCCAACTTTTCTTCCGTAATCGACACCTAAAATTAATAAACAAACTAATTAATAATATATATATATATATATATATTTTTTTTTTACAGATAAAAAAAATACTCATTTTATCGACCCCAAAGGAATGAAAGGCTGAGTGAACCATGCCTAGTCAAAAATAGAATTCTCGACCTGTGGTGCCGCAGTCAGACTCTCTGACCTTTCTGCCACTGAACTTCATTTATATTTTACAAACATGCATTATTAGTTATTACATTAAACATAATTCAGCTTGAAGATGCATAACTTAATTAAAAACCACCTTTAAGCAATTCACATGCATATTCAGTAATGTTTATGAATTATTTCATGTTGTTCTATTATGATCAATAACATTTATACATATACCATAGCAGATGAAAAATTTAGTTAAAAATACATACCATAGCTCAAAATGCACTTTCAGGACCTTTCCTTCCCCCCCCCCCCCCTCCTTCGCTCCTTTCCACCATTTGGGTGAAATCTTGCATACTTGATAGACTAATAATATTTTATTTTACACTCTGAATCAACCAATTTATTTTCCCTTTGTCTATATTGATTCCCCACCCCCCTCAATTCCTTTAGTATTATTTTAGACAGATTTTCCTGAATATGAAAATCTAAACTTATTACTAAACTAAAACTATTTATTAGATGTTTGAAAAACTGCCAAAAAATCCAGACAAAAAGTTATTTTACTGAAAAGTCTTAAAATAAGTATGATTATACTGAATTTACCTGTTTAGTGGTATATCCAAGCCACACTTTTCTTGGATTTCTGGAAGGATTTCTTTTTTGGCAGCAAGAACAGTCATACCTTTGACTATAACATGATCAATCAAGTATTTGAAAGGCTGCAAAAGACAATGGTTGATATAAGACAAAAAATAAATAAAATAACATATAGATACTGGTCAAATGATTATTTTTTCCTCTCTAATAAAAAAGGGTACATACTTCTGATTCATTTACTAAAAGCTGGAATATTTTCACTTTGTACTCTCCTTTTCGTAGAGCACGGCCAAGCTTTACAGTTAACTAAGAAAAAAAAAAGGGAATAAAATAACTTCCATTTATTTACAAGCCTGTATTCATTGACATATACTGAAAAATAAAAAGGAAATATGTAAATTTTAATATTTAAAGACAGTAATTAAATTTTAATTCATTGTAAAACTTAAAATATATTATTTAAGCAGAATTTAAGTTTTGTCTTTGTTTTCAAAATAACAGTAATTTCCAGAAAATACACCTACACATTTCATAGATTTATTTTTAAACATAAAAATATGACACTTCCAGGTATGGCTATTAAGGTTTTTTTTTTTTTTTTTTTTTTTTTTTTTTTTTTTTTTTTTTTTTTTTTTTAATCTTTGTCTTTCAATTTTTAATCGATATTTACATCTACAGTTATAAATGATTGTAGTCTTATAACAACTTTTGTACAGATGTCTTATTCAGAAATTCAGTACAAAATATCTACTTGACAGCATTTTTTAAAAGATGATCTCCTTTTATCAAAAAATAGAAAAAGCTAGTTTCTGAATAAGAGCATAGACTTATCTCATACGTTTATCAATAAAAATAAATTTAGGAAAGCATCAGAAAAAAAAGAGAATTTGAGAACAGCCTTAAGAGATCAGGTATTTAAATATTAATAAAATACTTTTAAAATTACTTTTAAAGCAGAGGTATTTCTGATTTGAAATATATATATATATATATACAAAAATATATATATATACAAAATACAATATACATACAAAAAGAGAGAGAGAGAGAATTCTTTCATAAAAAATTCCACTTATTTCTTAAAATTTTACAGAAATAATCAAGATATTTTTGGAAATGTAGCCTGAATATTGCATTTAGAGAAAATGACTAAAGATTTTAACTTCAACATAAAGTACAAAAATGAGAAAGTAATGCATCAAACTTAAAATTATTTTCACTAACCCGACTATCATCACCATAAGACATTAAATTATCAGATAACCTCGTACATTCCATTTCTTGACTACTTGAATAAATCCTATAAATCTGAAAAGAAAAATAGAAAATACAGTAATGTAAAAATCATATATTTTTAAGTTGTTTAATAAATAGAAAATAAATCTTTAAATAGCACATGCATAGACAGTATTATGAATAAATCTTTAAATAGCACATGCATAGACAGTATTATGATACTAACTTTGAAACAATCAGCACCAACTCCTACATGAAATTCTAATTCTTTCTTTAATTCAGCTAATGTAATTCTTTTATCAACATATGCTCTTAATGCTAAAAATAAAAATAGCTTTTAATAATTATATACATAAAACATACATAGCAACATTTTCTAGAAAAATTCACTAGATTTTTGTTTTACCCCTTATAATCATGAAAAATCATTTGCAGATATGACAAAGCAAATCAAGAAAAAAAATTGCATTATATATATATTTATTTATTTATTTATTCTTTACATTGAAAAATTAGTCTGACCTTAGCAGTTCTTAGATTTAAGTTCTCAAAATTACAATTTTTTTCACCAAATATATATGTAAAGTAAAATCATTTAGATAAGAAATGCTGATATCATATTGACAGCAGCAATGATCTAACCATTAAATTTCACTTTTACTATTTTTAATGTTCCATTGAATTAAAAAATATATATACTTTCAAATGCAATTTGTTTGAAAATTATCTCAATTTACTGATTTTTTAGTATTTTTAAAATAATTTTCAAGCACATATATTTTAAAATCTGGGTGAAACCCATTTATACAAGACACTTTACAGCACCTTGCAATTCTATCGGATCAGTTAACAAATTTGTGTTCTATACAAAACCCATAAAGTGCCAAACAGGACGTGTGAAAATGTCCCTTGTCTGATAAAGGTCTCTATCAAAAAGAACCAAAATAAGCTTACTTCCTAAGTTGAAAAAATATCTTCACAAAAACAGAAGTTCAAAAAATAAAACATTAAAAAATGCCTAAAAAAATTATGTTAAGTAAATAATTATCTATATAATACCAAACATTATCATGTTAACAAAAGGAATAAAAGAACAAAAAATTAGGTTTCTTTTCTTTTCACCTGCATCCATTTAAATTTATTTATTTATTTTTAGAAGTTGCTCTGTAGGATGATTTATGCCATACAAGTTAAAAACATGTCATATTTGAAGTTTCTATCATTAACCAATTGCAAATAAATCAATTTAGAAAATTCCCTTTTTCATTTTTAAAAAAGAAACAAAATAATAATAATAATATTTAATTTCTTCACCAAAGCATTGTTTTTAATTTACCAAGCAAAAAATAAAAATTGCTACCTGCAAGGTAAAAAAAATTCAAGATTGGTGAAATTTTCATCTGGCTAACATGAAAATTCCAAGAACTCTAAGTATTTTGTGTGTTCTTTGCTGTTATATATTTCGTCTTTCTTGACAAATACTGCTTAATTTAAGTAGACATTTGTGCTTCATGCCATTTGCTTATCAGTTACAATATGCTCACTAATGCAGAGATTTTTAAACATATTAAGTAAATTTCCATAACTGAATGCATGGGCCATGAGCATATTTAGCTAAGAGGATTTGTCACAGAAGAGCACTTTTGTGAATACGTTGAATGATATCTGCATTTACATTCAAATATATTGTTGTAATATCCTTTCTCTTTCATCTAAACCTTAACGGTGGACTCAATTAAGGAAAATCAGAAAATCTAATATCTTAGTTAAAATCCATCAATCTGATAATATATACTTTACAAATGCATATCAAGTTATTACTTTGAATGCAATTAGCCACTAAGAATATATGAATGATGATTAATAGTCATTTTCAGTGATCCATCTTCTTGGCACAAATAATATAAGAATCAAATCGACTTATAGTTCATTTTAAAATTTGATTCATTAAATATTTTTTCATGGGCTAGATTTCTTTATATTTAACTTATATATATATATAAAGGAAATTTTGAGTTAGTCAGAAAAAGTGATAAATCACCAAATATTAATCCCCTTGCCATTCATTCATAATTGAATTAGGTTTATTTAAAACTAGCTGTTCTGCCCGGCGTTGCCCGGGTTCATCAAAAAATAGCAAGAATTGCGAAAAAACTTTAAAAATCATAAAAAAAACCTCGAAAATTTTTTTAAATGCTGCACGAATTTCGTCTAAACTTCGTTGAAAAGAGATGGGCTAGAAAATTGAAGTTGGATTATTTTTAATGAAAAAATCGGCGCAAAGCGTGAGAAATAATGAAAACATTGCTAAAAATTGCATTAAAAAATCACTAAATTTCAAAATTCTTAAATGAAGTGTAAATGTTTGAAATTAATTTCCTTTTCGAAATTTCAAAAAATAGCCGTGAGATTCAAAAAACAATATAAAACCATTGAAAAATTCATTAAAAATCGCTAAATGTAAATACATCCCGTGAATAAAAAAATATTCTAGTCGTGTAAAATGTAGCAACCATTCTTATTTACATGAATTACAAAAATATCGACACAGAACACAAAATATATCAAAAATCACATTGAAAATCGACAAAATTAAAAAAGGTAAATGGTGAAATTTACTATATTAGGCTAAAAGTTTGAAACCAAAATAATTTTTTATTGTTAAAACACCGCTGTGGTGGGGATCGAAAAAAATAGTACTAAATCGCATTAAAAAGTTCATTAAAAACGCATTGAAAAATGCACTAAATATCGCTAGTTATTTTTTAAATCGCAGTAATCAGAATTTCATCAAACGGATAAAACATTCTAATCGGAAATCTGAACTATTTGATTATCCGGTTGACCAAGAAACTATCTGGGTCAAACCATAAGATTAAACTACAATAATGGCGGATCGTAAATTGCATATTCACTTGACATTAAACATGTTAGATATGTTTGTTACGTCATCAAGTGGTTTTTACTTCTTATTTTTATATGTATTTGTATTAATGTTTTTTTAAATTATCTCTTCTTTCATTATTTAACATAAAAATTAGATCTATTTGCATAATTTGGCTTGTTTCACGATTGATATAATTTGGCGAAATTGGTCGACAGGATAATCACGTAGTAAAAGGAAATCCTTTATTGATAATAAAAAATCGACACGGAACACAACAATTCTTGAAAAATCACGTTAAAAATATCTAAAATTATATTAGATTAAAAGTTTGAAATCAATTTTTACTTCCGAATATCAAAAAATCACCATAAAACTCGAAAAATTTCTAAAAATTGCATTGAAAAGTGCATTAAAAATCACTAATATTAAAAAATCACAGGGGTCAAAATTTACTCTAATAGGGTAAAACGTTGTAATTGGAAATATCTCATGAATGACAAAAATCCGACATCAAACGCAAAAAATCTCGAAAAATCGCATTAAAATTAACTGAAATTCATAAATCTTAACAGCTAAAATTTAATACACCAGCCTGAAAGTTTTAAGCATTTATTCCTTTTACTAATGTCGAATAATAGCGGCAAAATTTACATTAAATAATTCACTAAAAATCCAAACATCGTTGCACGAAATCCAAATAAATTATATTGAAAAGAGAACAAAATTCACTAATTTAGGTCGAAAGAATGAAACCACTTTCCCTTTCGCTAATGTGGAAAAATCGCCTCGAAACCCACTAAAATTCACATATGAACTAAATTTAAAAAACTGAACATCGGCCTTCAAGGTGTAAAATTTCATACATAACTTCGTGCAGTGGTCTCACCAGAGCATCGCAAGTACTTTAAAAATTGTAACATGCGTTATAAACTACCTTAAAGTGTAAAACAGATCTCCTTATTACATTTCCTAATTTTGTTCGCGCCCCTCCTTTCACGCACCTTGAAATGTGTCACACCATTCTTTGTTTACATTTTTTATCATGTATTATAAACCATTTTAAAATTTAAAATAAATCACATTGTTATACTTCCAAATTTTAACAAAATCGCGTTCTGTTAGTTCCATATTTCACCATCAGCTAGCGCACTCTTTATTTCAAAAACTTTATCAAAACGATACTCTGTTAAACAACCTATCAGGTGATATATTACTCGAGGGGGTAGCGGTCTTAAGCAAGAATTTAAGATATTTTATGAAACTGCTATTCGAAAATAGTGGTAACTAAATTTTTGACATTTTAGGTAAATTTCAAAAAAAAAAAAAAAAAAAAACTACTTATTGCATTCTCAACAGCTCAAGATTTTGATAGAACAACTATGAAAAAAATAGATGCTAAACGCAAAAAATCTTGAAAAAGCGTTAAAAGTCACATTGAAAATCGCATTAAAAATCGTTAAAATCTAAAATTCGTAACAAACACAAAATTTAGGGCTAAAAGTTTGAAATGGTTTTCTTTTTATCAATCTCCAAAAAAAAAAAAAAAAAAAAAAAAAAAAAAAACGCAAAATGAGAAAAAACACTAAAAATCGCATTAAAAATTCGTTAAAAATTCAAAAATCACTGTACAAATTCCGAATAAACTTTGCTGAAAAGAGAAAAAAAATTGCTATATTGGGTTAAAACAATGAAACTGTATTTCTTTCACTAATGGGATAAAACTGCAAAAAGAACGCTAAAAATCGCTAAAAAAATTATCAAAAAAAATCTAATCAAAAAAATTGAAAATCGGGCTTCGAGGTGCAAAACTACATGTATAAAAGTACCTTCCCTCCACATTTTGTAACTTTACGTACAGCAGACTCTTCAGAACAGCGCTGACACACACACAAACTTGTCTCTTTATTATTATAGATTTAAAAAAATAGCGTTCTATTAGTTCCATTTTCCACCACCAGGTAGAGCACTCTATTCTTCAAAAACTTTGTCAAAACCATACTCTTTTAAATAACCTATCAGGTGATATATAACTCGAGGGGGTAGCGGTCTTAAGCAAGAATTTAAGATAGTTTATGAAATTGCTATTCGAAAATAGTGGTACATAAATTTTTGACATTTTAGGTAGATTTCACAAAAAATACTACTTATTGCATTCTCAACAGCTCAAGTTTTTGATAGAACAACTATGAAAAAAATAGATGCTAAACGCAAAAATCTTTAAAAAACGTTAAAAATCGCATTGAAAATCGCATTAAAAATCGTTAAAATCTAAAAATCGTAACAAACACAAAATTTAGGGCATTAGGCTAAAAGTGTTAACGATTTTCTTTTTGTCAATCTCAAAAAATAGCCGCAAAATGAGAAAAAACACTAAAAATCGCGTTAAAAATTCAAAAATCGCTGTACAAATTCCGAATAAACTTTGTTGAAAAGAGAAAAAAAATTGCTATTTTGGGTTAAAAGAATGAAACCGTATTCCTTTCACTAATGGGATAAAACCGCAAAAATAACGCTAAAAATCGCCTAAAAAATTATTTAAAAAAAATCTAAACAAAAAATCGAAAATCGGGCTTCGAGGTGCAAAACTACATGTAAAAAAGTACCTTCCTTCCAAATTTTGTAACGCTACGTGCAGTAGTCTCTTCAGAACAGCGCTGACAGACAAACATCCTTCTCTCTTTATTATTATAGATACATAACTTTCATTTTAAATACTACATTCAATTTAAAAGCATAGAATACATTTAATATATATGCCCTTCATTTATTCATTTAAAACACTAAATAAATAAATAAATAATAATATCGCAAACTCAAAAATTCTTTTTTTGGTATCAAAGTACTGTTTCTAATTTACACAAGTACAAAATAACAACTTGCATTGGCAAGCAAAAAAAGCTATTATCAAGATTTTTACTAAGATAGCATAAAAGTATTAAAGATCATGAAGAACATTGAGTTTTATCCATGTAGCTATGCAAAGAGCATCCTGCTTGGTTATAGCATTCTACATTTAACACAATTATGCTAAGTGTTATTGACATTATTATTATTATATTTTTTTTTTTTTTTTTTTTTTTTTTTTAGTCAGCACTACAAAATACATTTCAGAAAAACTTGCTTAGTAAATGATCTCTTGTGCATAGCATATATACTTTTACAGAAAAGGATATTAGGCTGCTAAGATAATTTTAACCAAAACTTGCTTAGAATATATAGTGTCTCACAAAAGTGATGGGACACTTGTGCTTTACAAAAGGAAACTAATCAAATAAATTAAAAAAACATGTACACATTTTTTTGTGGGTGTGTTTCATACTTAAATTTAGTAAAGATTATTACATAACATACATTTTGTCAAAATATTAAAATATTAATTTAATAAAAATACAAATGTTTAGAGTGGAGCAAAAAATAGCTCACATAAGTGATGGGACACCATTATATATGCAACAAAAATCGTCTGAAATAAGCACTAAAAATATTTTTGGGGTTTTATTTTTACTTAAAAGCAATTGGCAATAATTTATAAAATCGTCTGCAGTATTTCTCTCCAGTTTGTTTTGGAATTTTTGTGTTTTTTAGCTTTGTGTAACCATGAATGCTAAACGAAAAGAAACTTCGCCTGAAATTCGAAAATTAGTTATTAATTTGCATATTGAACGTGGAAAATCTATTAGAAAAACTGCTGAAACAGTTAACTTGAGTCGTTCAACAGTTTCAATATCATTAAACGATATAAAAAGAATCATATGATTCAGGATAAAAGAAGACCTGGCCGACCATCAAAGCTATCCAATGGAATAAAGCGAATTATCGTTCGAAATATTAAAAAAAATCCAAGAAATAGTGCTTCAAAAGTTGCTGCTGATTTACAAGCATTATATGGAATAATTGTTAATCCTGAGACTATTAGAAGGGTAATTCGATCTGCTGGATATCACGGTAGAGTAGCCAGGAAAAAATTCTTCGTAAGTGAAAAGAATAGAAAACTCAGACTAGCTTTCGCAAAATCCAACATAAATAAGAATTCTGATAACTGGAATAAAGTTATATTTGCTGATGAGAGTAAATTTAATATATTTGGTTCTGACGGTAAAGTCTTGGTGTGGAGAAAACCCAGGGAAGAATTTCGCAAACAGAACTTGGTACCAACAGTAAAACATGGTGGAGGAGGAGTTATGGTATGGGGGTGTATGTCGTCTGCTGGAGTCGGTAATCTTGTTTTTATTGACAGTATAATGGATCAGTACAAGTATATAGATATTTTAAAGCAAAATTTGAAATCTTCAGCACGAAAATTGAACCTTCATAATGATTTTAAATTCTACCAGGACAATGACCCCAAGCACACTGCTCTGAACGTTACATTCTGGCTGCTATATAACTGTCCTGAAATAATAAAAACACCACCACAATCTCCAGACTTAAATCCCATAGAGAATATTTGGCAAGATTTGGAATCAAGAATTCGCAAACACACCATTTCTTCAAAACAACAACTAAAATCGCTGCTTCAAGAAGAATGGGGTAAAATCACTCCAGGAATCGCAAAAAAAAATTAGTTGAATCCATCCCGAAAAGATTAAATCATGTTTTAAAAGTAAAAGGAAATAAAACAAAATATTAAAACCTTTTAAAAAGTAAAATTTTTGGACAAATATTTGATGGAAAAGTAAGTGTCCCATCACTTATGTGAGCCATTTTTTGCTCTGTTCTGAATAATTGTATTTTTACTAAATTAATATTTTAATATTTTGACAAAATGTATGTTATGTAATAATTGTTACTAACTTTAAATATGAAACACACCCAAAAAATTTTTGCACATGTTTATTTATTTTATTGCAGTTTCTTTTTACAAAGCACAAGTGTCCCATCACTTTTGTGAGACACTGTATATATTTAAATATAATTCCTCCCTCCAAGTTTTTTTTTTTTTTTTTTTTTTTTTTTTTAACTATCTTTTTAACAATGTAACTTTTATGCAGTTTTATTTAAAAAAATCAGTTTGAGTAAAAATTGTAGCCTGACATATGCAAAGCGAAGGAGTCAGTCTACAATTGCTTATGACAATCTCATGACCTGCATTTTTACTATACAGATGTTCACTGCAATCCTTTATGCACTTAAAGATAACACTAATGTCAAATTTTAAGTTCATGCCAAGCAATTCTATTCAAATTTTAACTTAAAATGTTTTTCGAAGTTATCTGGTGTTTTAACTTTTATAATAATTCTTAGAGTGTATTTACATTTTTAAAGCAAATCACTATAAAAAATTTCAGGTTTCTATTTCCAATCGTATCATAGTAATTGCAATATTAAGAAATTTTTTTATGCCAGATGCCTCTTGGTAACTTTTGAATTTTTTAAAAATCATCTGTGTCAATATTTACATCTTAAAAAACATAACCATGTCATATTTTAACTCTTTAGCTCTAAAATTTCTAAATAAATCATAATTTAGAAAGATTTTGAAATGTTTTTGTGATCACTTCATCCTTTAAACTTTCAATTTTTTTTAGAAATAATTGTAGAATTTTTTTTTTTTTTTTTTTTGATAGAAAATAAACATATGTTGGCAATTAAAATAATTAAACATTGTTTAATGTCTGATATACAAAATTTTAAAAATGCACTACAATTCATCAGCCATACAAGGAAAAAAAAAATTAAATACATATACAATAAAAATGCTAATGTTTCAGGCTAAGTTACTGTTAATAATTATTGGACTGTAAACATGACAAATCTTAGCACGAAACATTTGCAATTTTTAATATCATATGTATTTATGTAATATTTTACTTGTATGTCTGATGAAGTGTAGTACATTTTTTAATTGTTATATGTTGGCAAGTTAATTTATTAATGAACATATGCTTGGAAAACTTAGTTACATGCTTGACATTTTAGAAAATTTAAATCTAGAATGAGGAAGTACAAACATTTTAGGGGAGAAATTGAAGCCTTTAAGGATAAGATGATACTAGGAGAATACATTAATAAAAAATAAGACATTTCTTGTATTTTTCAGAATTTACCAAAAGAAAATAATACAGACTTCCTGTTACTTAAAATCATCCTTTTTTGTCATATGATAAAACTAGAAAAAACTTTTTGAAAAGGTTTGAAACATTTCTAAATAACTAATTAGGTTGGATAAGTGATTCACTTATCGATTCCATTATCTCCATAAATTGAAAAAGAACAATTCTCTGACGTTCCAATCAATGAATAATGCTCATTGAGTAGTATCTGACTTAACAAATGTGTTTTGAAGAAAAAGATAATACTTTGATTTAGTCGATTGTGTGAAAACCACTTTTCAAAATTAGTTGCTATTAAAAAAATATATCTATCTTTATTGGATTTAGAGACTGTCTTTAGGATTGCTATTTCCAATGCAGATCCAAACATAAAAGCAATCATAGGCTCTTTGCAAATGCATACCTCACATTGAATTTTTAGGTTTAAAAAATTTTTCATTAAAGAAATATTTATACCTATATGCATAAATAAAGCCATTGTATTATAAAAATATTTTTTTTTTTTTCAAATAAAGAAGAAAACTAGCCCATTAACGCCCAGTGGCATATTTTTAGATCTCTACACATAGTGGCAAGGAAGTGCTTTTCACACCAGTAAATATGAAGATAAGTACATACTTTCTCCCATGAAACAAATTCCTTGATAAAACAAAATAAAAATTATTTTTCTTTTTAAAGTGAAAGGAAACTTTAGGCGTTAATGGGTTAAGTGCAAATCTAAAAAGAATTTCAAATTAACAACATTGACGATTAAAAGAAAGAGTGTCTATCAAGGGTTCATGAATATATTTACAAAAAATGGGAGATCGTAAAGAAAATAGTTTGCACACCACTCTAGAACAGTGGTTCTCAACATGGGACATATGGCTCACATGGGGAATTTGGCTTTTTAGGGGAGCAATTTTATCTTTTAGGGGACAATTCAGAATGTCACTACACATTTGCTATTAGTTTTTTTTTCCTTTTTTTTAAGAGGGGGGGGGGAATAATATAGACTATAAATAAAAATAATAGATGCAAAATTAAAAGTTTTGTTACATTTTTAAAAAGTTCTCAACCAAAACTTTAAAATAGTCTGAAATCAGAATAACTATATGAACAATCTTTCAAAAACTATATTTTCTAGCATATTTAAAACTTGGTATAATTTTTCTGCTTACTAATACAATTTAACCTCTTAAAATAAAAATAAAATTTTTTTTAAATGAATAATTTTTTACTTTTATTTGTCCTACTATATGCCACACGAAGAAACTTTTGCATATTAAATTGTCTAAATTTGACACATCTAAAAGAGATACTACCCAAGTTTATAAAAATTGGATGATCAAACTCAGTCTTCCCATATTACAGAAACTGTTTTAGTTTTTTGTATTTAATATATGTACATATGCTTTATTATTATTATTCCCTAAAAATACCAAAAAACATTTTTTATATGAGAAAAGTATCAATAATTTATTCAAATAACTTTTTGAAGTTTACCTGAAGAGATATTTACATACTAGCAGCATACCAGGAGTTAATAGCCAAAACAATCACCAATGATTTTGCTATATACAGTAGCCTTTTTTATTTTTAATAATTTCAGGGGTTCAATTATGTGTCTTAACTTTGGCAGAATGACCATCTTGTTTCATAATATATATGAGGAGCCCAGAAGCCAAGGGGTACAAGTGACAAAATTTAGATTTCGAGTAAATTGAGTTCAAAGTTACACATCGACTGTAATTGAATGAATTGAGATATGAAAATTTTGCTTATTTCTTAATGATCCTTGAACTCTTGTTTCAATAACTGTTTAAAAAAAAGGTGGAATAGGATATTTTTTTAATTTATAACTAAGCAATATTTATCATCATTCGGCACTTATACCCCTTGGCTTCCAAGCAGTAATGCAAACTGCTTGAAAACTAAAGGATACAAGTGCCGAATGAACACAAGAAATGAAAAATTTTTAAATAAAAAATTGTATTTATGAAAAAATTAAGATTAATGTTGATACAAATAAATCAAAGGACAAAATTTTCTTTTAATATAAATTCTAAAAAAGGAAAAAATATGAAATAAAAAAATGAATTTACAAAAAATTTATGAACAATGTTGATATAATGAATGAAATGAAAAACTTTTGTTCTAATATAAGTTTTGAATTTTTATTACAAGTTTAGAAACATTGGAATTTCATATTTTTTAACACTTATCAACAAAGTTGAAAAGTGAATATGATTTTGGTTTGTCTGTCCGTCTGTCCTAACTCTCATAAATATATTCGGATTGCCCTGAAATTTTTGGGAATTATTCATGTTTACTTCAACACGAACTTATTGCAAATGACTCTTGTAATGACTCTGTGCAACTTATTGCACATATTTCTAACATGATTAGTTTATTTACAGGGACAATCAAAAATTTTCCGTTACATTACGGGTTATAGGAAAAATCGTTTTAAATGAATTTGAAATATGTTACACCTTGTCACATGTTAAAATTTATATGCATTTATGAATTGCACTAAAATAGACATTCTATAAAATCTGAGGTGAAAAGAATAGTTATTAATTATTTATAGGACCGTACAAAGATTTACATTACCTAATAATAAAGAGGGAATTGTTTGCGACTTGTTTTAAATATATTACAATTTGCATGTATAATAAAATTAATGTATATCGCTGAGGCTTAATATAAATTATTTCGCACATAATACAAAGTACACAGTATTTACAGGGACACAAAAAAAGATTTCAAATAGGACTGAATTTCTATCCGAATTACTGTATAATTATCGATGATGATTGATGGATGAACAAAATGCTATTTTAATTATGATTTGCGCTTTTAAGTTTCACTAAATGTATACACGTTATATGATATGTATAAATGCTATAGTTCATATACAGGGCTACACAAAAATATTCGTAAAGGTTACAGACTATGAGCGTACTTTACTTAAAGATTTCTTTTAAATAAGTCTTGTATTTCTATGCTGAACTGCATTCAGTTTACTAAGAAATGCTTGTAAAATATAGGTAAAATGATATACAGGATCACACACAAATTTTTATACATGGTCATCGATGAATGATAATTTCTGGAAATGTGATTTCAGTAGTCTTAAGTGTGTTTAATTTGAAGTAAATTTCAGCTAAATACTGGCGTATAATAAAGGTTCAAGATAAACTACAGGATGAACAAAAGTATACAAATGTGCTTCCATCTATTAATATAAACTGCTGAGAAATTTCAAACTGTTATGTGTTTTCTTGCTAAACTAATTTTTCCCATTACAGAGTATATATCAATCGACAAATAAAACATAGGGCTGTTAAAAAGTATCAGAATATATATTTGGCAATGGACTGTAACACTTTATTACCCTCAATAGCAAAAATTTTTAAAGATTTCAGGGAGTGTTCGAAAGTGTTTCATAATCCATGCTTAACGCATGATTTTTTTTACTTGATAACAGTTAAAATGCATATATTTAATGCATAAAAAAGCAAATGGCTTTGTATGTATGTCGTTGGTCGTGCTTCGGCAATATAGACGTTAACGGACACAACTGCAATTATACCCCTTGGCCTCCAATCGTTTCACAGTTTTGGGAAAGAGGCTAAGTGACTGACCCCTATAACTCAGTACATAATGAAAAAATCACTCTTAACTCTTTACCTACAAATAAATAGACATATTTCCAGATAGCCTGTCCACTTAACTCATTTTTTTCAATTTTGTCACTTATACCCCTTGCCTTCTGGGCTCCTCATATATATATATATGCACACACACACACACACATATATATATATAATTATATATATTCAATAGCATTTTTTTTTCTTTTTGTAAGAATGTATAATTTATAAACATAAAGCTTATACAGCAGAAAAGTACAAAATGCATACTCTTTACCATGTGGAAAGAAATACATTTTTTGTTCATTTAATTCTACATGAAATTTCATATAGAAAGATGTGTTAAATTTGTGAAAAATCTTGCTTAAATCCTTTTTAGAATTAAATGTAATGACTTACTATTAATAAATATGATGCATAAATTTTCTGTTTTATAAATTAAAATATAATTTGTAGCTTTAAAAACTTTTGAAATAAATTTCAAGAAAAAGGACATAGCACCTTTAATATTTGAGTAAATTGCTCATAATTTCAACGAAGCATTATGGATAGTAACCAAGATAAATATATAAGTATAAAATCATATTAGTTAAAAACTTTTCATTTTAAAAAACACCTAATTTTAAATAGTTTTTCAGAAACAGACAAACAATTTACACAGATTTTTCTTTAATAATTTTTCTTTTTTCTTTTCAAAAGAATATACATGTTTCTTTGTTAAAATATAATTTTAGATACTGAAATATATTAAACTTGCAAATCCATCATAACTTATGTAACTAATTTTCATAAAAACTATAAACATGATAAAAGAAAATGCGTACTTTTTTCTCCAGTTTCATAATCAAAGTATTGATATGCTCTAAAATGCCGTTTAGGAGGTGGCTCAGGAACCATTTTACCTTTAGCACAAGTACATATATTTTTACAACTATCATTTGGAGAACATTTTGAGTCTTTGGTGTTTTCTTCAGGAGAAGACATATTTCTACTTTCTTCTGATCCATGCACAGGACAGGAAGCTTCTGAGGTTCCTAGCATAGCATCACATTCGGGTTTTAATACTTCAATGCCAGAATGAAGAGGTTCGAGATCTTGGTCCATTTCTGAACCCATAATATCAGGAGAATTATTTCGTGGGGATAATTCTTCCCCAACTAGTGTCCTTTCACTGTCTGTTAAACTGCTATCCTCAGACTGATCACTGTGAATAGCTTGGTTACTGTGATAGCCATTAGATGAAGCAGTATCACCAATTTCACTATCACCAAGTCCTTCATCATAATCTTGGGCATCATTACAGTCTTGATTTGAAAATTTTGAATTATAATAGTCATCAATGTCTTTGAAATTCACTTTACATGTAGGCACAGTTCCATGACCTGAAGTATTATATCTTTCGAGCGGAGATATCTCTGTTTTTGTACTATGAACTTTATCTGTTCCAACATCAGAAGAATCTAAAATAAAAAAAGGAAAGTTTTAAACTAATAAAAAAAGAATTAATTCCATAATCAAAATTAAGAACTTAAACAAAAATGCATGAAGAATATTAGCAAAATTATTTTTCCTCCCAATAAAACTGACAAATCTTCTATTTCAAAGGCATTTCAGAATTCCAAACATCTGCAGAGGTTTTAAGTCAAAATAAGCATATCAGTTAAATTCAATGTTCAAATCTGAATTGTATTTTGAGTGAAAAAGTAGTAATTTCAATGCAAAACAAAATTAGATATAGGAGAGTATTTATGCAAAAAGTGTAACTAACTAACTTCAAAATCTTTATAAAATAAAAGTTTATTATGAAATAAAAGTTTGTTATAAAATAAAAGTTCATTCATTAATAGTTTGACATATTCATTGCTCGAGATATTAGTACATACATAGCATAATTTGATCCCAACATCTAGAATTTGAAATGGAGTATTTAAATGTACAGTATTTTGGTTTTTAGGGAGAATTATTGTTTCTAAGAAATTAACATAAATGTATTATCCTTTTTTAAACCCTGAATGGTTTTTATTGTGAATCTTATTCTTAATCTGGTCAAACTAATAATTTAATTTTAAATTGTAGACAATGGCACAACTATGCATACCTCATAAGTCTGATTGAATGGATGTTGATTTAATTTCCAACTATAATTATCCAAAAAAGTTTGACCTGAACATTTAGGATAATTACACCTATGTAAAACAATTGATAAAACAATTGTTACCAATGTAGAAGTTCTCAACAATGTTTTTTTAGGCATACATATGTAATCAGGGTTTGAAGTATAATATTTCTAGGACGAGAGTCTACCTCTCAACATTTGTAAATGGAGGGAAGTTGAGCTGCTAGGGAGGAAGAAAAGAAATCTTTAAAACATATGGTTACTTTACATGTTAATTGTCTGAGCGAAGCAAAGTCTTATACTCATAGTACATAATATTAAAAGTAAAAAAAATTCTTTCATCAAGCAAATCTCAAAAAATACTTGTCGGATTTTGATTCTGTTTGCACCAGAAGGTACCTATGAAGGTAGCCTGCTGAATGCACCTACTTTCAAAAATTAGTTTCAAATAGTTTAAAAGTTATATTTAAAAAACTGATAAAAGAGCACAATTTATTTGCATATGTCACAGAAATTTGGTGTGTGTTATTTTTCACCGGCTGGATATTTTCGTAGATAACCGAATTAGAGTATATGGAGTAAATGGTTGTCTTGATGAAGCAAAGGCTAATACACATAGTATGTAACGATATTAAAAGTCAAACATAATTCTATCGTCAAGCAAGTCTGGAAAAATACATATCAGATTGCGATTCTGATTATACCAAACGGTACCTATGAGAGTAACCTACTGAATGCACCTACTTTCAAGAATTAGTTCCAAATAGGTAAAAAAATTATGTTTAAAAAACTGATAAAAAAGCACAATTTATTTGCATACGTCACAAAAATTTGGTGTGCGTCACTTTTCACCGGCTGGATGTTTTTGCTAGATTCCCAAATTTAAGCACATGAAGCAAGGAAAATACGTAAACAATTTTCAAATACAATGAATTATACTTAAACTTAAGAAACAAACTGGAAAATAATTTTGTTGTTGTTGTTAATTTAAAAGAAAAAAGCCTTAATTCTTAGTAACTTAGCACTTGAGATTTTGCGATTTTCTTTATAATACCATTTTATAACCACCATTAGCATCTTTTATAATTTCGCACATGCAAATTGGAAACAATTCTGCCGTGTTTAAATAAAATACGTATTTAAATATAATATTGTACTACATGATTGTAGCGTCTAGACCCCACCCCAAACAACGGCTCTTATCACAAATGCACCCAAGAAATTCCCCATGCTGCCAATAATGGGGTTTAATAGTTTGATATCTGCGTTAACAACAAAAAATTTTGCTCATTTTAGAAATTTCTTCCATGCAACTTTCGTACATCCAAAGATTAATTTTTTGATTTTAGTGTCGTTAGTTAACGCAGGTTAGGCGAGTTTTGTACATTTTAGTGATTCCTGCACAGCGAGTTTCGTGGATCCAATGCTTTTTTTTTGTTGTTGTTTGTTTAAATGGGGGTGCAGCGCTCATACACCAGTTAGTGATTCCGGTGTTGACGAGTTTCGTACATTTTAATGATTCCTGCACAGTGAGTTTTGTGAATCCAGTAATGTGTTTCTTGGTTTTAATGGATGCGCAGCGCGCATACACGTGTTAGTAATTGTGGTGTTGACGAGTTTCGTACATTTTAGTGATTCCTGCACAGCAAGTTTCGTGCATCCAGGGATGTTTTTTTTTTGTTTTGTTTTAATTGGCTCGCAGCACTCATACATGCGTTAGTGATTGCGGCGTTGACAAGTTTCGAACATTTTAATGATTCCCGCACAGCGAGTTATGTGGATCCAGTGATGTTTTTTTAATGGGTGGGCAGCGCTCATACATGAGTTAGTGATTGCGGCATTGACGAGTTTCGAACATTTTAATGATTCCTGCACAGCGAGTTTTGTGGATCCAGTGATTTTTTTTTATTTTAATTGGCACGCAGCACTCATACACGTGTTAGTGATTGCGCCATTGATGAGTTTCGTACATTTTAGGGATTCCTGCACAGGGAGTTTCATGGATCCAGTGATATCTTTTTCATTTTAATGGGCGCTCAGCGTCACACACGAGTTTGTGATTGCGGCATTGGCGAGTTTCGTGCATTTCAGTGCTTCCTGCACAGCGAGTTTCGGGGATCCAGTGACGTTTGTCTGTCTTTCTGTTTGTCTGTCTGTCTGTTTGTTTGTTTGTCTGTTTGTTTGTCTGTCTGTCTGTTTGTTAATTTGTTCATTTGTCTGTCTGTCTGTCGGTTTGTTTGTTTGTTGGTCAGTTTGTTCATCTGTCTGTTTTTTGTCTGTCAGTCTGTTTGTTCTTTTGTTTTTTTGTTTGTTTTTCGGTTTATTTGTTTGTTTGTCGATTTGTTTGTTTTTACAACTGTTTGTTTGTCGGTTTATTTGTTTGTCAGTTTATTTGTTTGTCTGTCTGTTTGTCTGATTGTCGGTTTGTTTTTATGTATGTTTGTCTTTTAGTTTGAGAGTTTATTTTTTTATTTGTCTGTTTGTTTGTTGGTTTATTTGTTTGTTTAATTGTTTGGCTTTTTGTCGGTTTGTTTATCTTTCTGTCTGTTTATTTATTTGTAGTATCATCAAGAAACGGCAAAAAACCATATTTTCCGTTTAAAAAAGGGAAATTATCGGCAGCATGGGGAATTTTTTGGGTGCATTTGTGATAAGAGCTATTGTTTGGGGCGGGATCTATGCTAGTCTGCTTGGCTATCTCGTTGAACAATTTCGCAAAATTATACATGTTGACATATTTTTTATTTCAAATAACGAAAGGAGAAATAAATTAGTGAAACATTGATAAAAATACAAAGTGGGATAAAAAATCACTTGATGATGTTTTAAAAGCATGTATTGTATTTAATGCAATTGAATGCGACATTCACGATCATTCATTATTGGCATTTTATCTTATTGTTTGGCAATACTTTTTTGGTCGATGAGTTAATCAATTAATACAAAAAGTTGAAGTGATGAATAAACAGTTATAAATAATAAACATAATAATAAATAAATAAAATATATAAATATCACAATAAATCGTAAATCGTAAAATACTTATAGCAATATTCAAAAACAACGTTTTCACCAATTTGGCAAAGAAAAAGTCACGCATACCTGTAGCTTATATTTTTCACAAAAATATGACATCTGTGCCATATTTATGGATAAAAATAAATATAAACAATCATCAGGTTTGAAATCTCAATTTCTGAAGCCCAAACTGGACCATGATTTATAAAAACGCCAAGGTGAAGATATTGGAAAAGTACCATGAAATTAGGGCAGCGATATCATATACGCATTAAGTTTGGTGAAAATCATTTTTTAATTAATTTCTATTATTTTTAAAAGGAAGTAACAATTTAAAAAAAACATGATTAAATCTAAATTAAATGAATATAGAAAAAAATAAATAAAAAATTTATTAATAAACAAAAAACAATAGTCAGGTTATCATACAATGTAAGTAACGATATTTTGGTGCCAATTATATAAAAAAGTGCACCATATCCTGTTCTAAATTTTTTTGGCGAGCTTCCTCTTCTTCTTTTTCTTTCTTTTTGGCATCAAATGAATTGATGTGGTTGCGATCTTCAGCCTGTGAGGTGGTTTTATTTTACACTTTTCAACAAAGCTGAAAAGTGTTTATGCATTTGATTTGCCTATGTCTGTTCACGCTCTAACTCCGTAAATATATACCGATTTATATGCCATAGGTAAACCTTGTTTAGGGTCCCCTAGGCATGTTTGGTATTGTATATGAAGTATGTGGGATTAATAGTTTATCTACAAGGGCGCCCAAAAGAATTCCATTACATTATTGTCTATTGGAGGTAATCCTTTGCAGAGTATTTTAACGAAATTATGAGATTACAAATGTGTGAAACTTATATAAACCACTGAATTTCATTATGATTACGTTATAACAGGAAATTTATAGCATTTTAAATCCAATTACAAGGACACACAAAAGAAATCGTTAATAGGTCTGTCTTTGAGCAATAATTTCTGGAAATGTGTTTTCAATTTCTGCATGCGCTTTTAAATCTGTTTTTTTTAGATGTGTCAGTAATTAATATAAATATTTAGTACCTATAGTCGTCTGATCCGTCTGTCTGTATGTAACAGCACAAAAACTATCCTACTGAATGGTTTGAAATTTTAACTATCTATTTGTTGCCGAATTTTGTTGAGTCATTGCAAATTTTAATAAAATCGGATAAATAGTTCGAATACAGGGACAGTCAAAAGTATTCTGTTACATTACAGCTGATGGGATGAAATAGTTCCAAGTACTTCTTAATGATGTTAAAACCATAGAAACATAATGAAATTGATATGCATTTATGAAGAGTACTAGAATATATATTTTGTAGAACGTGCAGTGCAAAAAATATTTATTATCCATTTACAGGTCTCCACAAAAGAATTCTATTATAAAATGGTATGGGGGGGGGGGGGGACATTAACTTTTCAGTTTTACTAATCTAGGGATTTTAATCATAGAGTGATTTTCTCAATTGTCACTAGCAGGTCTTTTAAATAATAACTTTTTCGGGTAAAACTGCATAATCGAGTTCACATTGGCGTATTTGAGCCTGCATGATATGCTGAAAAAATATGTTCGGATTTGTAAATCACTTGTAATTACAATTTTAAGGCTCATCACATATGCAGAGGAGATATTCAGATCTCGTTCGCACCTTATACTATAGGCATTGTCAACAGTGGAATAGTTGTAAAAAACAGAGAATATACTTTCTAAGCAGAGAATGCACGCTCAAGTTAGAGAATATACCCTAGAATGTACATACTGCAGCTTTTTGAGAAAGAGGGGGTATACAGTGGTTCATAAAAAATCCAAAAAGTATATGGCGTATATCTCTGTAAACTCTCTACCACATACATGATTGCCATGAATTCCGATGCCATGCCATTGCATCACACACGTTTTATTTTATGCATGCTAAAGAGAAATACAGCTCAATTTCATGAGAATGAGTTTGAAAACAAAACAAAACAGTGTATGTAGTGGCCAGAATGCACGACCCATTTAAATCAGATTGGGCATATCAGGAAAACACACTCGAAAGGACACATTGTATTCCTTTATTGGCGTTTTCGAGATTTTTATATATAATTTTTAAAGAGAGAATAACCTAAATTTTTATCGAAAAAACTCATTGTATGCATAGCAAACAGATGTAGACATTCTATTATTATATATATTAACTATTTTTTCCAACTATTTAAGGGCACCACACACCATATAAAAAATTCCCTCATTCTATTCAACCATCACAATTTGCGCCACTTTTAGGTACTAAAATTGGTGTGTATATTCTTGATGTTATTTCAAAGATTTAAAATTCCGATACAAGATATTTTAATGCTTTATTATTTGTATCACTTTTAATGTATTACGTACTTCGAATTTTATACCCACACATGGCTGTTTTGTATAGTTTGTTTTCCCATTTTTTAAACCATATATAGGAATTTTTATGTAATATTTTGCAATTGTACCATTCACTTTGCTATTTTTTGTCATTTCAATTTGTGACAGTATATAATTAATTAAAAATAGCTTTTTTTTCATCATATTAGTATTAAAATTCTGTTCTAAGCAATATCACTCAGACTAATCCCTCTGAGGGAAGTCCTAGTTAAAGAATTACATTAATAAAGATATGACAAAAAACATTAAATCAATTTAAATCAACAATTCAGAATAATTACGCAAAAGGTTCTTTTATTTAAGAAAGGAAGAAAGCCAAATTTTTATACAGTCTATTTTTTAACTTTCAACCAAACGTCATGTGTCAATAACAACGGGAATTTTTAAACAAATTTCTGAATTTTTTTTTTTTTTTGGACCCTGAATAATTTTTTATAAGGTTAAATTTCTGACAGACAGCACAAGCACAACATTTATAATTTTAGAAATTATTGAAAATATATGGTTATGTTCTCAAAAAAATTTCAGAAAACTTTGCAATATCCAATGTGCCTTCATTTCGAACTACTAGCATGAATAATCCATATTCAGAGATATCATAAATATCTTCAAATTTTTTTCCTTTTTATTGTTATTATTTGATGAAATTTGTGTTTTTTCCATGATCCTTTCATGAAACCTGTGTTTTTTTCATTATCCTTTGACGAAATTTGAATTTTTCTTGTGATTTGTCAACAACATTTGTGTTTTTTCCATGATTCTATGAGAAAATTTACATTTCTCCTGTGATTCTTTGATGAAATTTTCATTTTTTCTGTGATTTTTTTGATGAAATTTGCATTTTTTCTGAGATCTTTTGATGAAATAACTTTTTTTACAATCCTTAGATAAAAATCATGTTTGTTCCGCAATTCTTTTGACGAAAGTTGCATTTTTTTCCCTGTGATGTTTTGCCATAAGTCTAGTTATTTTCCCAATCCTTTACCAAGTTTTTTTCCCAGGATCCGTTGCCAAAAGTTGCATTTATCCCAAGATCCTTTGCCGAAAGTCATGCTTTTCTGTGATTCAATACCAAAAGTTGCATTTTCACTAATTCTATGCTGAAAGTTCTGTATTTTTTTCTTTTTTTTTTTTATGCTTTTTGATGAAAAATATTTTTCTGCAATCTTTAGACAAAAGTCATGTTTCTCCTGCGATTTATTTGCTGAAAGTCATTTTTTCTGCAAGCCTTTGCCAAAAATTTAATTTTTTTATGCAATTCAGAAAAGACTAAATTTAGATGTTAATTTACCTTCTTCTTCACTACTTGAATCATATTTCCCATCAGTAGAATCACAGTCATTAAGGCGTAAACGATCTAAGATAGCTAGAAAATAAAGAAAATATCAAAAAAACATTTATTTCTAAAAACACACACATATGCATACATATATAGTAAAACCTCCCTAAAGTAATCAATAAAAAATGTTTCCTCCAAACACAGTTCATGCAGGCTTTTGACCAACAACAGCAATTTGGCGAATAAGAAATAAAAAACAGTATCCAAGTGGAAAAAAAAAAAAATAATAACAATATAGATTTGGCGTGAAACAATGAAAAATCCATCTTTAACTCATTATTATATCCATTATTTTCAATGTATTCTATAATAAAATAATTTTTTGTCATTGCTTAGAAAAAAAAAATTCTGCTATATGCTACAGAAACTATTAAAAATAAGTACATTTGAAATGATCTCCAAAATGCATAAATGATTCAAACTTTCTGTTAGCGATCTAAAAAAAAATTTAAAACAGCTATTTGATTTACCGTTGTGAAAATTTACACTAAAATTTGCTATAAGATTTCAACTATAATCTTTAGGGAAAAAAAATTGATTGGCGAATGATACTTTGCATACAATTAATAAACAGTACGATAAATGGCAAATTCAACACCACATTTCAGCAAAACTTTTCTTGATTCATCGATTTATATGAGTGATTTCGTTTGAGATTTTACCGGCACATAGATAGTGGTAAACTGACAACAGAGAAATACTTATTGTATAATCTTTTCTATATCTTTGACTGTTGCTAAATTGAATTGATGTTGAGTATATGTAAATAGAATAATGTAAACGACACAGTGCGATTGAAGATGAAAAGCTATTTCAATCATACTGTAACATGGATAAGAATCTCAATTGTAACAACACAAAAAAGAGCAAGAATTGAGCATTTGCAATTTGGCGAATCTGATAGCTTATTTACTTGCCAAATGAAGCATTTTGTCGTGATTTGGCACGATGGCAAGTGGCAGCTAGAATCCTGATTCTAAGTGGTTTCTTAAGAGGATTGATCACTCCTACAAAATTATCTTCCATAAAATTAAGTCTATGGACGCTTAATGCATTCATATATTTAAAATATCTCAAGGGAAAATTGATATTCTTAACTTCATTTCTTTGTGCACTCTCTTCTTAAAGAATGTTTTTTATTTCTTAATTCTCAAACTATTTCTAAAATCTATGCTTAATTTAATGTTTTATGTGTTAAAAGCTGATGAACTGTAAATAAAATTTTAACACATCATATAAAATTAAGTACTATACTTCAGCAAAATTTTGAAAACTAAGAAAAACAGAGACATCTTTTAAGAAGCGAATACAAAAAATAGAAGTTAAAAATAGTAATCTTAATATCAATGGAATAATAATAATTGTAAATGGAAATATTTTAAATATATAAATGCATCAAATGCACATAGACTTTAGATTACTGAGGGGAATTCGGAAGGTGAATGACAAGCCCCCTTAATGGAGGTAACGTTTAAATTCAGTTTTTGATTGTTAAAAATAAGGTAACAAATAGTGTTATGAAAATTTATTACAGAATTATTTATTAACTATTTATTTATTGATTATTAATATTATTTCTTATTATAATATGTATTTATTAATTATAATACTTATTTATTAACATTAAGGAAAAAAAATAAGTACTGAAACAAAACTTTAATTACCTAAGTTAATTTACTACAAGTATTTAAAAAATGTGTACATTGATGTTTGCTTTAATTTTACAATTTTATCTTTAATAACCATTTTGGTTCTTCAAACCCTTTAAAATTTCAGTTAAATAAACGCAAATTTTTTTCATCTTGAACAGTTGGGTATTCCATTATTATTATTATTAAGAGTTTTCAGACAGGACAGGGCATTGGGTTCACTGTCAAATATTCTCAATTTAGAATAAGAATCAGATTTACTGTCTGGAAAGGTATAAAAGGATTTAAACACTTATAAGTTACCAGAAAAATACTAAAAAAAGTTAAAATTAAATTCTTAGGTTTAAATTTTGGCTCAGAATTTTGATGAATAATACATTCTTCTCAATTTTTGAACAAATTGCTTTAACATTGTTTTTTTCTTATTCAAAGGCACTGGAATCGTATTTTATTCCAGCTACTCTAGTCAGTTCTTTATGTCAGTCTGAAGTGAATTTAATAATATTTCTAGTTAGTATGCAAGTAAAAAAGGACACTGCATATAGTTTTCACCAAATAAGAAAGATTTCCTAAAAATAATATTTACATTTCTTATAAAAAAGGACAGAGCGGATTTATTAAAAAGGGCATTTTTGTTAGTTAAAAGGGTATTTTTGTTGGTTTAAAGGGTCCTTTTGTAAGTTTAAAAGGCAATTTTGTTCGTTTAAAGAGCAATTTTGTTTGTTTAAAAAGCAATTTTGTTGATGTAAAGCATATTTTTGTCATGAAAAGGTGCACTTTTTGTGAAAAAAAGCACTTTTGTTACAATTCCCATTGGATTATTTTTGTCAGTAGAACATGCATCATTGATGGAGTCAAAAATTATACTCTAGAAGGGATGTTGTCAACATGTATTAAGTTAGGCACTTCATAACAAATTTTAGGGCTTTTTCATGTTGTTGTTATTACTAGCTTGACCCTCCTTTTAAACAACTACCTAATTTCATTGTGTCTCTAATAAGAAATCTCAAAGCAAACAAACCGCACATCAGGTGCCCACTACCTATTAGGGCAGACCGTAAAAAACTTTTTTTTGAAATTCTTTTCTCCCTAGCATGGAAAAGTTGTGTAGTAGTATCACTAACATACTCACAAAATTTCACAACAATCAATAAATATTTTCAGATTCCACTTTTGGGCCGAAATATGCAATTTTAGCCAAAAATGCTGTAAATTTTCAAATTTCAGCAATATTTTTAATATTCAATTTTTTTTTCGCCCTAGAGCAGAAAAGTTGATACAATACATAAGGAACATAAGTACAAAATATTAAAGTGACTAAAAAATATCTTCTGGTTCGACTTTGGAGTTAAAATATTGGAGATTTATCGAAAATGATGCAAGTTTTCACATTTTAGTGATTTTTTTTAGTTTTAGATTTTCTATTCCTGCTGGCATAGAAAAGTTTGAAAAATATAATAGAAACATAGGGGAAAACTTTAGAATAATCAATAAATATCTTCCAGTTTCCCTTTCACCATTTAAAACTATCAAAGTCACCAAAAATTATATAAATTTTCTCTTCTCAGGAATTTTTGTCTTATCAATTTTCTCTTCTCGCTAGCGCGGAAAATTCAGAAAATCATATGACAAACATAAATGCAAAAATTTAAAGTAATTAATAAATATCTTTTGGTTTGACTTTTACTACTTAAACTGGCAAATACATGGCATTAATGTACACAAAAATCATAGAACAATGAAATTTAAAGCAATCTGAAAGAAATGACTCTAATAAGTTCAGTTTTCTGCTCATTAACTGTAGTGTTACTGTTGGTTTAATGCTCTGCTCGTGATAAGTTCGTAATGGGGATATTCAATTTTAGCTTCTATATTTTATTGAAAAATAATACATCTGAAAGTGTTTACAAAATTTTAATTTTTAATATTGTGTTGAACTAATAGTGTGCATGGAAAATATTATAATTAAGATGCAGTACACGGAATTTGTCATATCCCATTTTTTGGGATCCTACAGTATTAAGAACTAGCGTTCTACCAATTTATGAAGATGTAATGTACTTTTTTGTTTGTGAGAAATGAATCTAAATATAATTAAAAATCGGACCCACTTTTTAGGTAATAATGGATTATGGGCTGAAATGGTTGAAGCAATTTGGCAGGCTGTCTCAGTTCCAACGGTTTCTAGGCAAAGAATAGTCCAAATGATTGGTTCATATAATGATAAATACAAGTGCATAAAGGAGTTTGACGCTAAAGAACAGAAGAAGTCAAAATTGTAAATTTCCCTATTGGAAGGGGAAAAAACGTCTGTTTGAAATTTTTTCTTATAAGTGTACATCTCTAGAAGGATGTAAGTGCCCACGTGATATACAAATTCCAGAATTGGAAGACAGTTACTTGAGGATCAAATAACTTCAAAGAAATTGTCGATAGAGCCAATTCATAGACTTGGAAACACGGCCCACAACACGGAAACTTAGTAAATGAACGAGCAGGCTCGAAAAAGAATAAAAAAGTTTCAGAAAATGATATAAAAGAGAAAAACAATCATTACTGCTTCATCGAAAATTAGAGTCATTTAAATCTTTTAGTCTCATTGATGAACAACTGTGTCACGATCTTAGTGATAAACCTTTAATGTCATTGCAATCAAACATAAATAATATAAATATATCACGAACAACCTGTCGTCCTGCCCTAGCCAGAGCTTAAGACACAATGGGAGTGTCCGACTGAGTTCCAGCATCAGTAACAAGTGCACTTCTTTAAGACTTAGGAGTTGTGACACATGACGACATGTCCAATATTATAGACAGGCATAACACAAGAAGAGAAAGAAATAAATATCGCATGAAATGCCAAGTCCAAGGTTAGAGGTTAATATCCAAAAACACCTTGAAAAGATTGTATTATGACTGTTGAAAAGATCAAACTTTAATTCAGAGGAATATTGAAGGAACCGTCCATCAACAAAGAGTGCTTGAAGAATACTTGACACTTATAGAAGAACCTGGCTGAGATTATACAGGGCAAGTGTCACCAATAACCTCTTCTGCTACATTTCTCATATGATTTTCCATACTTTCCGCTCCAGCGAGAAGACAAAATAGATAAGAAAAAAAAAAAATTCCTGAGATGTGAAAATTTACATACTTTTTGGCTACTTTGACATTTTTAGACCCCAAAAGGGAAGCCGGAAGATATTTATTTATTATTCTAAAGTTTTTACTTTCTTCTATCTTCAATAGAAGATATAATGATAAGTGATAGAAGATATAATGATAATTACAAGTGCATAAAGGAGTTTGACACTAAAGAACAGAAGTCAAGAATACTATCTTCAATAGAAGAAAGTATTGTAATCGAAATTTTTTTCGACTTCCGGTTTCCAACGGATTTACACGTAATAGTGGTCAGAGATTCCAAAAAACATGTTTTTACAAAATGTCTGTCTGTCCGTGTATATGTTGCCATTCTACCATCAAAAAGTGTACGAAGTTATGCACATAATTGAACCAAATTTTTTGTGAATGTTTTTGACGTGTCAAGCAGGTCCTCCTTCAGTTTTGAAATATTCTGCCGGAAGGCGGCACTGCAATCGTGATTTTTGTGCCATATATATTTATTTATTATTCTAAAGTTTTTACTTTCTTCTATCTTCAATAGAAGATATAATGATAAGTGATAGAAGATATAATGATAAATACAAGTGCATAAAATAGTTTGACGCTAAAGAACAGAAGTCAAGAATACTATCTTCAATAGAAGAAAGTATTGTAATCGAAATTTTTTTCGACTTCCGGTTTCCAACAGATTTACATGTAATAGTGGTCAGAGATTCCAAAAAACATGTTTTTACAAAATGTCTGTCTGTCCGTGTATATGTTGCCATTCTACCATCAAAAAGTGTATGAAGTTATGCATAGAATTGAACCAAATTTTTTGTGAATGTTTTTGACGTGTCAAGCAGGTCTTCCTTCAGTTTTGAAATATTCTGCCGGAAGGCGGCACTGCAATCGTGATTTTTGTGCCATTTTCAATACTGTACCGACCAAAAGTATATGAAATTATGCATCGAAGTGAACCAAATTTTTTGTGTATGTGTATGACTATGGCTAATTGGTCCTCCCTAAATTTGAAAAAAATCCGTCGGAAGGGGGCGCTGTAATCGTGATTTTTGTGCCATTTTCAATATTGTATCAGCCAAAAGTATATGAAGTTATGCATCGAATTGAATAAAATTTTTTGTGTAAGTGTATGGGTATATCTAGTTGGATCGCCCTGAATCTGAAAAAAAATCTGCCGAAAGGGGGCACTGCAATAGCGAATTTTATGCCATTTTCAATATTGCACCGCATAAAAGTGTATGAAGTTAGTCCTAGAACTGAACTAAATTTTTGTATATGATTATTTTTTGGTAAGACAAGTAGGTTCTCCCTGAATTTGAAAAAACAAATCTGCCTATCATTCTACTGTCCATCGGCTCGTGCAGAGACAGAAACTCGTTTTTACTCCAATTAATTGATTGAAGCAGAAATTTAAGATGAAAATCAAAGTTGATATGGTATTGAATTAAAATTATTAAAGCATTAAAATGAGTAACTATTTTTTTTTAATTCTAAAATGTACGTATGAGATAGAAGAAAGTTTTGGGATTGGCACATCCAACTAGTTTACTTATGTTTCTGTCATATTCTTCGAACATTTCCATGCCAGCAGGAATAGAAAATCGAAAAATAAAAAAATGACTTAAATGTGAAAATTTGTATCATTTTCGACAAATTTCTTATATTTAGAACCCAAAGTGAAACCCGAAGTTATTTTTTAATTACACTAATATTTTGGACCTGTGTTCCTTATGTTCTCTTTCAGTTTTTCCACACTACGGAGAAGAAAAAATTGAAAATTAAAAATATTACTGAAATGTGAAAAATTACAACATTTTTGGCTAAAATTGCATATTTTGACCCAAAAGTGGAACCGGAAGATATTTATTGATTGTTGTAAAATTTTGTGAGTATGTTAATGATACCACTACACAACTTTTCTACGCTAGGGAGAAAATAATTTCGAAAAAAAGTTTTTTACGCTCCACCCTACTGCCTATGGTACTATATAGCAGGGATGCTGCACACACACTGGAGGTCCCCTTCTTTCAAACAAATCGCTAATTTATACACAAATATCAAAACTAATGTACTTTGAACCGGGTCTCGACTGCCTAAGGCACCATACAGCAGGTGTGCTGCACACACACACTGCAAAATCTTACAATCTACATTACAATATAACACATGAGGTGTGTTGACAAAACTTTAAAAAATTACCATTATTAATATTATTATTTAATTTTTATGAATTTTTCTACATTAATAAGAGAAATCAAGTTTCAAACTTTTAGCTCAATATAGTAAATTTTGTCTGCGTTTCAGAAGAACTTAATCTAAATTTGTATGTTATAAATTTTTCATTATGTGGTGTTTTTTTTTTTTTGTTGTTGTTTTTTTTAACCTTTTCCAGCAATTTTTTAACACTCATAAAAGAAAATTCACTTAAGATCTCAATCTCTTAAACTAATATGGTAAATTTTACACTCTGTTCAATAAAGTTTATTTGTATTCATAAAGTTACTTTTATGTTATTTTTAGTTATAGTTAGTTCTATGTTATGTTATTATTGGATTTCTAACATTTTTTTAACATTTATAAAAATACTTCAATTTTAATCTTTTAGCTCAATATTTTATTCCTCTACAATCTGCTTTAATTTATACGTAATCTTTCATATTTTAGAAATTTATGAGAATTTTTTTAGTTTTTTCATGCTTTACAGAGATATTTTGAATTCAGGGTATGAGATATTTATTAGAAAAAGGAACATGCTTTCCGATTCCAAATCTTTTCAATAGTCATGCTTGCACATTTTATTCTTTTAAGTAGAAAAAGGATTACCTGAATGTATCAGAAATTTTTGTGTTGCTGGAATAAAGAAACTGTTGAGCAACAAACCGAAATAATGATTAAAAAAAATCACCAAAATTAACCTTCATTCTCGTATTATTAAAAATAATAATAATAGTTAGTATATTTGTTGTCAATTGATTATTTTGTTCAAACTTTTAGAAAGTTAAAATAATAACAAATTAAGTGGACCAAATTTACATTAAAATATAATAAATTATATGAAAAATGTAGAACCCTACAAAAAAAAACCCCCACTATTAAACACCTGGGAAAAAAAACTGATAAAGAGTTGCAGTTTGTTTATTTAGTTTGGAAAAGTTGGACACTTCAGAATCAGATAAGCTTTGCACTGATATGTTTCACTAAGCAAAAAGCAACACTGGATAAATTTTAAAAAACTTCTGAAAAAATAGTTTAAAATCTACCTAAGTATTATAAATGGCAAAAATATTGTGGCAAATAGCTTTGTTGTTTATTAAAAATAAGTAACATCAATAGATGCATCATAATTTTTGGAATTAAAATTTATTAATGAATAAAAAATTAGCTAGTTTTGCATATTTTGAATGAACATCACAATAAACATTTTCAACAAAAAGAACATCTTTAACACATCAATTAGATTTTTGCACCATGATCCTTTATTTTTTGTTAACATCTTCTTTAGTGCAAAAAGGATATATGAAAAAGGCATTCTGCCTTTTTAATGTCTAATAAGAGCTCATAGGTATTTCAAACTAACAAACAGGGCTCTTTAAAAAATTTCAAACAGCAACATAGCCTAAAATAAAAAATTATTTCCAAAAATAACACTGATAAGTTTATTTGTGCACTTGATAAGGAAATGATAGAATAAAAATGCCATACTGGCAACAAGTTATGAAATTTTGAAAACAATAAAGTAAAGTGTATTATGGGAAAATGGTATCTATAGATCTAAAAAAAAATTAAGAAAAGTTGGCTAGTTGCCTCAAAAGTTTAAGTATCACTATGAACCATAAAAAGATTTCAAAAAAGATTAACTTAAAGAAGATTGTAAATAACTGGAACTGAAATTAATGGATTTAAAAGAAAACAAAAGCATTGAGGGAAATATTATTACTTAACGTTTAACTGCCACAGGTCCTTAGAAATGCCTACATGTATTAAATATGCTGTTAGAAATGGCTGCATGCATTAAATATGCATTTAGTAAATTTCTGCACCTGGCTGGCCAACTCGTGTGACAGCACAGCAATTTAACCACTAGGGCGATATTTTACACATTTATGACATGTTAACTTTCTTACTATTATTTCAGAAAACTAATCTTTGCCTTATTAAATTGCAGAATTATGAGATTACATAAGATACTGGAGATTGCTTCAGATTTCATCATCAGTAAGAGATTAATGAAATTTAAAGATTGTCAATTGAGAAAATGTTAAAATAAATATTTATAAATAAAAAATAATAATGAAGACATTAAAAATCAATAATCATAGTTTTAAATTGGAAAATATTCAAGCATAATTTCTCCAACAATTGAAAAATATGTCATTTTACAATGTATTTTTAAAGGATAAACATAAGCTTTTTCATTTTTTTAAATACAAGGCCTTATCTTAAATGTTTTTTAATATGACTTAAGTTTTGAATAATCAATAAAAAAGGGAGAAAATGAGAAAAAATAATGCATTGAATAATATTCTATATTGTAAACAGATAATTAAATCTAACCAGGAACCCAATTTTACATCAGGGACAAAGAAGACTTAGTTTATTTTCTATACCCATACAGTTATATCACAACATCTATGATGTATTATTGTAATCAGTGACTCACTAAAAGAACATATGACTTCATGTGGCTGCTGGAAATATTCTGTGTGTAATGTGTAATCATCATTCAAGCCAGTAAAATTTTCATGAAAAAAAATGTGCATTATACATTAAGAAATACAGTAATTACAAACTTCTGCCTTCTATCTGCAATCTTAATAATGTAAGATAAAGTTGACCATTTAATTATATTAACAAAGTATCATAAGTATATGAAAACATTGATTTAAAAAATATTCTAAAGGAAATAACATTGAAGACATGCAAAGAAAACTTCAATTACAAAATATTTATAGTTGTATAATAATACTAAATATTATATAAATTTTTAATCTCACATACAAATTAAAATAAGTAAAAAAAACAGAAATAAATTAAAAAAGGGCTAAATGATGCTTTCATTAAAAAATAAAATTAAATTCAAACTTTTTCAACTGACTACATAGTATAGCAGTCAAATTAACTGAATTTGGAGACAAACTTTCAAATTTAACTGCATAAGTAAAATTTTAAAAAATGGTTAGAATGTATGGCAGGTTTACCTTTATCTACCTTAGGAAGAGTGATGTGTATGCAAATAGTATGTGCATATACATCTAAAACTCTGAAAAGTTTTGATTGACTATAAGGCTTTTCAGCATCAGCAGCATCCTTGTATTCAACAAAAACCTGAAATACATTAAAAATATTAAATATGCTTATATCTATATTTTCTAATTTGATTTGTATGTGTGTGTATACATTATATACAGAACCTTTAATTATAAAACAATATATATCAATAAAACATGAAAAAAATGAATGAATATAAGGAAAATAATCAAAATTTGTAGAGCCATAGTAGATTCCTCAGACCCCCCAAATACTACGGAACTAGAAATAAAGTATGTGGTGTCATCTTTGTATCAGCCATGAAAAAGCAGAATAATATGAATTTAGGGTTATCAACACACATAAAACAAAAATAAAATGGGAAAAATCATAAAAAACAATTTTTTTTATGCCCTTTTGATAAAATTTGTGTTCTTTCGCAATTTGGCATTTTTTGACAAAAGTTGCCACTTTTGTGATATTTTAACAAAATTTGCCAATTTTTCGAAGGAATTAGTCCTTTTTTGCAATTTTTCACTGTATCTGGGGGGGGGGGGTTGACAAAATTTGCCATTTTCCACAAATCTTGAAGAAATGCAATTTTATCACTTTTTTAGATAAAAGTTGCCATTCTTTTCGTGATCTTTTGATGAAATCGGCTGTTTTTCAAGATTTTTTTCGGCAAAATTTGTCCTTTTTTTCGGGATTTTTTGATGAAATTTGCATTTTTTTTCCCCCTTTGACTGAAATAGGGCTTTTTCTGTGATATTTTTACAAAATTGTGGATCCTATGGAACACGTAAGAGCTATTTTTATGCATCTCATCCCCAATTTTTTGTGGAATTACGGGCTACAGCGCATATGCGGCATCGTTGAGTTCCAAAAAAAGTCACCTCTTTTCTTGAAATAGTTGCTTTTTAATAGTTTTCGGCCTAAGATAGCCACTTTTAGTAGCATTTTAGTTGCCTATGGCAGCCCTGTAGAGTCATTCCAAAACAAAAAAGAAAAATGAAGATGACCTAACTTTATGTGCAGGACTATTTTTTAAACAATTTCAAGGCGTCTGAATTTGAATAATAAAGATTATAAATTTGTCCATTTTTTATATAAAATGGGCGTTACAGATATAATTGTAGATAACTTTTCATAAACATATTAAAACATAGTTTACTTTCCTTTCATTTCAGGTACAGGTCGGGTTATGTTGAAATACTTTGGCTTGAAACCTGTCAGATTCAGTCAAACAAGCAAGTCACTAAAAATTATTTTGTCAAGCTTTATTTTTTTTTATTTTATTTATTTATTTTATTTTATCTTATTTTTAATTTTTTGAGGAAGGGATGTTAGGTTGTGCATTGATTTTAAATGAAATTTTCAGGTTCAAGTTGAGTACATTCCAACCTGTACTAGACTCTAAAGAAAGCCTGTTTTCTATTAACTTCTACTCTGATGGATCTCTAGTGAAATAACCTGTAACTAATGACAGGAGTCAAAATGTTCTTAGAATCTGATTATCACATGCTTTTTTGCTCTTAAATAAAATAATTTCCTCAGTACCATCAAGGAGTTTTTTTATCATTACATGATTTCAAGACTATGTGTTTCCAAAATAAATTCCAATGCTGTTTACAGAAGACAAAAAAAAAAAAAAAAAATCATTGTGCAAAGAAATTCATGTCTCCAGTTACGGGTTAAGGGTAATATTTAAATACTCTCTCTCTCTCACACACACAAAAAAAAGAAGTACTGATGCTGAGTTGCAGCACAAACTAAGTGTTAATTTAAAGTTGCCTGTAATCAAACTACATTACTCTCCATGCACCATGTGAAAGTAAATCAATATGCATGATACACAAAATTAATGTAAATAATATATTTTATTTCAAGAAATTACTGATTTATCATTTGTCTCTTTAAATTATTAATTTCTACTAAGTAGAAAAAAATTATTTTAATTTATTAATGTCGTCATCATGATGACTAAGAATTTATAACTTTTCAAGTTAGAAAGATTTGACCAATAACTATTTTATGCAGAAAATTGTTTAAACGATGAAAAAAAATTCAGTTTACCTTATTGCTTTTTCGAAATCCTTCACTATGAAGGGTATGTGATGGCACATCTAATAATTCAGTTTCATTACTATAAGCTTCAAGGACTACTCTCATTTTAGTTCCATCTTCTAACCCAAGAGCCTAAAAATAATTTTAATTTTAATAATGTAAATTATAAATAGTATTTTTAACAATGAGTTTGAAAAGAAATACTTTTGCATACATCAGCTATTTGCTTTTTTAATTCTTCAACAGTGTTGGATGGATGGCAACGAATAGTTTTACAGCAATTTATGACAGTCTCTTGCTCCAAATCAACAAAATGAACTTTAACAGTGGTTCCTGTTGAAAATTAAAAAGGAAGTTTGACTTCTAAGTCATCAATAAAGAATACAAAGGTATGATTACACTACAATCCAATACTACAGAATCAATAATGCAACAATATATTGCATTGCTAATGTAAGAAAATATAAATATTTTATGGAAAATAAGTGAAGCAAATAAATTGAAGTGTAATACAGTGAACCTGCTGAAACCACCACCACCTGGCTAAAGTGACCACTTTTGGAAAATTTTACTTGTGCTCATATAAAATAATATGAGAATTGTCCCGTAATGCGACCACCTGTCTAATGTGTCCACTTGTGTAAAGCGACCCGTTAGCCTGTCATTGTCAATGTTACTTGAACCTGTGAAAAGTGACCATCCATTTTTCTGCATGTGAAATTTTTCAAACTAAAAGATTAAACAGATCATTTTTTGATTTTTTTTCTTTTTAATCCATTAAAAAATACTGGAATTTGTCTGCTATAGTGACTATTTGCTTAATGTATAAAGTGACCACTTTGTCCTTTATTATAATGATAGTTGCACTTGTCTAAGGTGATTTTTAATGAAAAGGTTTTTACTGCTAATTACAGAAACATTATCATTATGCAATTACAATGAAAATAAAAATGCATATAAATTACAGAGTACCCTGTAGTTATGTGTTATTTAAATCAATCACTACAGAATTTCAACTATATTCAAAAGAAATAACACGAGTTAAGTAAATTATCTTCTTTGTAGTATATTTTAAATTAGTAATTCAGTTACTGTAGTTGTTAATTAATCAGTTCATTACTTAATGTAGTGTATTTTTCTTTATTTATATTTTGTTTTATTTTTTGAGTTCACAAAAGTTTCCATGTGCCATTTTGAAAGATACTCCATAAAGTGGTGACCACCTCTAAATAGTGACCATTTTAACTGGTCCCAAAGGTGGTTACTTTAGACAGGTTCCACTGAACTATCATCACAAGAAAGTTTTCTTGTATAATAATTAGAGTACAAATATACAGACAAATAAACAGTAAAAAACTGAATTTAATACTATACTTTTCAGATTTTTTTTTCTGTTTGGTTATTTATTAATTTATTATTAATTTTCAAAACTAAAGTTTTAACTACATGTATATAAACATTAATTTCTTTCATTTTCATGATGCAAAATTGGAAATATTCATTTACAAAATAAATTAATCTAAAATGTACTAGAAATTTTAACTAATTATGAGAAAATACACATACATACCACCAGGTTTATATTCTTGAAATTGTTCATTTGGTTTTCTAATTTCTAAAAGTAGATCAAATTTATAACTAGATTTTACCCCTCCTAATAGTTCACCCATCGTTTCGTCACTGTTTGCATCGAATGAACTTTCCAGAGAATCATTAAAATCATCATACTTAATAAGCCTACAACATTCCAATGGTACAATATTTTGTAAGCCCATGATCTACAATAAAAAATCAAAAGGCATAATATCATTAAAGTATAAAAAATATGCATTTACAAACATAGATCAGAAAAAAATACAAAATAAAAAGTTTCTTTCCTTGTAATTAATCCTTTTTTTTTTTTTTTTTTTCCCAGTCAACTTAAAAAACAGAAGTTACTCAATTCATGCATGATTTTTTTCAAACAGATGTGGTTACACTGCAACATTTTTTTTTTTTTCCATTAAAATATTTTAAACAAATTTAAATTAAATCAATACACATTTTTCTTTTTTTAAATTTAAAATTCTTCCTAAATGATTTATTATTTTTGGCAAAATTATTAAATTAAGTTACTGATTAAATTTTACTAAAAAACAATTTTAATTTATTCCTCAGAAAAAATCATTAAAAATAAACATAAAATAAAAATCTTAATTTTAACACTTTCCTAAAAAATATTTTTTATACCAGTTTTTAAAAATAAAATTCATATTATTTTAAACATTCTAACAATCTTTGATTTAAAACTTTATAACTCTTTGTGGCATTGCTTGGAAGCAGCCAATAAGCTATCTTCCAGCTTCTTTTCAATTTGGCATTGAAGAAGATCTTAGCATCGTTTCTCTCTTTTAAACCTTGAACATGTCAGGTGAGGTATGTTGGCATTACAAAAATTTCATTTTAACCATTGGATCAAACAAATCACTTGATCAATTTGCATAAAGCAATACTTTTTGTGATACTAATTATGATTCATGATAGATTGAATGACTAACTAGGCACCAATATTCATTTTGAACTTTAATGTATCACAGATGAACATAAGTTTTTCTACTCTGACATATTTTGGATACTGCTAGCTTTCATATAACTTTATTGTTATAAATTATAATTTTTATCTAGAGGTTTCTGAAACCAATTCTTGGGATGATTAGTGGAATCCAATGTTATTTAAATCAAGAAAGTTTAAAATGTACATTTTTTGAAATAATGGACATCCATTAATTTTATTCTTAAAGATAACTTTTACATGGATATATCTATGAGTTTTCTATCCCTTTTACAGTTTATGAAATCAAAATGGTAAGAAACTACTATTTCTATTTCAATACATTGATGATGTTATATGGAGCTATGCTGGAAACAACTACTAAGGAGTATCTTAAACATTAACTTTTTTTTAAGGGAATGATATTGTCCTAAGAATCATATTTAGATCAGACAGATATCATATTCAGATATATAAAAATGTATGATTAATTTATATTGTATGCTGAAACACCATGAAAAAAATCCTAAAAAAATTAATTGGTTAAAAAAATACGAGATATTTAATTTTAAAATACTTCAATGATGATTTCTCTACATCTTATAAAATAACTTTAAATACAATGTACACTTCAGAAATAATTATTCCTAAGATACATGTACATTTTTTAGTGCCTGAATTAAAATACATAACCTACTTATGAACCACTAGATAGACTTGATTACATAAAAAATTGAAATTAAATTTAAAATATACATAAAAACATTTAAATCAAAATCAAAAATATACAAAAATAGATGTTTCGCTATGCAACGCACAGCATCATCAGTATAAATATCAGAATAACAAAATAATTAACAACCATGGACGCAGTCAAAGTTATTGTTCCAAAAACACATAATGTTCCTCTGGAATCAAACCAGATTCATTGAGCATGTAAAGGTACAGCCTAGTGAATCAATTTTTGATGACTAATCTATAACAGCAATTCCCAACCTGCGGATTGTGGCTGGTGTTTTAGTAGGTCATGGAACAATCAAGATATGCCATGAATACATATTTTTTATTTCATCTCTCTAAAAGAACATAACAAATATAATATTTTACAACCACAATAATCATGAAAAAACTTCATGAGGAGACAGTGTTTTCTTAAATAGTCAGTCAGTATCAATATTATGATCCTGTTGTGAGATATGCCACAATTCACGCAGTCATTATGGCAGTCCTGAAGAATCCTTAATTTTTTTATATATGCGCATAGCAGCAAAATATCCAGAAATATCTAAATCAACATTTGAGATCCTTGATGGGGGTTCAAAATGACATACTTTTGTGAACATGTTTTTTCTATATTTTTTTATACTTTGTTGTTTTTGAAAAAAAAGTACAGAAAAAAAAATGCGTTTGAAAAGTGGTTTTAGGTTAAAATTAACCAGTTTGACTCTGATGTAAACGCCCTCATCGCTAAACAGTGCCAAGATTTTCATTTATTGTAAAGTTGTGTTTTCATAATAATTAAACATATTTTTCCTTATATTTGTTGTTTTAATTGCACACATTTAGATTACCAATTCTCGTTTTATTAATAGTATATCCTTCAAACAAATATTTGCCTTTTTCATAAGATAGGATAGCAGATAGTTTATAAAGGTTATACAAAATTTCTTTGCTGATATTAGATACACCCTCATAATAGTTTTTTTTTTACTTTTTTTTTTTTTTTTTTTTTTGTAAATTCAAAGGTGGGTCACATATCAACAAAGGTTGGGAACTGCTGATCTATAACAATAAGCACTGCAGTTATTTATCAAAATCAATGAATTTTTAAAAGATGGAGTGTGGTAAATAAAATAATTATGTTCCGCAATAAATAATGCCATACAAAAAAATTTATTCTTTTATCATCATATACTCCTGCATTGGAATTCTTTGCAGTTTCTTTTATTTCATGCATTATTCTAATATAATAAAGAAATATTTTATTTCAAAATGTTTTGAATGTTTATTTCAAAATGTATTAATAATATTGAATGTAATTTTTTATCTTTTCCAACTTTTTAAAAGACTCAGTAAATATGAGGTTAAAAAGTAGAATATTTAATTACATAAAAAAAAAAATAAATAAATAAAAAATATTGAGTAAATTCAGAATGGTTGCCAAACACATATCTAAACCATAAGTACTCAGGATATTCCATATTTAATAAAAAAATCTTTAATTGTATATATATATTTTTTTTTTCTTTTTTAGTACAGGTATGTGACACAAATTTTATGGGCACTCTGTCTCAAGAACTAATACATGGAATTTAATAAAAATTTTTATTCAATTAATCCTTGATATAAATTGAAGCTAATTAGTTTTTGGTGTGAATTGCTCATCAAGTGATGCTATTATGCAGCATTTTTCAGGCTTTCAGCAATCACTCAATCTCCAGAACTAATGTATGGATTTTCATTATTTCAATTCAGTTAGTTCATGATGTGAATTGGTTTGTTTTACATTTTGATGTAAATCGCTTAACAGGAGATGCTGCTATGCTGCATGTTTTGTGATTTTTGCAATACCTCAATCTCTAGAACTGATACACAGAATTTCATCAAACTTCAGATTCAATTAATCCTTGGTATGAATTGACATTTTTTATTTGGTGTAAATCGCTGAACAAGGGACACTGCTACCAGACTTGTATAAAACCAAAAACTTTCTGCGCACGTAATATTGGGTCAAAAAATTTCTGCAAATTAATGTTGGGTGTAATTCGCATTTTTTGTGCACTTCATGGTCATTGCGATTTATGAATGTAAATTGTGTTTTTAGAACGATTTATGGACATAATTCGCATTTTTTATGCGAATAATGAATGTAATTCACATTTTACCCGAATTATGAATGTAATTTGCTATTTTTATGTGATTCATGGATGTAATTTGCATTCTTTGAGCTTTCTGTCGACGAATTTCTCGTTTTTTTGATCGATTTATTGACGGAATTTGTGTTTTTATGTGATTTATGAACATAATTTGTTTTTTTTTACATGATTCTTGTTCGTAATTCGCATTTTTTTGCACTTTATGAACGTTATTCGCATTTTTTTTAGCTCGATTCATGCATGTAGATTGTGTTTTTTGAACGATTTATGGACGCAATTTCAGTTTTTACACGATTCATGGACGTAATTTGCATTTTTTTAGCAATTTATGAACGTAATTTGCATTTTTTATGTGATTCATGAACGCAATTTGCATTTATTATGTGATTTATGAATGCAATTCGCTATTTTTTATGCAATTTATAGATGTAATTTGCGTTTCAGCTTTCTGCCGATGAAATTCACTTTTTATGAGCGATTTATGAACGTAATTGGGAATGTAAATGGAATTCATAGACATAATTCCCATTTTCATACAATTTATGGACGTAATTCTCGCTTTTTTACACGATTCATGGACGTAATTTGCACTTTGAGGGATTTGTGGACGTAATTCGTATTTTTTACGCGATTCATGAATGCAATTCGCATTTTTTGAGCAACTGATGGATGTAGTTAGAGTTTTTTTATGCAATTCATGCATGTAATTCACGTTTTTTTACGCAATTCATGCACGAAATTCATATTTTTTATGCAATTCATGGATGGTATTTAAATTTTTAAAGTGGTCTTTGGACGAAATTCGCATTTCGTACTCAGCCTTTGGGCAAAATTCATGTTTTTTGTGTAGTATTTTGTCGAAATATTGTTTTTTTTACATGATTCTTTGTTGAGATGCACTTTTTTTACACAATTATTTGTCGAAATCGAAATGCATGATTTTATATGATTTTTTATTAAAATTCATGATTTTTTCAAGGTTTTTTTACCACATTCGCATTAACAATAAATAATTTGTTCATAAAATTGAGGGAATATTTTTATTTTTTGGTTCTAAAAAAAAAAATAATTAAAAAAAATAATAACAAAAAAAAATTTTTTTCTTTTTTAAAATTTTCTGCAAATTTCATAACATTTTCTGCACATGGCGTGCGTCTATATTATACAACTCTGACTGCTACAATGTATTATTCACAATTTCCACAATAGCTCTATCTCAAGAACTAATGCACAAATTTTCATCTAATTTAGGATTCATTTAGATATTGACATAAATTGTTGCTAATTAGGTTTTGTTTTAATCGCCTAATAAGTGGTACTGCTAAGCTGTATTTTGTAGGATTTACACAATTTTAGTGATAATCATATCTCAAGAACTAATGCAGGAAATTTCATATCTTAAAAATCCTCATAATGGGCATAGATTGCATTTAACTTTGGCACTGTGATAGTGAATTTTGACGTATTAACATGTATGAGACAGAAGAAAGTTTTAGGATTGCCTCATCTAACTAGTTCTAATATGGATTAAATGGAAAATAAATATAATGAATTTTACAAAGAAAAGGACAAAGCATGAAATAAGATAAAAAAATGTATTTCCTACAGTCGAAACAACAAATACGAAGAAGAAAAGGAAAAGAAAGAAACACTAACTTCATGTGCAGTAGCTGTGGCTTCAGCAAGAGTAGTATCCTTGTGAACTTTTAATTTCATTTCAACCATACGGCGTTGAACAGGATGCTGACAAAACAATTTAATCTAAAAAAATTTGAGCATTAATATATTGGGTATTGTTTTGATATAAAAGAATCATTTAAATATTAGTTTAAAAAATAAATCAGGCATTATATATATTAATGTATCATAAAATATTGATATTTTTTAATTATCAGAAGAACAATATCACACTCTGATTCTAACGATATGTTTCAATACAATGATCTAAGTTTTGACTTTACTGATACATTTCAAGGACATTTTTTTACCTCATTACAACTTCAAAAAATGAAAAAAGTACAACGCATTCCTTACCAATATCTTCTCCATTCCTTCCTTTGGCTAAAACAAATATTCACTATCCTGCTTCGTTCAAAGCAGAATGATCTTCCAGTTATTATCTCTGTTTCGTTCATATTCCAATATATCCAAATAAGTTACCTATATTTATTGCTATTAGCCACGAATTTCATTGCTCATTCATTACTGAATAAAGCTGTTATTGCCTGTGTTTAACACTGCTACTGCTATTGGTCTAAACATGTTGCAATTTATCAAGGTCACAACCCACATTTTGAAATATCATGATATAAAATATGTGTTGAATCAAGAATAATACTGTAGTTTAGCAACCAGTAAGCCCAACTCAGGAATAACCAATCAGAGTATGCTAATGTTGAAATTTCAATTTTTGTGTTTTGGCAAGTTGGCAAAGCTTCTCCACTTCTTGACTGGTTGCTTTAGAATTCAACTTCCTAGTTACTAACATCTAGAAATTGCCTTCTCTGTGCTGAATAATCTTTCATATGATCTTTACTTATTTTTTTTTATCTTTATTTATTTTATTTATTCTTCTTTATTTTATTATCCTGTAATCCTATGATAAAAATTGTGTTTTTTTCTTCGATCCTTTGACAAAAATCACGTTTTCCTGTGATCTTATGATGAACATTACTTTTTTCTTCGATCATTTGATGAAAATTACGTTTTCCCACGGTTTTTTGATGAAAATTATGTTTTTCACAGCATCTTTTGATGAAAATTATGTTTTTCACAGCATCTTTTGATGAAAATCACATTTTTATCCCGATCAGTTAATGATAATTGTGTTTTTTCCGCAATCCTTTTTGCCTTTTTTTACATCACATTTTAAGTTAAAGTTTCAAGATTTTAAATTTGATTTTTCCATCAAACGTAACGATCTCATAAACTTAGAAGGATCAGTCGAAAATCTGAGGTACACCCAGACCACAATCACCCCTGATTAGTATGACATGTGACAAAAAATCAATTTCAATCTTTTCTTTTGCTTTTTCACACTTTCAGCAATATTCTAAATTTAAGAACCTTTAATTTTAATTTCTTTTTTATAATATTCCGAGCTATATATGAGAAAATTACTTAGAATGTTATTAATGAATAATATATAAAGAACATTGCTCCCTTTTGTAAAAATATTTCTATTTAGTGTATACATGCATATTTAAGGGATATTGTGTGAGAAAATTGGTATAAAAGTGATTCATTGTTTTTTACAACTGTTTGTACATAAATCACAGCTACTAAACTGTCTTTTGAAATTATTATTTTTTTCTTTATTCCCACACACTTTACAGCAGTTATCACAATATATTACCAGTATCAAAAATCAAAGTTAGCTCATTGGTACATTGCCATATTAAATTTCTGATATCGTCCAATTCTATCAAGTATATTACAAAGTGAAATATTTTAAATCATAAACAATTAACAAAATGTAATAGAGAGAACAAACATTAATTTTTTTAAATTATTTTAAGATATATGTTAATATTATAGGTATTCTCATATAATTTATTATTTTTCATATTCAATAAAACATAAAACAATAAGTTAGTACACGACTGTCATGAATAATAAAGCCAAAATTAATGGAAAAGTATTAAAATGGTAAAAACAAATTCAGACATTGGACACTGATTATAGAAATTTTTGCAATACAACTTTTAAAGTTCTGAATACACATAGATATGTATTTTGAGAGCATAAATATTAACAAAAAAAAAATACTTCATTACAAAAAGATAAAATATGTTGTTCAGAGAAAATTAAAATGCTAGCAAGAATATGCATACACATGCACTGATAGAAGATAAACGAAAGAGTATCTAACAAAAATACTGTAATGCAAAATTATAATCTAAAAAATGTTTCTACTGTTAAGTTAAAAAATAACAGGAAAGAGATCTGTAAAAAAATTAACTTTGTACCAATAATCATATTCCAGAAAATATATAAATCCTCAAAAAATAAATACAAAGAAATAAGCTAGTTTATTTATAATTTTTGATTTAATAAATAAAAAATACATATATAAAACAATTGTATAAACACTGGCTTTAAATGATTAAATATACATTGGATTTGAATTGAGATAGCATCATTTATTTCACTTATGACATTCGTGATCAACAAATTAACTAATTCTATGGCATTTATTATTGTCTATATATGAATGCATGAAATATGAAAGAAAAATTCACAGATCATGAGCACGAGGAGAGTGTCTCTTATTTTTTCTATCATTCATGAAGCATTGGCATGAGGGATGTCAATAAAGCAATTGGTACTATTAAGTCTAAATAGAATATTCTATAACTACTAGAATTACCTACAGATAATGCATATGATTTAACATTAAACTTACCAGGAAGATCTCCATATGGTCATACTCAGAAAATTCTGAAAAAATTACAGAATATTCTTCTCATGTGGATATATATTTATAAAAAAATTTTGTGGAACCTCGATAGAAAGTTTGTAAAATTTTTTTTGTTTATTTGGCAATTTATCACTGGTTGGCGATGATATAAATTTTCATAAGATACTTTTTTTCTCAAATATTTTTTAAGATAAAAATGTGTCATGTTAAGCTATTTTGAAAAATTATTTAAATAACTTTAGTTTTGTCAGTTTTAGTTTATTATAACTATAGTTTTGTCACATACATATATATATATATATATAAAATGAAAGTTAAATATAAAAATTTTATGAATTAAAAAAAATTAAAATAAATTTTTTACAAAACAAAAATTAAGTTAAATAGAGCACTGTCGATTTATTTTTGTTGCTATGTAAACAAAAATTTCTCCGATACTGAAATGTATTACTGCAGCATTCTTCATCTAGCCTTTATTTTGGAATAAGCTTAAATATATGAAAATATATTTCTCAATATGAAAGTATTTTTTATACATATAATTATTTTTATAGTACTAAAATTAAATGACTGCTGCAACAAACAATATATATACACTGACGGAAAAAAAAAAATCCCAACACCAAGAAAGACTTGTGTTAGAAAAGTGAAATTGTGTAGGTTTGTTTATAAATTTGAAAGATGACATCGATCAAATTTCACACTTCCCGCATAAGTGTGGTGCTAGTAGCGTCACTCACAACTTTCAAGTCAGGTTTGTTTTAAATGTGTGCTGTAAAGTTCGTGAGCATTATTTATCTTTGAAATTTGATGAATTGAGTTGATGTTAACCAAAAATGCCTTTAAGAAGATTAAGAAGCCATTATCATCAGCTCACCGAGTTCAAATGAAGTTGTATAACAGGGCTACAAAAATTGGATTTTCTTTCCATGATATTGCAGAAAGACTTGGACGGTATGCATCCACTGTGCATGATTGTTGGGAGCAGAGGTCAAGAGATGGTACTGCCTCCAGAAGACCAGGTTCCAGGCAAACACGTGGCACTACTAAAAGGGAAGACCGACGTATTTGGCGTACATCTGTAGTGCATCGTACTGGATCTGCAGAAGAAATTCGAACTGCAGTTGGTACCAGAGTGACACAACAAATTGTTAGAAATCAAAAACTTCAAAGACAGCTCCGAGCTAGGCATCCTATAGCATGCATTACACTGACTCCAAGTCATTGATGTTTAGAACACCAATGGTGTCAAGCAGAAACTCAATGAAGAATGCAGTGGAGATCTGTTATGTTTTGTAATGAAAGTAGCGTCTGCCTTGGCGCCAATGATGGCCATGTGCTGGTCAGAAGGAGGCCAAGGGAACACCTGCAATCAAATTGACTGCGGCCTAGACACATTGGACCTACACATGGAGTCATGGTCTCAGGAGCAATTTCCTATGACAGCAGAAGCACTCTCGTGGTTATCCCAAACAAACTGACTGTGAATCTTTACGTCAGTCTGGTAATTCAACCTGTAGTGTTGCCATTGATGAACAGCATTCAAGGGGAAGTTTTCTAACAGGATACCGCTCGCCCTCAAACCGCTGTTGTAACGCAACGTGCTCTACAGAATGTCGACATGTTACCTTGGTCAGCGAGATCACCAGATCTGTCTCCCACTGAGCACGTATGGGATTTCATTGGACAATAACTCAAGCATCATCCACAGCCACCATTGACCGTCACAATATTGACACAACAAGTACAACAAGCATGAACTCCACACCACAAAATGACATTCGGCACCTGTATGACACAATGCATGCACATGTGTAGGCTTGCATTCAAAATTCTGGAGATTATATTGGCTATTAATATAACAGAATTTCACATTTGAAATGAAAATCTAATCAATTAAAAATGTTAACTAAACAATGCACTGTCCAAATTTCATTACAATAAGTTTTTCTTGGTGTTGGGATTTTTTTTCCCCCCCCATCAGTGTATGTAATACAATATAATCTCTGATCTGAGTTTAACTTCATTAAATATGATTTACATGCATTCTAAAAATTTATTAATAAACAATTTTAATTACATGAAAATTGTTTGCTTCTGGTGAGGAAAAGCACTGCTTGACAAATCGCATGACGCTTTCATCTTTTCTCGTGAAATATTCGAAAGTATTTTATTTTTTTATAAACTTTTTACTATAATTCTGTTGCTAAATTTGACTGATCCTTTATAACATACATAAGTAATTTAATTAGTTTTTTTTTTTTTTTTTTCAAAATATTCTGAGTATGCCCAGTATAGAGACCTTTCTTGTTAGTATGTTTGAAGAAGCTAGTTACATTATAAAATTGTCTTTAAGAAATTAAATCAAAGTTTCATTTCAGCATTTTGTCATCATTTGAATATTTTAGTAAATGAACGTTTTACACATAACTTTCCTATACATAAAAATGGCTATTCAAATAAAATAAATACAAATTAACCTTTATCATGTACTTACCATGCTTTGCTTGATAAAAAAATATTAAGTAAACTTCAAGCATGATGGAAGCATCAAGCAAATAAACTTGAACTTAAAAAAGACCAATTTTTTGTCTTTTAAAATCTTTTAGGTATTTTACTTTTTTTGGCATTTTTCAACAATATACCAATTTTGATTAAGTAATCTGAGTCAAAAGTAGTGTTGCAAGTGGCTCGATTTATGAGGAACATCGCATTTTTCTGTGGTTTCAAGATTTCAATGCATAACCACTGCATGAGCTGCCAAAAGTTCAGATTTTTATGACCTATCAATTCTTTTAAATTTCTTTTTGCACTGTGTTATTTTTTAATATGCATTGAGTGGCATGTAATAAAGTAAAACTTGTGAAGACAGAACCTATCTATAACAGAAATTGTTTAAAGTCCCTTCAAAAAGAAGATCTTACAAATTTATGTGCTTTTTACAGATGCCTATCTACAACTGAGATTCTCACAGTTCCTAGAGATTCTGTGTCCACAGATTGTACTGAACTTTTTCAGTAAATCCTGTGAAAAATTTGTCCTATTTGATTTGTAATGGAATTCTATCTTTAATGTAACAACTTCATTTTTCCATCATTCTACCAACTAATTTTAATTTTTTTTTTTTTTTTTTTTTTTTTTTTTTTTTTTTTACAGGTTTTATTGCATAAAATCCTTGTGTTTATTTAGTATATTAAAACATTTTAGGACATAATCATTGAAGACTAGAGAAAACTGTCATTTTGAATAAGTTTTTATCTTTGCAGATTTGATTGTACAGTATTCTACTGTACACAATGCAAATATTTTAGATTTAAGACAAATTGCATAATGGAAATTTCCTTTTAATAAAATTTACTGTATTTTTATATAGTGATTTAAAAGCTGTTATCATGCTTTCTTTGTTTCTCTGTCCTGTTTCTTTATGTAATATGAAAACAGAATCCACTATGAACAACAAAGAGACTAATAATCAAAAAATACTATGCATTTTTTTATATTTTTTATTATACGAAACTAACATAACAGCTTATATCAGCTAGAGAATAATATTATGCATATAATAATAATATATGCATATTTTGATACTTATTTCTAGTTAATAAAGTCAGTGGCACAAGTAAAAGCTATTTTAAACTTAAGATAAAAAATCAACAAATAAACAATTAAATAGCTAAATACACATTAAATTATGATTATACAATTTTTCAGTTATTTATTACAATTTTTTTTAATATTATATGCAAAACATAAAGTACATAAAATATAAAATACAAATAGAAACAACAACACTCATTTCTTTTTTTTTCCCTTACCTTACACATAGATCTATCCAACTCTCTTTGAAGTCTTTCACGTTCTTCTTGTTCTTGCATACATTGTAATAATGCTTTAATGTGTTCAGGAAACTCATCAGGTGACATACATTCTAAAAATTTTAGGAGAAATAAATAAAAACTCGAAAAGATGTAAAGAAAGACAAACACATCAAATTAATTTTCAATAAGAAGACATTAAATATTATACATAAAGCTGGAAGATATATACAAAAGCTGAGGGGGGAACCTAACAATAAGCAGGAAAATGTTGGTGTGTTTAAGAAAAAACCATCTACTTATAATAAAATCTGAGTGGATAAAAGTGTAGGTAACCAGTTTGGTATGAACCATTCTGGTATGCAAATCGATTGTAGCTAAATGCCATGTTAGGCTTATTGGGAAATATATGCTAACATATGACAACTAAATGATATCATTCCTTTTACTTGAAATAATGTTTGTTCAGCATATTTTTCCATAAAACATGCATATCACATCCAATTATAATATATTAAGTTCCCCCCCCCCCAAAAAAAAAAAACTATTATAAGCAATATAAACAAACGAATGCTTCTTTGTTGCCATTCAAAATCACAAATTCGAAGTCTGGAAACAAATGAATGCCTCTAAGTGATTCATTGAAAAAAGAAAAAAATGCTTATATCAGATTCTGCTTTTAAAATATTTTTTAAAGCAGATGAAAGCCTTTAAATAGATTTTGAAATGCATTTTTCACTTTCGTTTACATTTATAAGCAGTAATTTTACAACATTAAGAAGAAAAAAAAAATGACACTCCAGCTAATATTTTTTTCGTTGACGAGATGCTGTGGGCTGAGACTTGTTTTGGTGCCATCTATCAACACCAATATAAATGAAGAATTTTCAGATTGAAATAAAGTTTAAATAAATGAATAAAAAATGCAAGATGTAATACTGTGATTAGAGATAATTTTCAAAATGTTTCCATTGCATAATTTTAAAATATCACTCAATAGGTATAAATTGAAGGAATATTTTTTTAAATAATTTCTTTGATAGAATTTAAATTTAGTTTTATTAATTTTTTGTAAGATGTTAACATTTATCTGCTTAGTTATTTTTTCTTTTCGATTAAAAATAAATAAAGTTTTTTTTCAAGGTGTAATGGATATGTGAGATGTTATCATGACTGCATTAGTAAGACTGCTTTTTTTTTTTTTTTTTTTTTTTTTTTTTTTTTTTTTACATTTTCCTATTAAATTACTTTTTTCAAAGCTACATTCTAAAGTTATTATGTTAAAAATCAAAATTTTATCTGCTTTGATGTAATTAATATGTGTAGTACATGATTGTATATTCCTTACATTTTAATGTCATTTGAAAAAAAAATATTAATTTTGTTTTGATGCAAGCACATTTCAAAATTGATATAAGCAAAACTTTTAAAAATTGGTGCAATTAAATTATAATTTTAAGAAAGAAATAATAACAATTTTGGTTTTCATTAATATGGAATGAATAGTTAAAGCTACATAGCTGAAGTTTTTAAAAATTGATTTTGATTAATCAATGCTTCCTGCTTCTGCATATTTTCTATAAGATATTATAATTTTACCAAAAAGATTTTTTATTTATATTTACTGCAGCTAGATTGTGTTAAATCCATTTTTAAAAACAAACCATAAAGCCTCATCATTTAATGAACTAGAATCTATCTTATATCCTTCCAATATCTATGACTAAAACCGTTGCCAAGTATTATGTAAAATCTTTAAGAATAGTGTTTTTCTTAGCTAATTATTGTTTTAATAAATACTGTGGTTTGTTTTGTCAAATTGCCAAAAAACTATTTCAGAAACTGAACATCAAGTAGGAAAAAATATATATATATACCATTTGTATTTGTAGAAATACATTGCTATTTTTAAAATATGCTTTTCTACAATACAATCTCTTCAATAATAAAATCTTCATTCTGTTTGTTTGTATAAAGTCTTATGGATATGAAACACAGATCAAAATTCCATCATTTTTGGCAGAGGTTAAATACCAGTGTAAAGTATAAAAATTATTTGTAGAAATTCACATTAAGTAAATGCATACCAAATTTGACTTCTAGTTCTTCACACTTCTTATGTTTTGTTACCCAAAACAGGTTCATTTTAAAAATAATTTTTGTCTTGCTTGAAAAATTTAACAATAATTTAACTATAAAATAAGAGAGAGCTAATCTCTAGAGTAGAGAATTTTATCCTTAGACTTTTAGATTCAAATTAAATGTGATTTAATATGATAGCACTAAGTGCATAGTACTTCCAGAGTGAACTCCATCTGGATCCTGACAATCTTTCATTAAAATCAACCATCTTAATTTTCAGATATTTACTTTTATTAATAAAGCTGCATAAGAGTAACCTTTTCAGAAAGACTGTGAAAAACAAAAATCAATTTGAATGATGAGCAACATCAAAATGTGTTTTTCTCTATATCTTGTGCTGAAAATCGTTTCACCCAGAAATCAGCAATGGTAAACAATGTGCGATTCATGAAATATAAGCTTCTTTGAAATATAGACCATGGATGCAATGATTTTTCTCAATGGCAATACAAAATATACAAAACTAAAAATATTTTACTTTTTTTTTCCAATCATTTTATGATTTACTTAAGTGTACCTAAGACAATGCCTCTCTTCCTAAACACAAAGTCCCACCCATGGAAAATGTCTGAATTCAACACTGCTTTTAGCATATTTAAATTAACTATCCTGGTCAAAGACAATATCTGGCAAGTCAGTTTGTTTTAAGTAAAGTACAGAAGTGATTCATTAAAATAAAAAAACTTACCGCCATTTTTCTGTTTATCAATTTGGCGATACATTAACATGTAGGCATTTGTTGAGCTAAAACGGAAAAAAAGAAGAAATTCTTAATAAAAATAATTGGTGTACACCAAATCAGGAAACAATGCAACAGATCTACTGAAATAAAATGTATGAAGATTTGTGAATTACCTAGAGTATGCACTTGAGTAATAACCTCTACTCGGTCCACCACCATAAGTTTTTTGTATGTCATCATATGTAATCTAAGATATTAAAAGAACAATATATGTAATCTATGATACTAAAAAACAGCTTATGTAATCTATGATATTAAAAGAACAGTATATGTAACTTACAGTATTAAAAGAACAATATAATCTGGTAATTCATATGTTAACATTCAAAAACATTAAAAAACATACTTACACGTGTAACTTGGGCATCATTAAAGCAATACCATTCTCCATTTTTAAAAGACCTAAGTACAAATATAATCATAATCATCAAATGCAGAAAGTAAAGCATAATTTGAATACTAAACTCCAAAATAAACACTGAATCTAAGATCATGCAAAACTTATGAGATTTGCATAGAAAAACAAAGAGTAAACAGTTTGAAAGTGTATGCTTAACTGTAGTCAGATTACTATGTGCTTCAGAATCTATAGTTATAATGAAAACCACATTCCAATGTCTAATGCAATAAAAAATTGTATAAAACAGCCAGTAAAGAAAAATAAGGTATAATTAGGGATGTAATATCTGACTACTACTCATAGAGCTGTTGCAAACTGCATATATTCATTATTGAGTAACATGTATTTACTCTGACATGAAATAAAAATCATTACTTTGGAATATGATTGATTGCTGCATCAAAGCACTGCAGAACTGTGAAGCAAACTTCAAACATTATCTTCATTTTCATGATTAGAAATGGATAATCTAATAGAAAAAGAAGAAAACTTTTGTGTTTGGACATCAGAGTAACTTGTTTTGTTCCCATGTCAGTATCACATATGTATGTTCACTTAATCATCCCACTAAGTCAACACAAGACTAATATATTCACCAAACATGTGAATATGAATTTTGGAAAGAAGATTTTCAAGACACGTGGTCCATAGCAGAAGAAAGTATTTTTAGAATAATTTGTTTGAAATAGTTTATTCTTTTAGTATTACTTATTACAATTAACAAGCAACAAACAGGACATTAGAATTTAAGATTTGAAACTTTATATAAGGGGAATGGGGAGGGATGAAAACAGAAATGGATATTTTATATGGTAGGAGTGAAAGGATTTCATTGACATTATATTAAAATATAGCTGAAAATCTGTTAAAAAAGCCAAAAGATGGAAAATTCTCTGCCTTGCAATATTTTTTTTTTTTTTTCTTTTTCATGAAAAAAGCTTACGTAAGTGATACTTGAGAATAAAAAGAAAATCAAAATTGCTTAGAAGTGGGGCTTTAAATTAATTCTTATGATATATAATAATTCATGGATTCATGCAACCAACTTTATTTTCACCATTTTATTATTCCTTCAAAAATTAGGACAAATATGAAAATGAATATTTTTTTTAAATCATTCAAACACAAACAATGCGAACAATAGTAGTGACTTCGACAGAAAATAACTTTCAAACTGTAAAATAACTGACAATGCTATTCACAAGTGACCTATAAAACAATCCTTTTTGAATAATATTTTCCAATAAATTAATAAATGACTATAATAAACATTTTATAATAAGATTTTTTTCAAACCAAATGTTTATACACATAACAATCCCACTAACAAATAAACAATACATATATGTATTTAAAGAGGAGGGGGGGGGGGGGTATAATAAAGTTTTACCTTTAAAATGCAATAAATACTTAACTGAAATACTAACCAATTCCCCTAAAATGAAAGACATTTGCAATTTAAATGGTAAATTTATGTTGAACACAAAATAAAAGAATTAACTTACTTGATATATGCATAATAATGTCCACCATTTGCACTTCCAGAATGAACCATTATACTAAACAATTCATAGACATAGGGTCCCTTTAAAACAAATATATACTGTGTGAAAAATCTTAAAAAGACAAGGAATTTTTAATTAGCAAAAAGAATGAATTAGAATAAAGAAAACACTTTTAATCATACAATAAAATTTTGCATTTTAATGCTCAATTTTTACATTCTAGATATATATATTGCAAGAAAAGCATTGTAATTATGATGTATGTGAGAGAATATGATAAAGGCCAAATGATATTTTTGATTAAGCTCATATTTTAATATGTTGGAATTATGATGTATGTGAGAGAATACGATAAAGGCCAAATAATGTTTTTGATTAAGCTCATATTTTAATATGTTATAGCTCCAGTACCACAAAAATTGTATACATTTTCAAAAAACAGTTTTATCTTTAAATTATTTTTAAATAATTTTTCAGCCATTTTGTAACCAAAGAAAACAAACAACACAGTTTTTTTTTGGTGTGTAATACTAACTTTTTTTAGACTTAAACTATATCTTAAAAACAGTAGTTTTTATAAAATAAAAGCTGCCTTTTTTTTTTTTTTTTTTTTTTTTTCCACTCTGTCTAGTATGCCATATTTATATAATAAATTGCACACATACTGTAGCAGTTTATTTAATAATGGGAATATATATAATATTAATTACATTGCATTGATCAAAGCAATTTATGTATGAAGAATCCATTCGATTTTAGAATATAAATACTTTCATAGATTAATTTTACTAATTATTTATGTGTTACTGAAATTCGAACAAACATTTATTAAATGTAAGTTAAGTATGAGGCTTGCGATTTTATTTATATTTTGTAACAGCATTTTAACCCTTTCCGGCACATTGTGCCTGGTCTGGGGATACTTAAATTTAATTCCAAACTTGCAAACAGCACCAGTAATATTTTACTAAGATTTTGCTTTTAAAATAAAACCTTAAATTAATGATTTCAAAATATCTAAAAAAATTGTTTGTGAGTTCCGGTATCAGTCGGTATTTTCTCATTTTATTACAGATTTTGCCCATGCCGGAAAGGGTTAATTCATTATCTAAAGAAATCTGTTTCCTTTCTAGCAGCATATTACATCGTCATGCAGAGAGCATGATCAACTGCATCACACATAATGATGCGTTGAGAAGGACAAGGCAGGCTGAGTCATGATTGACACTGCACTATACATATATTTAATTGCTCTCACTGAAAGCAGCAATTTCATTTTTTGATATATCATTTAAAAGTTTGTCTGATTATATTTTTGAAAATTCTGTTTTTATAAAAATTTCATTTCTGATTATGCAGGTCAGAATCCATTAGAGTTTGTATCTTCAATCAAAAGATGATGATGATGCCTACCTGAAGAAAACTGCTGTTACTATTTTTTTTCAATGAACATGTTTACAAATAAGTCCTAAACAAATAATTATGTATGATTACTTAAGTTAATTTTACAATTTCTTATGGCAAAAAAAAAGAAACCCATCCCATTATTCAATTATAAAAAAAAAAATAGAAAAAGAGCTGCATGATTAGAAGTAAAAAATTTAAGCTTTTGGCAATTTTGTTATGCTTTATACACATTCTTCATTTTTTTGGTTGGAGGAAGTTCTGTAATCAGGTTTAAAACAAATTGCTATAAGTTTGGCAAAAAAAATATTTTTGTTTCTGTAATCACTGTTAAAATTGTACTTTGTTGTCTCATCAACTTTGACTACTGATCCAATTAAAGAAAATTAACCATTTTTCCTGTGCAAAAAGTATGTTTTATTTTAGATACCATATACTATTTGTAGTGCTTTTGTGTTTCATTTCAATTTTGTCAGTTCTTGTACACTTTAAAACTTTCTGCAATGTTTTCCACCTCAGCAAAGGGAGAATATTGCATGAAAATGATACCTTGATGGATTGATTTTTAGATTCAAAAAACCTTTAATTCATAGCTTCCATAAAAATAATTAGAGCTGTTTTCAAGAGCCCAAAAAGTACATAAATATGTAAAAATTGCTCATTTAATAGTACAAGGTGTGCAAACTTATTACATACCTTTTCCATAGATTTTTTTAGATTCTTTTCATTGACACATAATTCATGATTGCTTTCAGGTCCAACATCTATTCCCTCATCATCATCAGGAAGATCATTATCACTGACAGCTTCAGGTGATAAAGAACAACCAGTTTTACACCCACTAGCATAACATGTACCCTCTTCATCTAGAGCAGAACCACTATCAGTTGTATCACCATCATCACTAGTCTCCTAGTAGAAAATATCAAACAATTTTGTAATATCAACAGAAATTCAAATGAAAAGGAATGTCTATTGTTAATAAAAAGAAAAGAATTAACAAAGAAAAGATGCAAAGGATGTCATTTATATTAGTGTTATTTTAGACTTAAAAGGCAATACAGAAATATGATTTTAATAAAAATTAAACAAGAGAGCAAAATAAACTGCTCTTGTTTTAAAAAAAATAAAATCTTATTGTATATATAGACATTACAGATTTTGTTAAATAAGCTGTTTTATAGCAGCCAGTAAAGACAAACCAAATGAAATATTTTCAGCAAATTCAGTTTTTTTTTATGACTTTTTTTAGAGGAATAATCTATTTTTAAAGTATAATACATATGAATAGCCAATGTACATCAAGCAGCCAATATTTATTGGTTTTTACCCAGAGTTTTCCCCAGAGAGTTTCAGAGGGGCGCTCCGACCCTCTTGCCCTTTAGTTTAAAAAATAGCGACCCTCTTGCCCCTCATTCAAAAACTAGTGCCCCTCTTGTCATTCATTAAAAAAAAATAGTGCCCTTCTTGCCCACATTTGAAAAAACGTAGCCCTCCAATGATGATTCGAATGCGCTATAGCGCGTAAATTACGCACAAAAAAAAAATGGTCTCAAACGCGTCTTGTTGGACGGGTAATTTCGTCAAAAAATCGCTAAAAACCCCGGCAAATTTCGTTAAAAATCACGAAATAACGACTAATTTCTGGCAAGATTCACAAAACAATGGCTAATTTTGCCACAAAATTTCACAAAACGGCAGATTTCCTCAAAAGATCGTGGAAAAAAGACAAATTTCTTCCAAAAATCGCAATAAAACGGAAAATTTTATAAAATGAGTCGCAAAAAACGGCATTTTTCGTCAAAAAATAGCAATAAAAAGGCAGATTTCGTCAAAAGATTTGCGAAAAAACGGCAAATTTCGTCCAAAAATCGCAATAAAACGGAAAATTCTGTGAAAAATTCCGTTTTTTTTTCACGATATTTTCACGACATCTGTCGTTTTTTCGCGATTTTTGTAGCAAAATATGCCGTTTTTTGCGATCTTTCAGCAAAAAATGCTGTTCATGCAATCTTTTCATAAAATTTGCCGTTTTTTCGCGATTTTTTAACAAAATTTACCTTTTTTTCTTTTTTTCAATTTTTTGATGAAATTTCTGTTTTTTTACGACTTTTTGAACCGCTAGATTCTAGATTCAACTCTATAAAAGTGCCCTCAAAAATGAAAAAGTGCCCTGAAAAATGTAAAAAGTGCCCTTTTCAGAACAGTAGCGCCCTGCCCTTTTTTAAACCTGGGGGAAACTCTGTTTTACCTTAACTCTCCTAGCACATTGAGGGCTTCCTGGCATTTTCATAAAAAAATTTATAAAGATAATTAAAAAAAAAAAATTCCCTGTTTGTTTCTAAAATACAATTAATTCCCCTGTATTTGATATACATCTTGAAATACAATTCTATTTAAAATATTTTTGTCTGCAACAGATTAAAGTTGCTTTTGGGAAATGGAAAAATACAGGCAAACCACTCAGAGGATTAAAATGAGACATATAAATCTGAAACTAAGTATATAAGTTTAAAGCATATCAATAGTCTAAACATCATTATATATATATATTTTTTTTTTAACTTAGACTGTCGTCAAATGATGCCTTAAAAATATTCATAATTAAAAGTGTATCATTATAAAAGTATTTATATATACTAGCCAGATACTGATTAAAAAATACACTTTAAATAAATGTCTTATCACAAAATGTTCCTCAAACTATGATCTCTATAAACATGCTTAGTTACATGTACAATAAACTTCCAATTATCCTACACTTCATCAACCATCACCCATCTTTCCTTTATCAGAAATGAACAACGAAAATTTAAATATGCATAAACCAGAGTGAGAAAGTGTTGAATAAAATGCTTATCCAATGTCAGGAACAGCAGCCAGAAAATATTTCTGCTGATGAAATCACATGCTGGCTTAGTTATGACAAGAATGATATTGTTTATGGAGAATTAACAGATAAAAAAAAATATTCAAAATGTTTGAATCCAGAGAAATCTGAAGTGGATGAATGTGGTGAATTGGGAAATGATCATCTAGGAGTCACTCATGCAGACTTATGCTCTTTAAATGCATTAATTGGTTTGAGTACAATATTTGTTTGAGATGATTATCTATAAAATAACATATAAAAAAGTAATTTTAGTAAGGTTTTGTACTGTCTTTTAACTATTCATCTATTTCAATTATCTGCCACACCATCGACCCCGTGACTGATAGATAATTAGAAGTTTATTGTATGCATGTGACATGTGAGCAAGTTATTTCAATTTTTCCAAAAAACTTTGTATAAAAAAAAAAAAAAAAAAAAAAAAAAAAAAAAAAAAAAAAAAAAAAAACGGAGGACATCCAAAAACAGTGTTTGCTTTTCATATATCCTTCCACTTACAATAAGTTGTTTCGTACAGCTTAATGATTAAATGATCAATATCTTACACAATTACTAAAAATTCTTAGGACATATGCCTATATATACTAAATTATAAATATAAAACAAGGATTTATTTAACTGATATTTACCAATTTTTTTTACTGAAATATAAAAAGAAAAATTATACTTACAGGGCTATTTTCAGATTTAATAAAATCATTCAGGTTTAAAATTTCTGGAAAAGATATCCTGAAAATAAGAATGTTATAAATTAAATATAATAATTGAGCTTGAATGAATTCATATCAAAAGCAAATGATTTATAATAAATAAAATTATTACCTATCATTCAACTTTATGCGATGCATTGTAAAAGGATCAAAATCAAATCTTTTCAATTGAAGAGTTAATAAATAAGGAAATTTGACAAATTTTAATCCTTTAATTCCATCACATTTTTTGTTACAATGCTCACAGAAATACTGATTTGAACCATGCAAAATTTCTGGAGTAACGAAGGCATGAAGAGCTTCTCCCTAAAAGTAAAATATGAAAAAAAAAATATTTTAGAAATATAAAATTTCAATTAAATATTTTGCTTATGACAATTTAATGTATTTCATATCAATAGAATTCTTAAATTTTTAGTTTATAAGATAATAAAAGCAGTGTAATGGAGTGAAATATTTTAACCTCTATTAATGTTGTTGTTATGCAAAAATATTCACTTTGATTAGAGTTTCTATATTTTAATCAGACAATTACAAGCATCAATTTAATATAAATTTAAAAGTTGGTTTATATACACATGAACAATTATCAATCATATTAGATTTAATGAACTGTCATAATCGGTACACAAAATATTTTTGAATTCCAAAAAGAAAGTTATTTTGTGCCAGTCAAAATTACATTAGCAAGACACTTTGTGGATTAACTTTTTCTGTCACAGACAAATTCTGTTTGTAAAATGAGAAACTATTGACTATAACACCAGAATTTATAAATGACTTTAAGAATTCCTTAATTTAAACTTTCATTGTAAAAGCAAAATTTTATTAAAATATTCTTGGTGCTATTTGCAAGTTTGGAATTAAAATGTAGTGTGCCCTAAGTGGGACCACTGTGACAGAAAGGGTTAAATAGTTATGTTATATCCACATCCACATGTTAATCTAAATTCTAAGCTATATACTAAAAAGAAAAGTTCAAAATTAACATAAAAATAAAAAATATTTAAAAAATTAAGTAAGAATGTTTTTGAAAAAAATGCTTTAGTATGATATTTTTATTTTTGGTTCTTGTTGTTTTATCCTATAATATATCACTGGAATATAGAGTTTGGAGACAATCATAAATCAATGGAATATAGCTTTTATGTATCCATTAACTTCTTCAAATCTCAGGGTTTATTTGTGTATTTTTTAAATTTTCAGTTATGGATTTGTATTAACAAATTGATAATTAAGAAAGATTGAACAGTAAAAAATATATATGTATATATATTATATTGTACATAAAATTTGATGATACATGGAGCCACAAAAGATACATTTTTTACAATTTCTTAGGATTTTTTTTATTTTATTTTACTTTTTTTGCAATTCAAAAAAACTGAAAAAAATGAAATAATTACATATATAATATTTTTTTATTACTAATATCTTCTACAAATGTATCTCAATTCACAATAAATTTTGTTACGCTTTTATTTTTGTACATTACAAGCTATTTTTATTTACACATAGTTCGCTAAAAAAGCGCTATAAGAAACAAATTACTATTTTGTTTAATTCTGCTATCTGTTAAGCTCCTTTCACATTTTTTTTTTTTAATCTGTCAAAAAAATTATTACAATGTGTATCTTATAGGATATATTAGATCTGAAAAGGTTAATGTTTATTATCATATTCATTTTGAAAAACAAGCAGATTAAAATAAAGAGAGAGAATATCACTAAGTATAGAAAATTATGCAACATTTACAATTTAACCACACATGTTAGTTTTTATAAACAAAAACTCACCACACTAGCATAAGCTTGACTAGAACCAAATGGCCTAACAACAAGAGGCACATCTAGAAAAGTATCTTCTCTTGCACTTTCATTGGTACACTATTGAAACATACATATTTTATAAATTAATCTATTTCAAGCACCAACAATTTTAACAAATTAACAATGCAGTTCATAAATCACAAACTAAACTAAAATCACATATTTTAATATGATTGCTTTGTTTTGTTACAATATATATAATACATATTATAATAGGGCTACAATAAGCAAGATTAGAGAGAAATGAAATGTGTTGAAATTGTGGATGTTACCACTATGATGTAATTCCTAATTTGTAATAATTAAATAGTCATATTGCTCCAAATAAAGATGACAAACCAGTATGTTGTGATATCCATGCTAATAAGCACATTGTTCTCAATCCTGTAGATATTTGTGGCAGTTGTAGTCATTGGAAAAATATATTTTATGTGAAGAGATATAATAGTAAGTTGAGCTCAGCACACATTATCTGAAACTTAGAACAAAAGTATTTATTTTGTATCAAATCATGATGCCCCAAACTATAATAGTTGCGATCCATATCAAAATTTGAAAATAAAATCTGCCAAGCTGATTACCAGATTTGTTGATAAATTAATTGACTACTAAACCTTACATCTAGCAAATATGGCAAGGTGTCCCAAAGTCACAGTTGTCTCCGAAAAATGAGAAATAAAAACAATATTTATGTTAATAGAATCATATTCAAACAGGAGACAGATATCAAAATATTAAATGAATGGGTTTTTTTAATCAAGGAAAACCTATTAATTTTTAAATGTTAACATGTTTAGTGCAAATTTAATTTTTAACATGACTTCGTTATAACTGAAGATTTAAAAAGAAAATCACTGTTACTCAATTAATGTGAGGAAATTATGTACTCCTTCATTGTTCAGACACTCGAGAATAAATAAAATTTAAGCACTTTTCAAGCCATATTTAAGGATTCTTTAGATACATGTATAGTGAGACCATGTGTATAATGACATGAAAATAGATGCCACACTGATTATTGATTTCAAAGAAATATTATCAAATCTTTTAGTTTTTATAAAAGAGATTTTCAAGTCATCATATTATTACGGAATTTTCAAAGAATAATACTGTGTTTCAACTTAGTAAGGTATCATGAATAGAAATTTCATACATAATAAAAAGTTAAGGAAACAGAGCTCCCCCCCCCCCTTTCAATAAGTGATTTTTTAAAAAAATGGTATCACTACAAGAATAGAAATCAGAAGTAAACCAGTTAAATTTTAAGAATTCTGAACACCCATTTGGAGTCAAATATAAAAATTTCAGAAGTCAGATTCAAGTTATACTTTTTAATATTTTTAATAAATATTCTCTGGATACCCAAAGCATACAGCATTTGCACTTATCCATACAAAAATAATTGAAATAAAGATTAGATAATTTACATTTTAAATACAAATTTTTTTCTTATGAATTTCCAACAAATTTTGCAAGATTTTTCTGTGATGGATTAACAAATTTTGCATTTTTTTTTTTTTTTTTTTAATGATTGATTAGCTATTTTAAAGGAGAGGGGAGGGAGGTGGTTGGTGGTAGTGCAGTTGGGGAGGGGAGAACCAATAAGTAAAATCTGTGTCAAATTGACAAAATTTGCAATTTTTTTGATAAACTGACAAATTTTGCATTTTTTATGGATGATAAATGGGCAAAATTTGCAGCAATTTTTCCAGATAGATTGATAAATTTGTAATTTTTTTTCAATGACTGAAGAAAAAAATTGTGGATTTTTTTCTGCATATAATTGACAGACTTTGCAATTTTTTAAAGTCAAGACATAGTTAAAAAATCTTTCTACAGATTTTAAATCACATTTTATTCTGCAGCTGATTGACATGGCCTATTTTTTTTCCACAACAAACTGAAAAATATTAGTGTTATTATTATTTTTTTTTTTTTTTTTCCAACATAAGACTGAATAAATTTGAAAATTTTATCAATGACCAACTGACAAATTCCACGATATTTTTCCACAATCTATTTTCAAAATTTGCATTTATTTTCAACGATGGATCAAAGAAATTTGCCATTTTCCTTATGTAATTAACAAGTTTTTTTTTTCTTTTTATGCTCAAATATCCCATTAGGCCAGCACTTTCCAACCTTTTCTCTTTTAAGTACCTCTTTCTTTGGATTTTCATTTTGGAGTACCTCCATTCTTCATAAACATGCCCCCTCCCCTCCCACCACTCAATTAGATTATACAAACATGCTTTTTTTTTCATTAGTAATCATCTTATCAGAATAATATTATAAATTGATACAAATTACAATGTTATTTCTAACATTTTTTGTGACTTTAATAACAATTATTCTTATTTATGTCATTACAGATATTATTTCCATGCACTTTCAGCAAGCCACCAAGTATTTGCCACATAACCTTGGTTAAACTATTGTGTTTAGGTGAAAGTTGGCATATAATTGGCTATGAAAATTAGCAGAATCTGTATAGTACACAAATATCTATAGTTTAAATACACTATACAGTCGAACCCCGTTATAGCAAACCCGGTTTATAATGAACTCCCGGATATAACAAACGAAAATTTTTGTCCCGTCGTTTTACTATTGTATTTAATGCTATTTTATCCTTTTATAGCGAACCTCCGAAATCTTAAGTATTGGTTATAACGAACTTTTTTTCCCAGTCAATCATGATTTTTTTTTCTTTTTACTTTTCCACTGTTGTGAAAACATGATTTTGACTCTAATTTTATGCATGCCAGCTAGTGAAACATGATGCAAATTAACGGCAAATCTTTTTATTAAAGAGTTATAAGAACAGCATTCTTTTTCTTTTATGGTAGCTATTCTGCAGGTGCGATCACCCCCACATGTCAGTTATTTTCTATTTCTCCTATCATAGCTGTTTAGTAACATATTTAAGAATAACTTATTTAACTAATGTATTTAATAACTAGTATTAAAAAATGCTCTGACGAGCACCAAAAAAGGCTAATATGTTTTAAAGTATGAAAAAGTGTTTGACAAGAGCTTCTAATTGAGAATGAAAAAGGACAAGGGGTCCCTTCTGGGCTGCAATTAACTGTCAATGCCAAATTTGAAAAAATCATATTTGCGCTTTTTCCGTATAAAATAAATTTCCGTAAAACTTTCTATCTTTACTTTTTAGTAAAACTTTCAATCGTGCTTTACATGTTAACTGCATTGTTGACTCTGCACTGCAACTGAGTTTTCTGTGCTGTTTTACACTGCGACAGTTTATGGTGGGACTGTGTGAATATGATACGCTGCAGGCAGTGTTGAATGCAGGAGGTGGGCCGGGGGGGACATTCCCTCCCGAAGGTATCAAATGCTTCCCCCCCACACACACACACACGCACACACCAATAAAATTTGAGATTTTGTGTTTTTAATGGTAAAAAAGTATAATCCCCTTAGAACTCTATTGTGTCCCCCCCCCCCCCCCCCGAAGCCACAGAAGACCCTCCCGGAGAAAAGTGTCTGAATTCAACACTGGCTGCGGGAACTATGGTTTTTGGCCCTATTTTGCTTTATATTCATGTTTAATCACGCAGTGTCTTTTCTAATTATACCTTTACACTAAACAATTTTATCGTAACAGTGACTGATTTATTTTATATGGAAAAAGCGCAAATATGATTTTTTCAAATTTGGCATTGACAGTGAATTGCAGCCCAGAAGGGACCCCTTGTCCTTTCTCATTCTCAATTAGAAGCTCTTGTCAAACACTTTTTCATACTTTAAAACATATTAACCTTTTTTGGTGCTCGTCAGAGCATTTTTTAATACTAGTCATTTAAATTTTTTGATAATTATATATTGAACATAAGAAAACCTCAGTTGCTTTTAAACATTCCCAGTACTTTTTCTTATTTCACTCAATATTGAACTATTTAATAAATGGACAAAAAACGTGAAAAAACGAAATTAATTTTAATTTATTCGTACAGAAATTGACAGATTCAATTAATTTTAGATCATACTTTGTAGAAAAATTATGCGAATAGAAATTTTTATTCTTTTCGCATAGGATTCGTGGCATTCTTATCTACTTGTTTTAAAAATCAGATGTTATAAATATGAAATATTTCCGCCATTAACGCGATCTTTGTGATCATGGCACCCAAAGGTCGCTAAACATAATTTTATTGTCAATGCCACATAAAAACGAATTTTCCCATTTAAATTTAAAAAAAATTAAGTAAAATATTTTTATTTCTCCTTCCTGATACTTATTGGAATAGCTTATTCCAATTATTGAATAATATTCTAGGACATTTTGAAAAAAATTATTGGTTAAATTATCTTCCTTGGAGAAAGTCCCTCGAAATACAGCCTTAATAGATTTATGTCAAACAAGGATGAAAATATACTGAAAATTCATTTCTAGTATTATTTGTAAAATTGACATTGAAATCACCAGCTGTAATTAAATTTTTATATAATATACAGTGGAACCTCAGTTCATGATCATAATCCATTCTTGTATCTGACTTTCTGTATGTGATATAAATTTTTGGGGTGCTCTATCTCAAGAACTAATGCATGGGATTAAAAAAAATATATTCTGGTAATCTCTGATATAAATTAATGCTATTTACATTTTGATTTAAATCGTTCAACATCAGATGGCTTAACCGTGTTGCATTTTTCATTATTTTTGCAATAGTTCTATCTAGAGAATTAACGCACGGATTTTCATCAAACTTCAAATTCAGTTATTCTTTATATGAATTGGCTTTGTTTACGTTTTGGTTTCAATAACCAAACACATGGTGCTGCTATGCTGAATTGTTCCGATTACCACAATATCTCTATCGCAGGAATTAATGCAAATTTTCATCAAACTTGAGATTTAGGAACACTTTGATTTATATTATTGCTCATTGCATGTTTTGGGTAAATCTCCCAACAAGTGTCGCATATATGCTGTATTTTCTCCGATATCCGCAACAGTCCTATTTCAAAAACTAATGTTCGGAATTTCATGTCTTTAGAATCCTCACGGTGAGCATATGATTGTCATTTGATTTTGGCATTGTAATAAAGAATTTTGACGCATTAAATGCATGAGATAGAAAATAGTTTTGGGGTTGCCACATCCGACTAGGTCTTTATAATCGGAGTAATCGATAGTTCATCTACACCGTATTGTTTAGCTATTTTGATTACACTATCATCATTCTTAAGTTTTGTCACTACTTCTTTTCATAATTGATCAGTAATTCGCTTAAGTTTTTTACTACTGCTATCATTGAACGATTTTTCATTCTTAAAGTCATAATAAAGGCTAAAATTTTCGCAAAACTGATTAAAATTAAAACAATAAGTTAAATTTTTTACTGTATTGAAGGTCACAAAGCACTCTGATACGAGCACTTTACTCCAAACTTGACTTATAACAAGAGTTATGTGACGGTTGTCAACTGAACTATTCGACAGCTTTGGTCGCGAATCGAGTTATTCTACGCCGACCGAGTAAAATTTTGATCACTGGAGTTGGTCATAAACCGAACTTGTCAAAAACAGAGGCGGCCGTAAACCAAGGTTCCACTGTTTTTTGGCAGATAAGTTTGCAAATATGGCATTATTTATGTATTCAGTGGCGATGATCATTATGCAACTTGGCGATTTAGTCGATTAAATTTGCAATTTTAAAGTAGCGTTTGTTAATAACGGAAAATTGAGAATTTCTATTAGACAAATTAGGATAATTATTATAATTTTTATGCACGGTTTTAAGTAAACTTGGATTTTTTTTCCATAATTTTAAATTTAGTACATTTGGAAATGTAAGAGAGAGGGAAAGTATATCTTTGCAATACTTTTCGACAATATCTCAAGCTAAAATACTTTTAAATGCCAATAATTGCTGATCGTAAATGTTACATTCACTTCACACCATCACAAAAGTTTTTTGCATCACCATGTGTTTATTCATTTGATGCTTTCTTGGCGCAGATGCCATATATGCACGACATTGTGCGATATTCTTCTGACGCCAATTTCGCAAAAGCTTAGTTTTCAAACTTCAATTACATACATATATATTAAGGTACTACTTAGTTATCCCGTCGACCAATTTTGCCAAACTATTCAAATTGCCAAACTCATAGCGAAATTATACATATAGACATAATTTTCATTTTAAATAACAGAAAAAGATAATTTGTAGAATCTTAATAAAAAATACAAATGAAAAGTCGAAATAAAAATCCCCTAATGGCGTTTTAAACACGTGCATCGTATTTAATGTCATTGGATGCGACATTCACGATCATTCATCATCGGCATATAATATTATAGTTTGGCGATGGTTTTTTGGTCGATGGGATAACAAGTAGTATCTCTATTAACTATTTTCTATTATTTTCAAAAGAAAAAAATAACGAATAAAAACCGGTGATAATTGATTATCCCTTCGACCAAAAAATTATCGTCAAATTATAAAATTAAATGCCAATAACGCATTATCATAAATGTTACACTCAGTTTACATTAAATAGGTTACCCATGTTTGTCATACCATAATGTGATTTTGAATTCAATTTTTTATTTGTACTTTTATTGATGTTTTACTAATTTATTTCTTCTTTCGTTATTTAAGATAAAAATTATGCCAATATGAATTACATGGTGAATAAATTGATGATTTGTACAATTTGGCGAAATTGGTCGATGGGATAATCAAGTAGTATTGAAAAGTTTAATTAATAACTACAGAATGAAGGTAAATATATATATATATTTTTAATAAACAGTAGCCCGGTTATCATATCAGACAACATAACAAAATTTTCGTGCCAATTAGGTACCCTAATGCGTATTTGACATGACATTCCTATTTAAAATGCTATTTAAGGTATGGACAGAATGTGAAGTTTTGTTTTACTCTATATATTTTCCTTATGTAAATTAGGACATTATAAGATCATAATTAAAAAATCTTACGTTTAGCTCCTGAAGAGAAATTTTGGTTTTCCCAGATACTTTTTTCCCGATATACTTCTTTTTTTCCCATTTTTTTCTACTACTAAAATTTAAAATGTTAGAACACTCGAGAAAATCATCCCATGGTCATATAAAATGCATGTTATTTGAAAAAATAGCCATAGATTCAAAAAACACTGTGTTCACAACTTTATTATTTAAAGAACTGAAACTAAAAGCTTCGCAATAAAAACAAATAACCATGTTTTTCACGTGATTTGTTTAATTTGAATGAATTATGATGCATACATGACAATTTTTATATTAAATTTGGTGGCAATGAATTAAAAAAAACTACAATCGCAACAGCAAAAGACAATATTCAACTGGAGGTTTAAGACATAAATTCGATTTTCTCAGAAACCGCCAAACATACAAAGATGAAAAAAAAACTGTTCTAAGTTTTATCAAGACAATAAAAATAAACCAAAAACGAAGTTAATCCATTCACAATAACGTTAGCTATTGCTTGTTGAACTTTTCGTCTTAAAATTTTCCTTAAAAATTAAATAAAAAACTACAATAAACTGTGATAATTTTTTGAATGTTATCATTTTATTCGTCTCGTCAAGTTCTATCTTTTGAAAACAAAATCACTGTCGTACGTCAACTGGTTCACCAGAAATTTCAAAAAGACGTTCACATTTTCTATTTCTTAAACATATTATACCAAACGCTACCACGTTTGCTATGATAGTTGGAGATATCACAGCATTAAAAAAGAACATCTTCTTTAAAGTAAACAATAATCATAAGCTTTTTTCCTTAAATCATAATCGCTGGAGTTCAGAAGATGATAAAAAAAGATAAAAAAATAAACAAACAAAATAAAAATTAAACGATTTTAAACACGCAAATAATTAGTGTTAATCATCCTAAGCTTGGAAAAAGTGTAAAGATTTTAATATAGTCAGAATCATTTCTTAAATTGTCTACTCATTTATTGTAACATTTATCCAGACTAGAGTCGGTCTCGACTTGTTTGGATAATCGGCGCTGTACTGTATTTCTACTCGTCTTCATTTTAGTTAATTTATTTAGTGTTGTGTCAGTTTAATGTAACCAATTTTAGTCAATTTAATTCATTAATGATCATATGTAATAGATTTTACAATTTTTCTCTTAATACATCAATATTGAACACATAGGTATCAGATAATAATATACATATTTTGTAAACTTTAATATTCTTTAACAATTCGGATGTAACGAACCACTGGATTTAGAGAACAAAAACTTCAGTCCCTTGATGTTCGTTACAACAGGGTTTGACTGTAATATACAATTCTAGAAATAAAATACGATAATTCATATAACTAACTTCAAGGCATTTCACATAATCTTTCAGTTTTCCTTCATAAAGGCGACTTATGAGATCTGCTTGCTCGGTATTTTTGAACTTCTGCTCTAAAGCATCAAACATAACTCGACACAATTCTTGAACATCATGCTGTTGCCAAGCTAAAAAAATATTTAAAAAATATTATAAGTGATATTTTAAAAACTATCATAATTTTCTGCCTATAATCTGCAGGTGTTCAATTTACATATGTACTATTTTCAGGGAAAGAGGAATAATCACAAGCCCTTTATAATTCATAGATAATATATTACTGTGTATCCAAGCAGACATAAATATGCTAAGCAGCCAAAAGCAGCTACATGAGAATGATTTATCATTGTTTTTCAATATCAACAAAATATATGAGAAAGAGGTTCTGCACCAGTATGCAGTGGCATCAATTTTTGAAAAATACTGAGTGGACTCAAAATGATTTTAGGGTAAAATCTAACATGACACTGCCTTTTAAGTTTGGAAAACCCATATTTTAAATCTTAATAAGTCAAATTACAATTTTTTGGAGTAGAATATAAAGTTCAATTTTGTTCATTTATATTTTTGTGGGTTCTTTATTTTATTAAAAATAGTATTTACTATTATGCTATGGATTTGACTACAAATTAAAATACAAAGACTAAAAAAATGGTAATCCAAATACACTGAAATACTTTTTTATCAATGTTATTTACTTCTATACCCTGTAATTCAAAATAAGATAGAATTTCTTGAAAAAAGGTAATAAAAAGATACTTTCAACAGTAAAAAGTAAACACATCACATAAATCTTCCAAAGCATTATTTGTTTAAAAAGGATGTGCCTTCACATTAAAATACAAAATTTAATTTTCATGGTCTCTGTTTCGATTGTCTATTTTTCATATAATATAACAAAAAGACACCTGCTGCTTGACTCAACTGATTCAATAATGCAGAGCTGAAATGACTAAAGTCAAAATCTCAAAATTTGGGCAAAAGATATATGTTATGATCTAGGCAAGCAAAATGAAAGGCTTCCTGAAAATTCATTACATAAGGGTGTTAAATGGGAGGTTGAAAGTTTTATGTAATTTTACAAATCACAGCAGCAATTTTAGGTAGAAGAGCATAAGATTTAGCATAACAAATTAACTAAAAAATAGTTAAACATGTATTTTAGCAATTCAATATGTGCTTTTCTATAAAACTATGCGATCTAGAGTATTTGCTATAGTTTTCCTGCAAGGTTTAAAGTAATATCTGTAACTTCTAATTTATTTATAATTTTAATTTCAGTATATTCAGAATAAGATGGGGGGGGGGGGGACAGAACATATTTTTGCACTGCATTTTCAACAATATCTTTGAAAACTTAAAACCTAAAATTAAAAGAAATATCATTTTTGAGTTCAGCATCACAAAAGCTTCCACAACAATAAATCCCACACAAATACAAAGATTTTTTTTAACTTAATTAGCCTCCCTACTCCCCTCCTAAATATATTTGTTAATGTTTAATAATCTGTAAATATGTGGGTCAATAGTCTTTATTATTTCCTGCAATTTGAGCTTTTCATATTTCATAGTTTAAGAATAAAATGGCTGTGGCAGGTGGACAGACAGACATGGGAATTATCTTAAAATAGTTCTGTTTTCACTTTAAGTACAGAACCCGAAAAAAACCTAATTTGCATATAAAATTTTGCTATGAAATACCTACATCAAAGGGTTTTTTTTTATATTCTGACATTTTTTTTTTTAATCTACTGATTTTTTAAATATTACTAGTGATTAAAATTAAGCTTGGATTTAAAATTGCATAATTATTATTGGACTTTGTCTTATCGCTGTAGGCACAGCTTAAAATTTACCAAAGTATTTGTTTTCTCAGATATATTTACTTCAAATTTAAAATGATTCACAAAAAGTTAGCAATCATTAAAATGTTGCAACAACTTCTCTTAATTAAAGTAAATAAAATATTTTTAAATAAGTCTAGAGAATAAAACAAATTTATGAAAAATAGATACCTTCACTACTATCCCATCCAAAGCTTGTAGTTAGTTCTGTTGTGCCAACTGCTGGTTTCTTACTGGTCTATATAAGGAAACATACATCAAATATAAAATATATTTTATTACAATTGCTTGCAAAACAAAGAGTTCTGCTGTTTTATAATTTTAAGAGAGAAATAAAAAAAAAGAACAAAATTGTTATTTTTTAAGAGTTTTTAATCACGTATTATTTTAAGACTGACTGATATGCCTGGTGTTCTGCAGTCTCATCAAAAAATAACACAAAATGTGAAATATACATATATATATATATATATATATATATATATATATATATATATATACAGGGTGTCCAAAAAGTCTGGAAACGGCCGAATAACTCGAGAAATACATATGAGATTGAAAAATGTAAATATACGTGTTAAATATTTTTAAATAAGCTACTCTGTGATACCAAATTTGACCTTTGAAACCGACCCCCTGGGGGTCAAAGGGGGTCCAACTTTGAAATCTTAAATTATAACCCCCATTTTTTATTGCAGATTCGGATTCTACGGACAAAAATACGTAACTTTTGTATTTGATGTTTATTTCAAATCTTCGTTTATCACGGTGTAATCGAGCATATTAAATCGATACATATTCCCGCTTTTCCAACGGGATTTTCCCTAATCAAAACTGATTGGGCAGAATTCTTGACGTCAAATTCCTCGTCTTTTGTAGGAATAGCGTTTCCTGAAAATCACCCGTGGCGATTATTTCAATAGTGCTACACTGTTAAAAATTTGATACCCATTTGCTGCAGCGTCACTCCACAGCTATTATAGAATATCTCTTTTGTGACCAATGAGAATGCTCCATAACACAGTAAAGTAATCTTTTTCTATAAAAGCGGTGGAGTGACGATGCAGCAAAAGGGTCAATTTTTTACAGTGTACTTTACTGTGTTATGGAACATTCTCATTGGTCATGAAAGAGATATTCTATAAAAGCTGTGGAGTGACGCTACAGCAAATGGATCAAATTTTTAACTGTGTAGCACTACCGAAATAATCGACACGGGTGATTTTCAGGAAACGCTATTATTGCAAAAGACGAGGAATTGGATGTCATAAATTCTCCCCAATTAGTTTCGATTAGGGAAAATCCCGTTGGAAAAGCCGAAATATGTATCGATTTAATATGCTCAATTACACTGTGATAAACGAGGATTCGAAATAAACATCAAATACAAGAGTTACGTATTTTTGTCCGTAGAATCCGAATCTGCAATAAAAAATGGGGGTTATAATTTAAGATTTCAAAGTTGAACCCCCTCTGACCCCCAGGGGGTCGGTTACGAAGGTCAGATTTGGTATCTCTGAGTAGCTTATTTAAAAATATTTAACACGTATATTTACGTTTTTCAATCTCATATGTATTTTTCGAGTTATTCGATCGTTTCCAGACTTTTCGGACACCCTGTATATATACATATATATATATATATATATATATTGGCCATTCACATTATTATATATAAAATTGAAATTAGATTTCATTCAATAAAATGGAAAAATTATAGCAAATTGCGAGAAAACCCAAAATTAACAAAAGATTATTTCAAAAGTCAGAGAGAACAAAAACTTACGGCATTTTACTAGATTAACACAGGATTTTTTTATGAATGTCAATAAGAATAAACTATACATGGCTAAAAGTTCAAAATCTAATTTCTTTTACTAACGTTGAAAAATCAAAGCAGGACATGACAAAAACACTAAAAATTGCATTAAAAATTTAGTGAAAAAGTCACTGTATGTGTTTCAAATAAACTTCACATAAAAGAGGACAAAATTTACAACATTGTGCTAAAAGGTTAAAACCAAATTATTTTTACTAATGTGAAGAAAATAGCAATAAAAAAGTAAATAAATAAACTTGCTAAAAATCCCATTGAAAATTAAAAAAATTGGAGTACAAAATTTACTACAAAGGACTAAAAAATCAGTGACCCAAATTATCCCATAAGTGCCAAAAATAACAAAAAATAGTAAAAATTACAGAATTGAAATACACAGACTGAATAATTGAAAAAGGATTCCTTTTGCAAATATCAAAAATTAAAATCAAAACATGGAAAAATGCTAAAGAACGCATCAAAATGAACAGACTTCAGAAATCATGGAGGATAAAATTGACTACACAAAGTTAGCTGACCACAAATGACAAAACATTGCAGTAAGATGCAAAAAGTGCATTTAAAAATTGCTAAAAATCAAAAAATTGCCAGACAAAATTTAATATATGGGTTATAATATTGTAAACAAATTTTTCATAAATAAAAAAAAAAAATCACAGTGGAACATTAAAAATCACTAAAAATATTAACAAAATTTCTAAAAAGTCCAAAATCTAGGAGGATAAAATTTACTATACTACGTTGACAGTTTGAAACTGAATTCAGTTTTACAGGATTCATACAGAGCTGGGAAGAAAAAATCCAAGGAGTACAGAAAAAATCCAAAAGTAAAAAAAAAATGTTAAGGATTTGCCACTTTTGTTGTTATTTATGTGGCATGCACTTGCACACCAATTTTTAGCGTCCCATTTGGAGAGAACATTTCAAACAAATTTTTCTCTATTAGAATCTAATTATCGGTGCTGAAATTGCACAGAATTCACAACCTTGGTGATTTTGTAAGTTTAAATAAAAAAATACACAATCAACTTTCCTCTGCAGTGACCAATGGCCATATACACAGAGATCAGTTAAATTTGAAACACTTATTATTATATTGCATGCTTCTTTTAAAAAAATTTCAAAGGTTAAATTAAAAAAAAAAATAATAAAAATAAAAAAAAAATGCTAATGCAACATACATGAAAAAATATAACAACTTCTGAATTTATTCTTTTAGAGCAGCGATAAGGTAAAATGTCCTAAAGCTGGCATCTAACAAATATTTAAAGCATTACCAATTTTCTAAAATAATTTAGAATGAGTTTTTCTTTCTTATTAAATCAGAGATATCTTGAATTTGGACAACTGATAACGCTTTAAATATTTGTTTTACTTAAAGATGTCAGATTTAATAACTGTATTTTGGGTGTCAACTTTAGAACTCTTTACCTTAATCACTTTCTTTGAAGGTGAATGGTGAATGTTGTCCATGACATACATAGAAAAGTGAAAAAAAAGGCACTATTATTAATATCATCCCTGTAAGATATTAGTCCCCATTATCTACTCTTGAATACTTTAATTAAATTATGTACACATACATAAATAAAATATAGATCAAAAGATTTACAATAATCTGGGATAAAAGATTTTTCCAAGAGCAATATTGCTTCCATGTAAAACCGCAATACAATTTAAGGAGTTTCTAAGGAGTATTTTGTTTATCTAAGTAGTTCTAAGTACTACTTGGGAACATTTTCATTTCTAAGTAGTTTCTAAGGAGTCTAAGGAGTATGTACGAACCCTGGTTTTACTAATGTTGAAAATTCACAACAAAACACACAAAAAAACCCTCTCTAAACTGCATTAAAAAATTTACAAAAAATTCAAAAAATGTTGTGAAAATTTAGAATAAACTTTATTGAAAAGAATGCAAAGTTTTAATATAGTGAAAAGATATTGTACCTAAAATTCTTTCACAAATATTGAAAAACCAACACAAAAGGCTAGATAATGCTAGAAATCACATAAAAAGTATCTAAAAATTCAAAAATATGAATTTAAAAAAAATCAATGCAGAACATGAAAAATCGATAAAAAATGTTGAAAATCTTAATAAAAGTTGCCAGAAATTGAAGAGGACAAGTGTAGTTTTGATCACCAGCCCTGGGAACTTGCCGTAAGAAACTTCACACATAAAAAAAACTCCGAAAGAGATACACAGTTACTTTAACAACATGTATCTTTATTTTAGAGAGAGTAATACAAGGGCCTACACAGGGGCATACTTTTTAGAGCTCACAAAAACTACATCTTTACCAGCACGTGGTCAGCAGTAGAATGACAAAATACAGTTATAAGCTTGGACGCCAAATACAAGAGCTGAAAGTCCCATACACAGAATTTTTGGCAAGAGATATGGTAGACAAAACATTCAGACTGAGAATACTCATTTGCAGTTTTAGTAACCTATCCAATAGGGTTGCTAAAATTCTTACACCCTGGGAACAGTGATAATGTACCCGATTGCATTTTTTGACTCGTGAGAAAAGAATTTTTTTTTTTTTTTTTTTAATCTACAGAGAGCTGCAAAAGTTGATAATAAGTGTAACTTCTATTAGAGAATAGGAAAGAAAAGAATTAAACTATTAAATGTAGAATTCACTTTACTTAATGAGTTTATTAGTGGAAAGGGAAGTTAAAAAAATATATAAGAATCTATTAAGGGGAATTAATTACTGATTTTCTGATAGGGAAAAGGTATGTAGCAAGAACTTTACTACAACAAGATTTACTTATAATAGTAGTTAAAAATTTATTTATTTATTTATTTATTTTTTTTTTTTTTTTTTTTAACAAATGTGAAAAAATTACCTTGAAATGCAAAAAAAAAAAAAAAAAAAAAAAAAAATCTAAAAATTGCATCAAAAATTCACAAAAAATTTAATAGTCATACAAAATTCAAATAAACATTATTAAAAAGAGGACAAAATTTACTCACGATATTGGATTACACAAATAAAGTCACATTTTTTTTTCTCATATAGAAAAATCACAGTAAAACATGAAAAAAAAAATTAAATAATTAAAATCCAAAATTGGCTTTGAAGTACATAACATCCATAGTGGTACTTTCAAATCAAATTTTGTAGCTTTACATGCAGCAGTTGCTTCAGAACACAGTATGTGTTATAAAAATCCACAGTTATAGCCATAATATATAAGCCAGGTATTATGATTAACATGTAAAATTGAAATGACACTGGGTTTATCAAAATAAATCTTTATTATAAAAACATACTACATGCAGAGCCACCGCTAAGACTTTTTATTGAGGGGGGAGAGGACCTAAAATTGCCAAGTCAAATTTCAATATTTGCCAACTCATTTTACAATTTTGCCAACTTACCACAATTAGAAAATGTAATATAGCCCCTATTTGTTAAAGGGTTAATAATATTCCCAATTAGTTTTGTAATTTTTGCCAATTCTATCAAAAATTGAAAATATATTATAGTTTTTATTAAAATTTTAAAGAAAATTTGCCAACTAAGTTTGTGAATTTGCCAAGTGTAACAACATTCACGAATGTTTGGGGGGGGGAGGCTCCCCCCCCCTTAGCGAGGTCCCTGACTACATGATAAATTGGAAAACAAGGTCTTTTTTATCTGGGAAATTTTAAAAAAAAAAATAGAAAGATTATAGTTAAAAAGATATATTAAAAAAAAAAAAAAAAAAAAAAAAAGTTTAAATACAGCAACATACCAAGATAGCTTATAAAAATCTACAAGAAATACTCATTGCGATTTTAAAAACTAAATATTTTTGACACAAAAAACATTTTTCATATTAATTTTAAAATAAATATTACCTGAAGCTGGAGAAACAATTTTTGAAGTTGAAATGGAATACTCTTTGTGCCTTCTTCTTCAGTACCATCAAATTCCCATCTACAAATAATTTTAATGTTATACACAATTTTAGGCATAATAGTTCATTTAATATGCAAGAGAAGAGGAAAAAACTGTTGTCAATATAACTTAAAAAAGCAGTAGATGCATCAAATTGTGACATCATATGCCAATATTATTATTACTCCTATTATTAAAATGAATTGAATAACAATAAAAAATCGAAACATGCATTTGATATTTCTTACAAAAAATTAAAGAAAAAAAAAGAGCCACTAAGTATGTATATATGAAATTTGAACATTCCACTTCAAATATCATGTTCACAGTCAGTTTTTCAATCTTTTTAAATATTTTATAAATGGTTAACAATTCAGTTTAGGCCATGTATAATAGATTGAGAAAGACAGCAATACTGTTAATATATGACAGAAACTCTAATAGTAGCAAGTCAGGCAGAGTTTTTTTTTTTTTTTTTTTTTTTTTTTTTTAATTTATATCACAACCAAGACATGAATATTTTATAAAGCGATTTCAAGCTAATTTTATGTTAAGTTTTTTTTCTTTAAATAGTATATAAAAATTATAACCCAAATTCTAAAATGTACCTTAAGTATGAAAACTTACACATGCAATTTATGGGGAGGGAATTTTAAATTCAATTTTAGAAATTTAATCCTAATGAAATTATTTAAAAAGAAATTTTATTTACCTATATAAAGCATTTCTGAATTCAGGTGTCATAAATAGAGTCTGTAGAAGACTATTTAGATAGCAGGTCATTGCTTGATTCACTAAACCCACAAAACCTAAAACAGATATATTATAATAAATTTATTCATCTTTAAAAAGGACATGCTAGATACTATAACAAAGGAAACAAATAATAAACAAACAAAGCAGAAAATAATAAATAGTCATTTGCAATCTTAACATTGCTTGGTTTTAAATAAATTTATAAATAATTATAAATTTAAATAATTTTAAATAACTAGTTGATAAAACGAATACTAGATACGAAGTAACTTTTAGCAACTTTTTAAGCTCAGCATTTATTTCTGAGCTTACAAAGTTGCTAAAACTTACTTCGTATCTATTGAACTGTTAGTGTAATCTGCAAGATCCAAAATAATCTGCAGCACAGTTTCTTCTATGGGGCTTTAGACGTATGGCAACAATCCACTACATTGTATAAACTCAGGAAATATTTCAAAATGGAAAAGGTACAAACAACAGAAATAATTAGAAAACTTAAATATATAGATAAAACTTGTATTTAAGATATTGATGTTTGGTCAAAATAGCATTAAAAAACAAACAAAAATTAACAAATACATAAAATTTTAAGATTTTTAACTTTTATACAGGGAATATGATTGATTATGTATACATTAGTATTTAATATTCTTAGTGTCTGAGGGCTTTGCAGTATTTTTATATAAATGTTTATAAGACTGGAGTTAAATATTTTTCCACACTTGTTAAAGTACTTTCAAAATATCTTAATGTTAGCTAGTTCTTAATACATAAATTGGATTATAATATTTTAGGCTACAGCCAATTTAACTTATTAATGGCAAACAGAATTTTACCTGATAGCCAGCTAAAGATGAGAGGGGGGGGGGGAGGGAGTAAACAGAATTGGCTCATCATAGAAAGCATGGAAGGCTTCCTTCAAAACTGCTTTAAAATAAAAGATGAGAGGAGCAAAACATTATGTGTCAATCAAAAAAGAGTCAGACTTTGAATGTCAAAGTCTATGATAGTTAGAAAAAATGGTAGTAAAAAAAGTACATGTTAAATAAGAGCTCTGCAAGGTCCAATGACTTATTGCACATTTATTGTTACTTATAAGTTATAATGTTATGAAAAAGGCAAATTTCTCTCCTTCTATATGAAAAAGTTTTACCGATTTTAAGTTATGCAATATGGAAGCAAAAAGAAATTGATTAGAAATTTTAGAAAGAAGAAGGGTGGAGAGATGATCTAAATTATTTTTTATGTAGTCATGTTTTAAAAAACCCTAGATTAAACTACCTTAAAAAATTTAATAGAAATTTTCTAAAAATAAAACTAGAAATATATAGACTTTCAACTTTAATGATGAAGAGAAAATTTTAGAGACAGGAGGTAGACGATTGATTGTTAATTTATTGTTATTTTAAAGTAATAAATAGCACTTTGCAATAATCACTTATCACACAATGATTAAATAAAAAAACAACCACTTTTTTTTTTTTTTTTCCAAATGTTCTGACTCACATAGCTTGACCTATATTTTTTTATACCCGTAATGGTCTTAGAACCACCATACATTTTAGATGATTAGTTTTAGCAGAACTTCTGCTAAATGTTGTAATCCATATAAGAGATTTTATTACATTTAATTTAATAAAAATTATGATTGTGAAAAAATGACTACCATGTTAAAAATATTGATTAGTCAATGGCTGCTGAAATTTTCAAGTTTTAGCAAATTAAAAAAACATGCTACATTTAAAACTCAGTTTTATTTTATCTTTATGCAATATATTAACAAAATACATAAGGAATTCATCTGCACGAAAATCAAGTAAATTTCCATCAAAATATGAAAGTATTACAACTGAACATACAGTATTTTTTTTTTTTTAAATCTTTAAAAATTTAATTTTTTTTTTTTTTTCAAAAGAACAGAAATTTTTAAAGCACTGAAATATTTTTTTGTTACTCATATTAATAGATATCTAAAAAAGGAGAGAGAGATTGTAAATCAACCTTGAAATATTATGCAAAAATACTAAAACTCATAAAAAAAATTGAAAACCTGTGTCCTGACGAGTCACACTATTGCTGTAACTGTAAGAGTAGTCTGAAGTCCCAGGTGTATAAGGAGGAGGAGCTGGAACGTAAGTAACAGAATAATCTCCACTGTCAAAAGACTGTTTCTGCTTACCACTCCACTGTTTACCTTTAAGTTGAACTCGCTTATCGTCTGAAGAAACCGGATCTGGGGATGTATTTTCTGTTTCAGTAGTTTCAGTAATCTGGAAAAGATGAATAGCATATATTTATATGCTGTTACTCCACAATATATAAAAATATTAAACATCATATTTTTAGAAGTTAACATATTCACAATAGCACACATATTACTCAATTTATATAAGATGCAACATTAATAATTTATTAAAAGAAAATAAACAGTCAAGTGCGAGTAGTATTCACACTCAGAAGATTCTGTGCAATAAACATGAGTTAATCCCTTGGGGATGAGCAACTTGTATATGTGCCATTTAAAATTCTCAGAGCCCTTCATTATTCCCACCAGTTATTCTTTATTTTAAAATTAACGTTATTTAATTGGAGCATTTTCACAATTCAACAACAGAAAATTTTCTGTTTTAAAAAACCAGTGGTTATAGATTAAAAATTAAACTTAGTACTCTCACCGCAAAGGAGTTAACAGGAAAACGTTGTTGAAAGAACAATAAGATTTTGTAAAAAACTATACAATGTAGGGTTGGTTATAGCTGAATATACTAGAAAAGTATGAATGGGTATATCATAAAAGTTCAAAGAGATATAAAGCCTAAATAATATCAAATATTGCTATTCTGTATAACTATTTTTTTTTTTTAATCTTATCCTTATCTATTTCAAAGCAACTTAACTCGATACTTAGAATAAAATATATCACATATTTAAACTTCATTTAGCATTTCATAAAACTAAATTCAGTGTACTAATAATTGTTTCTTTTTACAGTGTAGATAACACAAAATCCTTGTTCAAAGTTTGAACTTGACATTGTACTAAAAGGTGCTTGTGTCGAAAGAAGCTTGCAAATTTACAGAGCCGCTTTGGTCCGTAACACATTTTCTAGACAGGTTTTTAATTAATTTTAAAGACACAAGCAGTGGTACCAACTTATATGAGCCTGTGAGGAATGAGCCACCCAAAAATTTGGTCTTCCCACCCACCCAATTTTAATTGATTTAATTCATAATCTATTTTTCCAAATATTTAATCCCTAAAATGAAATTTGATTTTATTAACATTTTCAAAATACTGCTTTGTTTGATATAATAAGGACATCCATTAGACTTACAGGAGCACTGAAACCCCCTTCAGCGAATGTCTAGTTATATTTCTCTCAAAAACAAATTTCCTACATATTTTGTCATTTGTTTTGATGTCTCAAATTGACAAAGCACTCAGCTAATTAAAATGTAAGCTTTTCTTGACTTTAAAATTTTACACTTTAATAATTATTAACTCTGAGTTTATTTAAAATGAATATAACTGTATTTATAAGAAATGACTTATAAGAATGTAATTTGATAAAATTATTTATGAAATTTCAATTAAATTATAATAATTTAAAAATTTGCTTAAAAAAATAATTTCAATTTACCATCTTTAACCATTTGCTTCTGCCTTCTCTCTCTCCACACAAAGCACACTAAGGTAAATATATAATATGTGTGTGTGTCTGTGTTATTTTATTCAAAAATGTTTCAGCCCACTGTGCGCTACTGAATGCAAAATTCGTAATAAGAGACTCAGTCAATGCAAATTAGTCATGAAACCCATAGTATTTATGCAGGGTTTGCACGCATAAAGAATTAAGAAAAATAGACATTTTAGTACCAAAAATTTCATAACATAGTGGCTGCTATATCTGATGTAGGGCAGGTTTTGCATTAAATAAAACAAATAATATTTTTTAAAAATCCTGGTACTAAAATGGCTATTTTTTTTTTTTCATTTCTTATGTGTACAAGCCCTAATTCATGAGATTGATTCTTATTAAATTAGTCTGCTTGCAAAAATATGAAGTTTATTGATATTATGCTGTTACTAAATATTACATTATACAATTATATTATTAAAAACTGTTCCCTAGGCTTTAAAAGCCAGTGGCAAGCAAAGTACGTCATTTCCATCATTATTTATGTCCAAACTGTCCATATCTTTAAAGGTTAACATTTTGGCTAATTACCGAGAAATTTTTTCCAAAATCACTATCAAAAATGCTTTTATACTTCTGCTACGATAGGTACCACCAATGCAAATCAACACTTTTGCTCAACGCCCACAAATCAAAATTTGTGTGTAACAGAAAAATGTGCTTTTCTCAAAAATTATTAAACCTAGAGTAATCGCAATAGTTTTTCTGCAAGGTTTAATGTAACATGTACTACCTCTATTTTTTTCATAATTTTAGTTTCTGTAGATTCAGAATTAGATGAGTGGGGGGGAACATATTTTTGCTCAATATTTTGTATGGTATCTCCAAAAATATAATACCTAGAATGAAAAGAAATGTATTTTTGAGTTTAACGTAATAAAGGCTTTCATAAGATACCCCACATGTGCAAAGAAAAGATTATATAAGATACACATATACAAAGAAAAGATTTTTCTTCCAGTGACTTAATTAGCCCTCCTATTTCTCTCTAAATATATTTTTAAATGTTTAATAATTTGTAAATATGTGGGTCAATAGTCTTTATTATTTCTTCCAATTTGAACTTTCCAAGTTTTATAGTTTACGAGTAAAATGGCAGTGACAGACTATATATATATATTAGTACTTTCCTCTGTAACTGCAATGACTCTACAAAAATGCATTAATAATGATCATGAACATATAATCACTGGAAATCTAAATACTGTAGATGATTTTACTCTGACAAAATTAATGGGTTATAGAACTAAGTATAGAATTCCATCCAAATTAAACATTAATTTTATAATAAAACAGTTTACATGATTTAGATATATTTATTTATAAAATTGCAATCTATTATAATAAACCCACTGAATATTTTAATCAATGGGAATTATTGGTTATTGATAAATTAACTAAGGCTTTAAAATATGATATTTCTTATTTAGTTACTATTAATACAAAAATTTTTCTTTCAGCAAATCACTAAATTGCAACAAAACTTTGTAATCACTTATGTGGACAAATCTCCAAATAATTATGCAATTATATGTAAATCTTATTCAACTGCTTACATCTAGTATTTCTTCTGGTAAGTTTTTCCAAAAAACTGATGTGGTTAAGTTAAAGAATCATAAAATTAAAAGTTATTATAAACTATTAAACATTAACACTGCAATTTTTTATTATCCCTATCAAGTTCTTATACCCGAATTACATAAGAATCCAATTAAACTTAGAACTGTTACAACTGGTTGCAATACATATAATTATACAGCTATTAAACTTCTATTAAAAACTCTTAATCAAATACATTTACAAAAATCATTGATAATACACATTCTATAAAGAATAGCTATGAACTGGTCAGTATTAAGAATAATCTTAAATGTGTAAACAAATAAAACATAGGATTTCAAAGATCTTTTTAATAACATAGATATGCATAATATAAAAAATGCTTTATTTAAAAAATATCATCATGATTTGAATTTATCAATGAATATTGAAACAGATTTTTTTTTCATATTTTAAAAATTTTATTATCTATAATAATTATGTATTACAAGATAACAAAATATATCTACAAAAAAGTCAGTATATCATAAGGTGGTTGTACATCTAGTTTATTATCAGACTTATATCATTATGAATGCAATTATATTAATAATAAAATGCATTAATATCAATATAGTGATGACATAACTTTAATCGCGACTGAAAATATCCATATTTGTCAATTTCCAGGAGACTATCCAGCTAATTTAGAATTTATGGAATTTATGGAAAATCTGCTTTTTAACAATACTATTAACTTTTTAGATCTTAAATTATATTAAAAATAAAATATAATAATAATAATAACATATATATGACAAACGCAATGAATTTAACTTCAAGGATAATACATTTACTAATTTTAAATCCTGTCTTCATAATTCTGCATATCATAATATACTCCTTAATCACTTATACAGAATAAAATTCTTATGTTCTTCTCATCTTATTAATGGAAATATTTAAAAGTTAATTTATGATGCATTAAATAATGTTTTTCCTATAAAATTCATATATTTTTAATATACAATTAGTAATTACATAATCTTAAAAATAATAATAAATAATAAAAATGCAAAAATATAAAATATATATAATAGGATGGCTGGGTAGGTAGATATTAGACTATGGAGGAGGGTGGTGTTGCATAGATAATACACAATGGTTAAAAAACTGAGGCGGGCAGATATCTGCTAAATTGCAATAATATATTTTATACTGGATGTTGATTTAACATACACATATGAATAACTGTATAGTTATATTAATTAAATCTATTAACATAATTTAATAATGTTAAAGATTAACTTGAATCTAACTCTTAACTATTTGGACAATACCTAAAATATTATTTCTAAGTGTATAGAATGCATATATTAATTATTCATTTTATTCCTTTTTTTATCTTATATTACAATATCTAGTTTAGGTTAGTATTGTCAATTATAATTTATTTTTTATGTTTTTCTCCCTTTTATTTTGGTTACATGTGTGTTGGTAGCCCCAAATTCATATTATTTTGCCTTTTCATAGCAAATACGAAAATGAAACCACACTATTTGTAGTTCCAAAGTATTTATGGGCCTGATGATTCTACAAATTTCAATCATATTTATTTTATTTTTTCCATGTCTCATGATTTTGTATTAAATTTAATGGTTTATATATTGCTTTACAATTAATGGCTATATAAGATATATATATAGATATATATATTATAAAATTTGATATTTGTAATTGATATCTTTTCATTTTGAGTATTCATTATGAATATTTTCCTATTAGTGTATCATATATATATTTTAGCAATATTATAAATATTGTGCACAAAGGTAATTGCTGCTGTGCGCACAAACTTTGTGTACTGTTCAGAAAGATTTCTACTATGTAGTTCTCAGATACCACTTAATAGGATTTTCCATTAAGAGTAGCAATATAGTTTCGTCATGCATATAATTTGCGATTTAATATTATATTTAAGATAAATTATAGTTTCCATCCATATTCAATGTGCTATAAATTTTTAAATTCAATGGTTAATTTCAAATGGTTAATATTGTTTACTATTAATGGTCTTATACATATATATAACAAGCTAAATACCACATTTCCAATATTATTCCAATTTTTGACAACTCCTCTGTTTGATATAATTTGTCATTAACAAGTTATTCCACATATTGTTGTTGATTTGTAGTATTATCTAATGGTTCTATATATAAATATGTAAGATACATACATTTTATATATACATATATATATATATATATATATATATATATATATATATATATACACAAGGTGTCCCAGAACTTCGTATACAAACTTCAAGGGGTGATAGAGAACATCGTTTGGAACCACAATTACATAGAAAAGCATGGGCGGAAACACATTGTTAACCCTTTCACAGCCAGTGAAAATGTATATGAAATTACAAAATTTTTAATACAAAATGAACATTGACACCAGAATTTTAATATGATTTTTCCAATTATTATGTATGTGAAATGTATTTTTTATTCTTCTTTGCAAATACATTTTTCTGCAATTTCTGATGTCATTCATATTTTTCCACATTTTTGCAATTTTTTATAGGTACTACGATACTTGATTTTAAAGAAACATAATTTTAAATTTAATTTAAAATTAAATTATTTCTTGTAATTTTTTCTGTATAATAAATCATTCTACACTGCTTTCCGCATTGTGTCATAACTGTGTCTTTGTGTTTCTTTGAGCTTTTCACAGACAAAGCACTTCCATTGCTAATATGGGAAAAAAATATGAATGACATCAAAAATTGCAGAAAAATGTATTTGCAAAGAAGAAGAGCCAGACATTTCATATACATGAAAAATTGAAAAATCATATTAAAATTCTGGCATCAATGTTCATTTTGTATTAAAATTTTTGTAGTTTCATATACATTTTCACTGGCTGTGAAAAGGTTAACAAGACATTTCTGCCTATGCTTTCCTATGTAATTGTGGTTCCAAACATCCAAACGATGTTTTCTACCACCCCTCAAAGTTTGTACATGAAGTTCAGGGACATGGCATACAAATCATGCATATATGAAATATATAAGTTTAACAAAATTGTAATTGCCATTGCTGCCATACATAATAAAGTACTGCTAAAAATTAGTTAAACTAACTGCTGTTGTGATTTATAATTGTTAAGACTGTTCTAAATTCATTTATTAACTTAAAATATATTTTTTTTCTTTCATACTACAGAATGCTCTTAAAAAATGTGAATATATTTTGCATGCCTTTCCTCACTTGTGAGTTATGATACTGAAGAAGTTATGAAAGAAAGAAATACAGGATGGTCATAAAAAAACTTTGCCGATATATGGAGCTCTAGCGGCCAGTCCGCTCAACGGATCGAAGTGAAATTTCAGATATAGCCATTCAGAGGTATGAGCTCGAGATTCTGTGAACGGCAACAAAATGGCGCTCACAATTACGGTTATAGTTACAGAAACTCGAAAATTTCCAATAGCAATACCCATTTTTTTTCATCGCAAAATGCTCAGCGCATGCGAAAACCCTAAAGAGCGTTGGAACCGTACGTGTATTGCAAGAAACGGACATGTTATGCACGCACAAAAAACTGTTCTGCGAATCCTCCCCCCCCCATAGAAAAAACTCGATTGGGGCGGAAGGAGGAAATTTGCATATGACACAAAGTCAGTACACTAATCTCTGATTACAATACAGATCGGAAAAATTAAAACTTTTATTTTGATTACACATTTTCCACATGAGTGCCATCACCATGCAATTGCCTGTGATGACACCCATGTGAAAAATGTGTAATCAAAATAAAAGTTTTAGTTTCTCTGATCTGTATTGTAATCAGAGATTAGTGTACTGACTCTGTGTCATATGCAAATTTCCTCCTTGCGCCCCATTTCCTCCACTTTTCTATGGGGGGGGGGGGGGGAGGATTCCCAGAACGTTTTTTTGTGCGTGCATAACATGTCCGTTTCTTGCGATACACGTACGGTTCCAACGCTCTTGAGGGTTTTTGCATGCTCTGAGCATTTTGCGATGAAAAAAAATGGGTGTTGCCATTGGAAATTTTCGAGTTTCTGTAACTATAACCGTAACCGTGAGCGCCATTTTGTTGTCGTTCACAGAATCTCGAGCTCATACCTCTGAATAGCTATATCTGAAATTTCATTTCGATAGGTTGAATAGACTGGCCGCTAGAGCTCCGTATATCGGCAAAGTTTTTTTTATGACCACCCTGTGTATATCTATATATATGTTACAGGCCAAACCCGATTTTAGGCCAAACTAGATTGGCCTAGGCCAAACTAGTCTATCCTAACGCCCATCGGATAAACTAGTTTTTCCTAGGCCAAACTAGTCTATCCTAATGCTCATCGGATAAACTAGTTTTTCCTAGGCCAAACTAGTCTATCCGAACGCCCATCGGATAAACTAGTTTTTCCTAGGCCAAACTAGTCTATCCGAACGCCCATCGGATAAACTAGATTTTCCTAGGCCAAACTAGTTTGGCCGGACGGTCATTAGGATAAACTAGTTTAGCCTGTTATTCATTGGTTTGGATTAGTTTATCCTAGGCCGAACTAGATTATCCTAGGCCAATTGAATTTGGCGTGTTTTTTTTTAATCTACAAACCGCTACGGCGCCAACTTTCTAGTTTTGATCTAATTTAGCCTAGGCCAATGCAGTTTGACGCGATTTTAGCTCATAGACTATCAAAGTATGAGAGCTAATGTGCTCGCAGATTCTGTGTGCGTGTATGTAACCATGTACGTATGTATGTACATATGCACGTACGTATGTACATAATGCGATAACTCCTGATAGAAATATCCAATTTGCTTCAAATTTTGGACATAGATTTACCCTGATAACGAACTTTCCTGATTAGTTTCAGGGGTTCATTCGATAAGAATAAGGGTAGGATAATCCGCACCCCCCCCCCCCTTACTTAATTTAGTTAAGTCAGTTTTCCATGCAAAAGTATCAGATTTTATTAAAATTTTAGGTATAATATCATTTAGATAAGGTACATTCATGATTAGTTGTGGGTGCTCATTGTTTACATATAAAGAAAGGAGGAATGGGGGGGGGTAACACTCTTAATTTATGTATATAGGTTTTTCACGGATAATTTACCGATTTGTTTTAAATTTTGGATGTAGGTTTCTTCTGATAAGGCGTTTACCTGATTAATTTGGGGGGTTCTGAGTTTAAATATAAAGATAGAGCGGATTATATTTTCAATCGGATAGAAACTTTTGGTTTTATGAAAAGATTTTTAATTCGTAACAGATATTGGTTTTCACACACATCACTTCACGCGATATTGTTCATATTAAAAAAGTAAATATCCGAATCCTTTTAAAAATAAGAAAAAGCTTAAATAAAGCACGATACTTGAAATTTAGGATGGGAGGGTGTGTAGAGTAAGGGGACGCTAGATTTTTTTTTTAAGCTCAGCGTCTTTTAAAGTTTTAGCTGCTAATTAAATATTACCTTTTTTTGAAACTTTTGGAAACATAATAAAACACGATGTTAAATATTTAAGAAAATCGATGCCGCGTTAAATACCACTATTTTCTATTAGTAATTTTCGTAAAAATGCTAAATTCTTGTTGGAATTGTTTGAAACTTTGTGATAGTTTATAACACATGATAAAAAATTGTAAAAAAAGTCCCATTACGAAAGGAAAAAGGGGGGGGGGGGGCAAACAAAATCAGGAAATATAACGGAAATTCTAGGTTGATCTATTTGAAACTTTAAGATAGTTTATGACACATCATATAAATTTATAAAAATATATTTAGCGTTTAATGCCACTATTGACGAATAGTGATTTTTGCAAAAATCTTAAATTCTTGTTTTGAAGCACCGCGACATCGAGTAACATATCTGCACATAGATTCTTTAACAGAGTTTTCTTAAGATACAGTTTTGTTGGTAATAGGGTGCGCTCCCTGGTGATGGAATGTGGAACTAATGCGAGCACCCTGGTGTTGGAATTTGTAACTAATACAACGCGATTTACGTATGGACGAATGTTGAATCGAAGAGAAAGAAACATGATGATAAATATTTAAGAAAAAGGATTCCGCATCGAAATACCACTATTTTCTAATAGCATTTTTTGTAAAAATGTTAAATTCTTGCCGGAACGTTTTGAAAAATCCGTAACAACGTCTTTCAAATTTTAATTCAATCTGAAATTTAATGAAAATCTGTGTATTAGTACTATTTGAGATAGAATTATCGCAGAAATAAAAAAAAAACTGGATAGAAGCGCTACCTATTGAGCCATTTACTCTAAAAACAAAAGAATGTTAATTTATATCAGGGACAAACTGAATTTGAAGTTTGATGAAAATCCGTGCATTTCTTTTTGAGATAGAAGATAGAACTATTGCGATAATCATGAATAATGCCACATAGCAGCGCCACCTGTTGCACGATTTACTCCAAAAACTAAAATTACTTTTGTACTTTTTTATATCAAGGACTAACAGAATCTGGAGTTTGATGAAAATTCATGCATTAGATCCTGAGATAGAGCTATTACAATAATCACGAATAATACCGTATAGCGGCGCCACCTTTCAAGAGATTTACTCCAAATACTACAGAATACTAATTTATATCAGGGACTTAGAGAATCTAAAGTTTGATGAAAATTCGCGCATTAATTCTTGTGACAGAGCTATTTCAGGAATCGGGAAAATTGAGCACAACAGCGCCACCTATTGAACAATTAACATGAAAACGTAAAAAGAATTAGTTCATATCACGGATTTACTGATTCCAGAAATTTGATTAAAATTCGTAAATTAGTTATTGAAATAGTGTTGATGCAAATCAGTAAAAATGCACTTTAGAAGCGCCATCTGTTGAACTATTTACATGAAAAGTAATCAGCATCGATTTATATCAGGGACTACCTGAATATAAATTTTTATTAAATTCCGTTCATTAGTTCTTGAGATACAGCTATTGTGAAAATTGTGAAAAATGTAGCATATCATAGCCATGTTGAGTGATTTACTTAAAAATAGAAACAACACCAACTCATGTCATGGACGAACTGAATCTAAAGTTTGATGGAAACTTGGTGGTATTAGTTATTAAGATAAAGCTGAGGCGTAAATCATAAAAAAAAATGAAAAACAGCAGCGCCAACTGATGAGCGATTTACACCAAAAACTAATCAGCATCAATTTAGATCAGAAACTACCTGAATATAAATTTTTATTAAATTTCGTTCATTAGTTCTTCAGCCGTGTCCCCACAGCCTGCGGTAGCGTATAGCAGGTGTGCTGCACGCGTACTGCCGAATGCCCTCTTCCTTTTCGAACGAATTTCGAAGCGAACAAAATTTAAATCGTAGCAAGCGTGCTGAGCACGCACCGCCGAATGTAACCCTCCTTTTCGAAAGAACCTCCAAGCGAACGAAATTCGAACTATATCCCCGCTGTCCACACCAGTCCGATAGCGGGCGAAGCCAGCAAGTTTTAACCAAGCCACGTTATATTAGTTCCTAATTCCAACACCAGGGAGCCAGGGCCGTAGCTAAGGGGGCACTATGGGCGGCTCAGCCCCCCCCTAAAATATTTTGAGCCCCCCCCCCCCCCTCCCCTGGAAAAAGTTCCAAGGTCACTAAATGTTCCGAAAACTCAAATGAAATTCTGTTCAAAAATCTAATTTAGTTTTGAGACCCTTTCACAGTTTTGCAGAATTACTAAATTGTATCTAAAATATGTGTTTCAACACTCCCTCATCCTATTGGTACATATGAAGCTAACAAGATTTAATTTTGCACCAGTTATACATTCAAAATTTTCATCGTCATATACTTTTCTTAGCATAAAATGAAGTTATTACAACAGTTTAATGAGAAACATAGTACCTACAATGTGAATATGCACTAATTTATCTTTCTGCATTAGAGAAAGAACAAAAAAATATGAGCCCCCCCCCCCCTACATTCCCTTGAACTTCTTATATTCCCCTGAGCCCCCCCCCCCCCCTATCGTACACTTCTAGCTATGGACCTGCAGGGAGCGTAAGCTATTATTAACAAAACTGTATCTGAATGAAACTCCGTTAAACAACCTATTAGTAGATATGTTACATGGGGTCGCGGTGCTTTAAAACATAGAATTTCCGTTATATTTCTTGATTTTGTTCGCAACCACATCCTCTTTCACGCTGAAATGTAACTTTTTTTATAAATTTATATCATATGCCATAAACTATCACAAAGTTTCAAAAAGTTCCAGCAAGAATATAACATTTTTACAAAAATTACTATTAGAAAATAGTGGTATTTCGATGCAGAATCCTTTTTCTTAAATATTTATCATCATGTTTTCCTTCTCTTCGAGGTTCGTCCGCTTCAACATACGTCCGTTTCAAGATTTTATATAAAAGAAGGGGCCCGATAGCGTGCGAAGCCGGCTGGTTTGAACTAAATCGCGTTCGAATTCCAACACCAGAGTGTCGCGTTATATTAGTTACACATTAGTCCGTTATATTAGTCGTGTTATATTAGTCCTACATACGTACGTACATACATACGTACATGGTTACATTACACACACACAGAATCTGCGAGCACATTAGCTCTCAGGCTTTGATAGTCTGTGAGCTAAAATCGCGTCAAATTGCATCGGTCCAGGCTAAATTAGATCAAAACTAGAAAGTTGGCGCCGTGGCGGTCTTTAGATTCAATAAAAGCACGCCAAATTGAATTGGCCTAGGACAATCTAGTTCGGCCTAGGATAAACTAGTTCAAACCAATGAATAGCAGGCTAAACTAGTTCATCCTAATGACCGTTCGGCCAAACTAGTTTGGCCTAGGAAAATCTAGTTTATCCGATGGGCGTTCGGATAGACTAGTTTGGCCTAGGAAAAACTAGTTTATCTGATGGGCGTTCGGATAGACTAGTTTGGCCTAGGAAAAACTAGTTTATCCTATGGGCATTAGGATAGACTAGTTTGGCCTAGGAAAAACTAGTTTATCCGATGGGCGTTAGGATAGACTAGTTTGGCCTAGACCAATCTAGTTTGGCCTGTAACATATACAAGTAAATACAATATTCATAAACAAGCTTTAAAGTAAATTTAAATTGTAAAACACTTTATTCTGTATGTTTAAGGCTCTTGTAGGCAATATTATATCGAAATTTGACAATAGAAATTTAAAATAAAATTATTTTTACATACATTTTAAATTTTCCAATTGATTAAAAAGGAATAAGGCCAGGGTTTGAACCACTGATGCTTGCTTAAGATGCAAAAATCTACCAATTGAGCTATTTTAGACAAATCTATTGAGCACAATTTACTGTAGTAGCTAGAGCATTGGTAACTTAAGTCTAAAATATCTGGCAAATATCAAAATCTGGACACTTTTTCATTAAGTTGGAAAATTTACAGCTCACACGGTTTATTTACTAAGAAGAATTGTGTTAAAATTAATGAGCAAATAAACTGTTTTTAAGATACTACTCTGTTATCCCGTCAACCAAAATATTATCACTAAATTATAAGATTAAATGCCAATAATGGATGATCGTGAATGTCAATTCAATGATATTAAATATGATATACATGTTTAAAACATTGTTAAATGATATTTATTTCAACTTTTTATTTGCATTTTTATTAATATTCTATTATTTACTTGCTTTTTATTATTTAAAATAAAAATTACATCAATATGTATAATTTGGCTGTTAGTTTGGCGATTTGTATAATTTGGCGAAATTGCTCGACAGGATAACAGAGTAGTACCGTTTTTAATTAGAGTTTGATCTTTTTTTTTTTTCCTTAACAGATATTATATATAATTTGATACTAAAAAAACATAATGGAATCATAAATTGTATCTTAACACACTGAACATTATATTAAAGATCAAATTTTTAAAAATATTAAATTTTCTTAAAGATTACTACTCTTAGATTCTAATACATGCAGAATAGCACTTGAATATTTTTGTTGTTTGTTTTAAAGAAAAAAATAAGTATTATTATTTATGATAAATCAGAAAGATCTAGTAATGCACCAAATAGTTATTTTGGCCAAATGCCGAATAATCGGCTGACAGGTGAAGTGAATACTGCATGTTTGGCCGAATAGTAATTGTTGGGCTGAATATTGATTATTCGGCTGTTCAAATACTTCATATTTCAAAGTTTAAAAGTATTAAAATGTAACTTTTTAAAACAATTTTACATAATATTTAATAAAAGAAACTTGCATTTTGATAAACAAGAACTTTTTATAAGTACATTTAATATTGAAAAATTCTATCTTGAGTTATTTAAGAAGGAAAATTATAAGACTTTTTTAATTTATAAAATTTTTAATTTCATGGTCTTTTCTATGAATTAAAACACCTTTTAAAATTAAAGAGAAATGATGAAAATATGGGAAGAAAACCAGTTTCTACAGTTACATATTTACAGTTTAATAATTGTTCTTTTTAAATAACTCAATTCAGATTTTTTTCAATATAAAGTTTACTTATAAAAAGCTCTTGTTTATCAAAATGTAAGTTTCTTTTATTACTGTTTGTCATGAAGAAACTAAAGTAAAATCAAATGGTGTCAAATTCAATAAAAATAACTTTTTTATTTCTTCTGATTTAGTGAGGAAGTTTTTAAAAGCATCCTACATAAATGTATGGATCTGGAGTAAGCAATCATTTTCAGAGATTGTAAATACTCGGGTTTTTCTTAAAATCTTGTAACAAACTTTTAATATATGATCAAGATAAACATTTTTTTAAACAAAAAATAATATCTCAGTCCATTTATTTAATTAATATTACAATACAATCAATCATATATAGATTGGATCTGAAACAAGCTGATGCTGAATAATTACTCATAACTTTATCAATAATGAAGATATTTTAACAAGATTTGTTTCATATTAATTTTATTTGTATTAAATATGATATTGAAAATGACTAAACTTCGATCAGTGACACATTACAAATACTATCAACTTAATTATGAATAAAGGAATATCTAGCTCATAGCTCATTTTTTATGAATGTTGGCATTTTCCAGCCCTTCCTCATATATTTCACAGAAATAAAGCATGTCAGCTGAAAATAAAGTTATGTCTTCATTATTGATAATGTAACAAACAAAAATACAAGTTTGACCTCAAGTGAAATGAAATACAATGTACTTATAACTCAATAAGTTGACTATGATTATTGTTTTATGAACAAAAATTATCTGTCTTAATAGCTATTATTAATCTCAAAAGTTTTTGTCTGTTTTATTTAAATATGATTTTGTTTCCAAATATTTTAAATATATTTATAAATTGACAATTAAAATAGAAATTGTGAAAAGTTTTTTAAAATGTGTTTTAAAAGGCTTTATTAAGTATTGGATTTATTTTGGCTGAATACTTTGATATTCGGCTAAAACGAATATTTGGCAAGCCGAATAGTTTCATGTTTAGCCAAGCCAAATATTCAACTAAACCAAATAGTTTGATATTCGGCCTAACCGAATATTCGATGACATGTCTGAATAGGCTGAATATTCAGTGCATCTCTATATAAAACTTTGATTTCTAATGTGTATGATAAGTAAAATTAGCAACTGAATGCTGCTTTCTTCCAAACCAAATGAATAAAATAAAAAGTTTCTCTATAAACATTTTTTAAATCTAAATTTAATGATTTTCACACTTAAAATACATCCATAATATGTTTTAATATTTTTTACAATGCATTGCATAAAGTGAAACAGAAATAAATGTAAAATTTGGTATTAAATACAGTCAATAAAATCCAAAAGAACTTACTTCAACTTTTTTTGGAGCCATATTTTTCTTATCACAAATAATTAAATTATTTTTTTGAGTAACGGATGGGTTTCTGTTGGTAGTTTTACAAAAAAAACCTAATTCTTCCAAAGTTTCAAAATAATGTTCATGAATATTAACCTGCAACAAACAAAAAATTTTGCTTTAATTACAGATCTGTACAGCATTGAAGGACTACATTTAAAAAATAATTTTAAAAAACAAAAAACATGAAGTGAAGAACTAATAATTAATGTTGATAAAATTTTGGACAATAAGCATAGTTAATCAATTAAGATCTTATAAAGGGAAAATCACCAGTCATTCGGAAAATTTTTATAAAAAATCTAAGTATGACGAATTAAATTTATATACAGCAAAATTTTATAAAAGAAATTCCTGGTTACTACCTAGGATTTTCTTGTATATGAATATAAATATTAACAGGAGAAGGGGTCCCTTCTCCTGACTCCCATAACCAAAAAGTCAAATTTCTCAGCATCTTGGAAACTAATGATAGAAATGAGCTGCGAACTAGCACAACCATGTTTCTGACGATGCTGTTTCCTTTTAGAGATGCAACAAATAATGGTTTGGCCAAATAACCAAATACCAATTACTCGGCCTAGTTATGGCCGAATAATTGGCTTGTTCAGTTGACAAATAATGAACTCATTTTTGACTGAAATCAAAATATAGTATTATTATATGCATAATTCTTTTATATTTCAGAATTATGTATGTGAATATTAATGTATGTAAATATTTTCAAGAGAACTGTGGAATTCATAAATTCAACCCCCCCCCCCCCCTTTTTCAATGGTTTTAAACCTGATATTTTTGTTTCTCTATCATATTATGATAATGTTTCAGAGAAAGTTTCATTTGTTTAAAAACAAATGAAACTGTTAAGATTGAGGTTTCCTTTAAATCAGTAAACAAAGTAAGTTTTTTTTTTAAACAAATATCCACAAACATAAATATGACATAACAAAATTAACCAGTGTTGTTTACATGATTCCATGTGGTGACTGTGACAACGTGTATATATAGGTGAGACTGGCAGATCAATGGATATCAGACTTAAAGAGAATGTCAGCGTCTTTAAGAATGGAAGATTTAACTCTAAATTAGTACAGCATGCCTTTGAAACAGATCACACCCCAGCCTTAAAAAATTCATTGATTTTGAAAATTAATTGCAACAATTGAAAATAAATTGTCGAATGAAAAAATTTTATTGTGTAAATAAAGAAACATTTCTTACAATATTATTTGGCCAAGGTTGTATAATGGACTTAATATTCGTCCAAAGTAGCATTTTGGTAGATAGACCGAATGGGCCGATTAATTATTGCAAATTTTGATTATTTCTACTTCTAAACTCAATGAAGATTCTAGAAAAATTGCATAAGCTATTAACTTATGACAAAAAACAAAAATGGCCTTTTTAAATGACGAAACCACAGACAGCAATAGAAATAAAAATGATGAATTAGCCTTTGACAATAAAAATGAAGAAAAAACAATGCTTGAAAAACAAACTCAGGAGAATGTAAAAATGATGTCAAATTTTAAAGCTAAAACTGGAAACTGCAGTGTATTAAATAAAAGTGAATAGGCTTGAAAGATTCAGAATTTTTTCTAGTCAAGCAACAATTCTATTATTACAATATTATACAAAACCAAAAAAGTGTGTCATTTTTCTCTGTCTCACTTTCCACAAAAATCCAAATATTAATAAAGAAAGTAGAAAATCAGAAACAACAAAATTTTATAATTCCACAAAAGAAAACATAGACACATTGGATCAATGTGTAATTACATGTCGTGAAAATATGCCAATGACTTCTCTGTGTGTTTTATGATATGATAAAATCAGTTTAGTGAATTCACGTGTTATATAAGTGCATAACAAGGCTTGGAAATCTAAAAAAGCATTTTCAAGAAAAAAAAAATTCACTATAAACCAACAATTTTCTCCTGATCAACAAGGAGAATTATAAGTGAATTTTTGAAATTGTATATAAGCATTTAAACAACCTGGATGTAAAAAAAGGGGAAATTTGTGCACTTTGCCTGTACAATAATTGAGAATGATGCTCTACTTTTGACTAGAGCAAATATCTTTGATTAATTTGTTCATGAATGTTTATAAATGAATTAATATAAAAAAAAAAAAATTCATCACATTTAACATGAGAGGGAGAAAAACTTACCGTATTATTAGCTCGCTGAAAAATCAATTCAAAAGATTGTACATCATAAGAAAATTTTTTACCAACTTCTACCATCAACTTTATTGCTGAAGTAGATGCTGGTAGATTGATGACAGCAGTTTGTTTATCCTGAAAAAACATAAATTTACAAGAAATAAATGTATATTAGATAAATACAAACATGCAAAGCATTAGATAAATACATACATGAAAAATACATTTCAAATAAACAATAATATACATGTTTTTCACAGACATTTTTAGTTTCTAAAAAAAAATTTGGGGAAATTTTTCTAAAAATATAAAAGAAAATTAAACTAGAAAAAAAAAATCTAGATTAACTGAGCAACAATGCATAAGCTGATATTGGATGCCAGGTTTTGAATGATGCTGCAAATTGTATAAAAAATTGTAGACCAGCATATCAAATAGATGCCATTCTCATATAAATTATATGACATAAAAAACCATAAAATATGACTACTCCTCCCCCCCCTCCAAAAAAAAAAAAAATTGCATCAATGAAATAAGAAATGCTGGATTTCTTTTCAGGAGTAAAGCAATAGTAATTTCGAAAAACCTGGGAAAAGTTTTAAATTTTATTTTATTTTTTTTTATTAAAAAATATAATATCAAAATATTTTTTTAAGTTATACTAAAAAAAATAATTCAAAACTTAAAAAATGAGAAACTATCCTATTTGAGATAACTCAGTTTCTAGTTATAATATTGCAAAAAAGTGAAAGAAAGTTATATATCCATCTATTTAAACTAGTTTTAAATATTGGTTCAATGAAACTTATTGGTTATAAGGGCATTGATATAACTCAATCTTAAGAAAGTGAATTTTTGTGTCAAATAATTATAGTATCACATAGTCATGAAAATGAAAGTATAATAAAAAATATATCTAATAAATAAAGCTTATTTATGTTAAATATTTTACATAATTATATTAAGACATTTTTGGTATACATTTTTTAAAAACTTATGTTTAGTAAATAAAATATCTAATCTTATATTGCTTATTTATATTAAATATTTTATATAATTATATTATGACATTTTTGGTATACATTTTTTAAAAACTTCTTTTTAACATATGTATCATGGTATAATTATCAACCAATAAGCTATGCACTTGATACAATTGTGGTTATTTCATCAGATATAACAATCTGATGAGGTTTTATAAATCTAAGTAAATGTTGCCAGGAACTTCTTTCAAAGATTTTTTTTTTTCTCACAAAACTTAATATTGATGTTTTTACTATTGCGCCAAGGACCGGCTATAACAAGGATGTATTGATCCAATTAATTAAACTTTTGATTATCCAAATCATCATCTACATCAATCTTGTAAGATTCAAATATTCAGTATTGTATCATTTATTAACATTAGAAAAAAGAAACTATGTCATTACCATCAAAAAATTCCATCTTGTAAAGTTTTAAAAGATTATTTTAGGTTTATTTAACTAGCACAATATTCAAATGTACATACTTATCTTTAAAAAAGATTAAAAAGTGGAAAACTCTATTTACATAATATTTATATTCCAATTTAACATTAGAAAAATGTTAAAATTATTTTAATTATTTTGAAGAAAAACACCGAACTAAAAATTAATTAATTGCAACAGCAATATAATAATAGATGAGCCACAATAACATTTGCTACATTACAAGTAAATTGAAACAATGATTTTTTTTCTCCCTTCAAATAAACTAGGTATTAATTTTTAGTATACTAAATTTTGCTTACAATTTTTAAATTAAGTTTCTATTGATTTTAATTTAAGACAATTTTAAGTTTTAAAAGATTGTATGTACAAAATATTCATTTGTTTAAAGCACATAAAACAACAACAAAAGAAAATAATAATAATAATAATAAGCTTGGTTATAATCAAACTTGAAATATTTAAAATATTTTTACGTTCAATAACAACAATAATAATTTGTCTAAATTGTTACTTAATAATTCAAGGAAAATGTATCTCATCTTTATTATGCATATTTAATAATGCATTATTAATTATTTACCTGATTTTTACTTTTAATAATTTAATCATTTTACTTTTTATCATTTTAGTTTATTATTTATTTTGATATTTTCCTACATTATAAGGATTCATTATAATTTTGACTGCATATTACATTCAAATTACAGTTTTAAAAATGTAAATAAAGCAGTGGTCAAAAATCCACAAAATTCTAAAAAACCATACAACCATTGATCCGAGACTGTGCAAATTTGAGGAAGTCTACTGTAGTAAGTGCATTTATATGATTTTATTTTCATTAAAACAGGACCTTGTTGAAAACAGGATCCTGTGAAAAATGTCTGGACAGACTTCTGAATTTACAAAATAAATTCCTATTAATAGACATAAAAACAATTTGATAACAACTATATTTTAGGGGAAAAAAAAAAAAAACTCAGTAAAATCGACAGCATATTAAAAAGGATTAACACAGAGTTTTCACACACATGTTTGCTGCAATAGTATATAACATGTATCATGTATGTACAACTTTGCAAGAATAGCATGTAAAAAATAACCAGCGTAATTAATGTGATTATAAGCCAAAATAAATACAAGCATAAAATATTCAAATAATACTCACAGAACCAGTGGATAAATCCCGAACGATACATAAAGCACGGGGTTCATCAGCAGCTGATGTTGTAGCACACATGTTCTAAAAAGAAAAAAAAAGAGCAATAAATATAATTGTTTATTTATTTACAATATATCTATGTATATATGTACATTCAATAAAAACTTCCAATGAAATTACAATAGAGTAGTCAAATCCCGCTTGAAATATTTTTTATATAAATTCAGATGAATTAAAGTAATGTTAGAAGCATTTTATCATTTGTAATAAGACTTTTTTTTTAACTTGATATATTTAATTATCAAAAAAAAAAAAAAAAAAAAAAAAAATGTTATTAGATTTTAAATAATATAAAAAAAATAACAATATTTAATAAAATTACTATTATTCGTTAAAACATAACAAAATTCTTACTTTTTTATTTCATTTTGTTATGTATTTTTTAATATTTACTGAAACTAAATGTTTTAATTAATAAGCAATTTATTAGGATGAGCAAAGCGAATCCTCTACTAGTCCACTCAAATGACACTTTGTCGTACACTTTACAAAAAAACTATACAGTATTTTCACTTGAAATTAAACACAAATATAAATTATGATCTGTAGATTTGTAGAATATTATTTTTTTTACAGAAATACTTTTCAAAAAATTGTTATTTTAATTAATTTATTTTACATGTTTTTCCATTACGAACGCATTTTTTCAAATAAAAAGTGAAGCACGTACGTTTTCAGAAGAAAAACTTAAATCATGGGGTCAGTAATTATAGCTAGAATCATCATTAAATAAATAAAATATATTTTCATTATTCTGATAAAATATCTCAAAAACTGATTTCAGATTTTCAAACTATGCTCATTCCTTTGATTATGTATAGTTTCATGATTTCTTTTATAAAATGTATAAAATACTTTTTTTTAGGAAAATTATAGCACATTTTTAATGAATTAAAATTTATGAAAATTCTCTTATTAACATTCAATTATAAAAGTATTTTTCTGTGTCAGGAATTCAAATACACAATTTATTCTTATTTTGTGAAATCATTTAAGCAGACGATATTTATGAATTTTAAAAGAATTACATTATGTTTTTGTGAAGTGGCAATAAAAGAACTGTAAACAAATAAAATTAATATTTTGTATAATTCTACTTCGAAAATATTTTTATTTATACCAGTTTTATATCATAAATAAACAATCTGAGGAAATTCTTAGTTATTTGGTTGAAATACATTTTAAAATTAAAATGCGCCGAAACATAAAATTACATTTTTGCTTAATAAAGATGCAAAAATAATTTTAAAGATATATTATTACTTTCAAATATTTATCTTATAGCATAATACTTCGCGAATCCAAACAAAGCATGGCTTTTGCTAGTTAATAACAATCCTATTGATAATTTCATAATGAACAATGAAAATTAAAATATGAACTAGGCCGATATTTGTGATGATAGAAAATAATATAAATTAAACTTTAAAAATTTTCATAAATCAAATATTTATATCAGAAAAAAAAAAAGGAGGGGAGAGAGAGGTTACAAAAATATGAAGAACTATATAATAAAGAAAAGTATTTAAACTAAATTTATTATATTACTAGTAACACATCCTACAAATTGTCAAATCTTGAACTAAACAATGTATTTAAAATTATTAATGAATAGATTTAATCAAATCAATAATGTACAATAACTAAGGAAATTTTGAACCAAAGGTATCGATAACATATTGCACTCTAACTTAACACCCACCATTAATGAAAACAGGATACATACCTCCAACTTTAAAATCAGATAATTAAACTAAAATTTCACAGTTTTACTATTCAAGGTTTCTTTTTAAAAAGTTAACATGATAATACTTAAATAAACACTAAAATCAGGTTGTAAAACAGCAAATTTTAAAGATATTGACACACATACAAATTCAACATGCATATGTACTGTCTGCCACCACTTGGCAACTATACAAGGAAGAGAGATAGATATAGCAGAGAGGTGAAGACCAAGAGTGTGTCAAGAATCTAAAAATAACTTACAGCTACAAAAGCTGGGGGAGGCTGAAAACTCTTCTCATACAACTAAACTCTTTTAAATGTCCTATTTAATACATTATGTGATTAGTAAGTAAAATTTCTTTGCCACCAATAACAAAACAACTTCTATTCCACTGTTTTTCCTCCCATTAGTAACCATCTAAAAGTATGTCTGCTAAAACTGAAAACCTACACCTCACTAATAGAATTATAAATGAAAATTTTGGATGTAATAGAAATTAAACAATGCATTCATTCTGTGGAAGAAAAAGTAAGTTTTTGTTTTGCAAAGATTCTCGAAAAAAAAAAAAAAAAAAAAAGTGTAAATAGGACTAATAATTTTGCATAAATAAAATTTTTAAACACATACTTTTGCTTTAAACATTTTAGATTTTCGTAATTAAATATTACAGTCAAAAAAACATTTTTTAAGTAAAGCATGATATGGCATTGCAGTTAATAGAAGTTATATTAAAAAAAAAAAAAAAAAAAAGGTAACACAAATTTGTGTATACCACTGTCAAAAATAGCCTTTTCAATTTAGTATTTTACTTAAATTTAATAATTATTAAAATGAAAAACAAAATCTACTCAAATTCTTTTTCCTTCAATCGTAAAAATTTTCCTTGCTAAATTAAAAAATTGCTGTAAATTTATGCATAAAGTTGTAACTTATTTTCATATTCTTTCATATATTTTAGCTTTAAAGAAAAATAATAATAAAAGATTAATAAAAACAGGGACAGGAAGGAAGACATCAAATTATTTATTTCAATTTTTAAAAAAGGTAGAGAAACAATTTGTAATTTTAGTTGAAATTAAAGACTGGAACTGAAAATACTAATTAGATTTTCGATAATAAAACTGTTCATATTTAAATTTTATGCTTAAAAAAATTATAAATGAAATTATTGAAACTAGGTTTTAGTATTTTTATACAGTTAATAACAAAATGCAAGATTTATTTATCTCTTTCAAACTATTAAGAAACAAAAATATTAAGAACTTTAAAAAACTTACAAAAACCATTAAGAACAGTGCATGTGCAATAAATAAATTTTAATTCCTAGATAACTGTTTTTGAAAGCATGGAACTTTAAATAAATTCATTTATTTCTAAAGTAATTCATACATAAGATGAAAGTTGAAGAAAACAGTTTATTAAAGTAAAATAAGTTTATTTTTTATTTTAGAATGGCAGCAATCACTTTATTTTTGTATGTATAAAAATTTCAATTATTATTTTATTTCCTTCAAAGACACTTCTATTTTATTCCACACATATTAAGATGATTAAAATGGCAGTATTGCATTAAACATATGATGAAAATTAAAAAGAAAACAAGTAAAAAGAAAAAAAATCTGTGTTTCAGCCTTATGGAATGCCAAAAGAGATTATTTATGTGTTATGCATTTTAAAAACTGCCATGTATTGATTTTTTTTTTATCTATCTATATATATATGTAGTACAAATTTTTGAAGAAAGTTTGGTGGTATTTATTGAATAATATTTTTATTAGTTATTTACCATGGTTTTAACTATATTCAGGAAAACATTTTCTCAATAAATTTTAAAATACTTTGAAAAATTAATATTTTTTTCTTACTGTTGCCATTTTAATAAAAATGCATTTACCTTTTCATTTTTTCTCCCCGCTGAAAAAATGTATAATTTATAAAAACAATACTGTATAAATAAACACACAATCTTTTATAGTTATATTTAATAGCTTTTTACAATGCATTCATTTTATTCGACTAAATACTTTAATCTTTTTATAAAGGGCATCTTATGTTGATACACACATTGATGAAAAATTAGTAGTGGTAATTACAAAATATGTACATTTTTACAATAATTCATGGAAAATTTATTATTAATATTTTGCTATTTCTTAAAAGGACAATTTTTCTAATGCTAAAAATCCCGTCCAGTGACAATATTTTATTTTTTAATAGCATTTAATACCATTGAACAAACAATATTTCTAAAGAACTTTTATCTTGGGAAAAAAATTCACAGTTCTTTTCTTCAGTATTGAAAGCGTGTATTTTTCTATTACAAATTACATGAGATAAAGAAAATGTATTCTCAAACAGGATTGCAAAAAAGCCAGGCCGGTAGCTTTTATTGGTTTTAACTAGCCGTTTTTGGCCAAAATTGGCCTTTATACTGTGAAGCATTTTAATTATAAGCTACACATTTTTAAGTGTATTTTAACTAGTTTTAATGATGTTTAATTTACAGTGAGTTTAATACATTTATTTATTAAAATGAAAAATTGGGATTTTAATCATGATTCATTATGAGAAATTGGGTTATAACCCAATTTTTCAATAATGAAGACATTAATACTAGAATAACACATTGATGGAGTTGCTAGTTGTTTATAGTCAAAATTGCAAATACGAGGGTTGTACATTAAATAGTGGCAACTTAACCTTAAAACTCGCAGAAGGGCGGGCATGCGCAAATAGGATATGGGAGCGGTGAGGTGGCGCTGTTGTCGATGTGTAGAGTGCAAAAAACAGTCTATCTGCTTAGAAAGGTAGTAGTTGTGTGATGTTAAAGTAAGGAGTTTCGTTTCTATCGCTCTAAAGCATGTTTTTCAAAAGGTGATCAGCAGTCGTGGCTTAAAATCGAGGTTACCCGTGGCAAAAATGCAACAGAATGCTATCGAAGATTAGTGAAAACCTGTTGCACAAATTCTTTACCATATAGGACAGTAGCACGATGGGTTCAAGAATTTCGTTTCAGAATGAGACTGTGGATTTGCAACTCACAGGTCAGCCCTCCATTTTTTAAAGAGCAGATTGACATCCTGAGCGATCTCCTTACCACAGACCGCCGCGCTGATTGACTGTCCGAGAATTATCCTTAGAGGTTGGTCTGAGTCTTACCTTTTGAAAACATGCTTTAGAGCGATGGAAATGAAACTCCTCACTTTAATGCCACACAACAACTACCCTTCTAAGCAGATTGACTGTTATTTGACCTCTACACATCGACAACAGCACCACCTCACCGCTCCCATATCCTATTTGCGCATGCCCATCCTTCTGCGAGTTTTAAGGTTAAGTTGCCACTATTTAATTTACAACTCTCGTATGTCAGCTAAATTATAAAATGGCTGAGTGATTTTTCTGATTTACATTGACCTTTAATACCACCCTTGTTTTTCCATTTTTACTGCTTTATAAAATTAAAGAGGACAATGGTTACTTAGTTGCATGTTTTATTACTTAACTAGTTTTAAGAGTTATTAAAATGTCATGTTTTATTCCCTATAAACATTTAAAATCATACATATAAAAACACCATTTCTCACCATTGAAAATAGTATTATGAATTATGCATATTTCATAATATATTATATTTCACAATTTATTTCAGTTTTCTCAATTAGATTATGCATGAATATATTCATGCAAGAAGGCATATATGAACTTTTAAATAACAAAGAGCTATTCAATATTTTAATTAGACAAATTTTATTAGAACAATTTTTGTTATTGTTTAATTTTATATAATTATGTATTAAACTCTCCTCAAATATTGAATCCTTCCTAATTTTTCTTTCAACATTGTTCATTCTATGACTTAATCTTTACATATTGACCTATAAGAATGTTTCCATGAATGCTTTGATGTGTTACATTTTGTCATAATTCAATTAAATATAATTCTTAAGAATGTATAATATAAGTAGAACTATGAAATATAGAAGTTAAAAAAAATTTTTGAGTATACATATTTTCTTTTTTCCAAGATTTATATATTTTTTCAAACATAATGCCTTCACAGTTGACTTCTAGTGATTATAAAGACTTATTTATTTGAAAAATTAAATAGAAATATATAACTTTTTTAGTAGTAAATAAATTTTGCATTATTTTTTTCCCCATTGTAATTTTTGTACAGTTGTTTCTAATTTATAGTCAGACCTTAAAAAAAGAACTGTAAACAAAAGGGTGATCTGTAATTTGCAAAAATGTATAATCCACCAAACCCTCAGTCCCTAAATGTGCAGATTTCACTGAGTTGAATGTAGTCCTACTTGTATTATCACGGAAACACGATCTCAGCTTGTCAAAGAAAGGCAGGCATTTTTGTTAGTGAAAAGGAGTATAGTTGGTTTGTTTATTAAAGGCAGTGTTATAACCATAAAAAAACCAGAGGGTATGCGCTGGAGGCAGAAGGTATACGTTAAAGTCATGAGCTTCATTCATAGAGGACATGTCATTGATTGTATTTCAATAAAAATATTTTGCTTAGATTTTCTTGTTCTGTTTCTTCATCTTTTTTATTTAAACTGTATTTGCATCCAATTTTTTAAGCAGTATCAATTATAAAAAGCTTGAAAAGAAAAGCAAATGTTTCTTTTGAGACCAATCTGGAAGAATCAAGCAAAAACTTTCTATAAAATACTATAAATATATATAGCAACAAACTTAAAAAAAAGCTTTAAAAATATTTTTTTTTTTCTTTAATTCTAATGACAAAATGATATCCAATAACCAGACAATGGATATCATGTGTCGCTATAAAAACATTACGTATAATATATAAAATTTAATACCTACTAATTTGGAACCAACTTCAAAAAGTATTTGATTATTTTTTGTTATATACTTACATTTTTAATATAAATAATAGATATTTAAATTCTCCTCTTGTAAAAAATATTCTCTTGAAATTCCATGTTTAGTGGACATTAAATTTCATGCATTAAACTTAATGTTTTTATATTGACACACGATATTGACTGTGTGGTTATTGCCTTACTAGATAACATTTTATCATTTGAGAATTTTTAAAAATTATTTAATTATTTTTAATGTTTTTTTCTTTTTTTAACGAGGTTACTATTTTTTTTTTTGTTGTTGTTTATTTTATTTCCTACCTTTTTAGTTATTCATACAGTAATACATAATCATCCTGATATCAATATCTGCTAAGTAAATAAATAATTAAATCAAGTATTTTGCAGTCCTTATCAACTGTATTTTACATTCTTTAATAGATTTAGATTTAATAGATCATTCTTTATGAATAATTCTTTAATAGAACTCTCATAGCAAAATGCAGAATATGTAATAATTTTTGTAGTGATCCTTCATGGATATTACACGTGATCCAGAATTCTACATTATACTTTTCTGATAATCTCCATCAACTGTTTTTTCAGGTAAGGTAATTCTGTATGAGAATGGTGACATAAAATGCTCAGACTATGTCCAAACTTTGTCAAAATTTAACATTTTCTATTTGAGAATTTTGACGATACTCGCTTAAATAAGTTTAATTATATGAAAGGCTGACAATTTAACATGCATTAGCTTGGCTTTAATAGCAAGCTTATCAAAATCCTTAGCAATTAATTTTTATCCAGAATCTTTAGACTAATCCAGTTTTACATTCCGTAATATTACCACTCTCATATCAAGACTTCCTATACTCAAGCAGTAATGGTATTGGAAATGAGCGACAATGATTGAATGTTGAGTCTGTATCAGATAACTGAAGACGGTGTTGCTATATATAAAAAGGTATTTTACTCTGCATAGACATATAGAAGAGGCTCTTTTATGTAAATTGACATATGGTGGCACTTTGCAATGCACTAACAGAGGCCCTTCGCTGGGCTATTTTATTTGATGTATAATGATACTTTGCAGTTGGATTGACAACCTTTCAAGATCCATTTACAATGTCTGTTAGTATCGCAATTGATCTTCAGGTTCTGGATATGGTAACTTGTCCAGACAAGACCTTGCATTTCAGAAAGTTATTACATCTAGCAAATTTCAAGAAGATTCACATTGATACCTACAAACATCGAAAGTAGGTGTTAAAAAGCTGAAAATCCATCAATAAATTAGCCTTACACATAAGAGCGGGGAAAAATTCTTCCATATCAATGTGCAGAATAAAATGATTCCATATATCAGTGCATAGTAAAATGCTTTTCTAGTATAGTCGAAAGTATTTCCGTCCATCAGTAAAAAAAAAAAAAAAAAAAAGAAAGACTTCAGCAAAAAAATCAATCTATGCTGCAATAAATAAACTGCAGCAATCTAATTCTTATACCGGCAGTCAGAAATGAGCTGGGTGATTGGAGGTTGAACACGAATCTGATCTGACAATCTGTATCTGCCTGCCAATATGTCAGAGTGATCACATTTGATGACTAGAGAAAAAAAATGTTTTGACATACACTTCTGTCCAAACTGTAGCAATACTAGGCATTTTATATTGAAGAACATGGCGATAGTTGTCTGAAAGTGTTCGATTATATGAGTAAGAGATGTTAACATGCTTGGTGATAACAGCCTGGCTCACCAAAATATTTAGTGATTCACTCTTGTTCAAAATCATTTCAACCACTGAAGTAATATATATACCCAGCATGTAAGCGAGGCTAACAAAAAAAGACAGGCTACTGCGATGCATTACACATACCTCAATTTTAACTTTTAAGGCCACTTGAATCACATGATGATTGAATGCAGATGCACAAAAGAAGCACCATGTGACTTTAGCAGTCCAATATGAAAGTTAGTGTAGCAGCCTGTCTGTGTTGTTAACCTCCCATATCAAGGAGGCCTACTTGAAAAAAAAATTTGAAATCCTTCTGATATAGCACATAGCAATGTGCTTTATTGTATACTAACACATGTTGAAACTTTTCTTTCTCCTTCATAACAAACCCTCCCATAAATAATGATTTATGCTCTGATATGAGAGTATTTTATGTGGATTTTCTGCTTTTCAACAGCTATTTCCGATGTTGGTTGGTATCAATATAGGTTTTCAGTTTTTTAATGGATGTGAATCTGTGGCTTGTCCGATCAAGATTCCCCCCATTCAGCAAATCTTTAAGTCTACATCGAAAGTGTGTCTCAAAAAGCTGACAATCCATTCAACAGCTAACAAAGAGAAAACTGAGTGGGACAAAGTTTCAATTTAGTGTCTTCCGCCCCCTCATTAAAAATTGTAACATGTGTCATAAAATTTAAAAGTGTAGAAATACAAATTAATTTTGTTGAATACATATTTCATGTTTATTTTGGAACTTTAAAAGGTTTAATTTTAACAAATAATATAAAATAAAATTACACTTGTATTTAACAAAGAGGATCTGGAAAACAGATGTAGCAAAAATGTATATAACAGCACAGTATATCATTTGCAACCCTTTTTGTATACTAAGACTGAAGCCATGTACTATTTTGAGAATGTATATTTCTGTCACAAAAAAAATATCCCAATATGTATATGTATATTTTTTATTTATTTTTTTTACAAAAAAGGAAAGAAACAACATTGGTAGTATAAATTTGGCACCCCCTCAATTTCTGCACCCAGGGGGACTCCCTCTTTTGCCCCCCTTCCATTTCTTTGCATGGCAATGAATCCATCAGTAAAGTTTTCTTACACATTCATGAGTCAGTGCACAGCAAAGTGTTTAAAGTGTAATCTCCTTCAGTCAGAAAATCTAAAAAGAAAGATGGTAGCAAAAAACACACCATGCTTGGATAAAAAATCTGAATTTATCTAAATCTCATAAAAGCAGTAATGCCATTAAAAATGAGCTGTGATGTTTCAATGTTGAGTCCAAATATGAGAACCTGAATCTGACTGCATCAATGTAGAGAGTTGTTACTTTTGATACTCGAACTGTACTTTTGTAGGCACATTTTCCCAAACTATAGCAAAACCTAGGCATATTTTATTCCAGAACTTTGTGATAGTCACCTAAATGAATTTGATTATATGAATGAGAGACATTAATTAGCTTGACAGTAATGGCACGCTCATCAAAATGCTTCATGATTCTCTTTTGTCTTAATTTGTATCAATGATCAATTATCCCTGTATGTCGTCAGTTTCATCTATAAAAACCCTACTTGAAAAAAATCTGAAATCATTCTGGATATCTAATCCAATAACTTAATCTGAATCCAAAAGCAGTATCGCTATATATAGCAATGCCCTTTAGTGTGTACATAAATATCAATTCACTTTGCGTCTCCACCATAACAAGTATCCTGATACACAAGCATTTGTGGCCCGATATATGAGGGTAAGTTGTATTTCATGTTTGTAAAGATATTGCATTTTTACAATAGTAATAGCATGAAAAATAAATACTCTTGATTGAGCAATAGCTTCAAATTGGGTTTGAATTTTACGATTTTTATAAAAACAAATTTATTCAAATAATCTGATTTTGATTAAATTAAAATGGGACCACACAAGTGTCTTATACTTTCAAATGAAAAAAAAAAAATTAAAATCAGTGCATATTTACAAAAGTTATGTGAACAGGACCAAAAAGTACACACAGGTCAAATTAACCTTGATAACCTTCGCCTTTTCTTTAATTCTATTAAAAAACTACACAAGTTTCGTCTGGTTGCTGTGGCAATATGACATTATTTTTCTAAAAGATCTGGGAAGTAAAAATAAGAGGTAACAAGTGAGAACTACCCTAAAGCTGTCATGACTATGGTATAAGATTATGAGAGTTGAAATGTGACATGAATAAAACATGACATGTTTTGCATTTATATTGTTTGCCATAAACAGCAAATACATTTATCTTCATGTGTATTTTAATTTGTCATGAAATTTTAATATGCATTCTGTTATGACATTTAATTTATTATAAATACTATTTAATTGCTGAAAAGATAAACAGCTACATGCACTTCTTTATAAGAATAGTCCCATTAACAGTGGCAATAAAAAAAAGGCATAAAGATGAGTATGAAATCTTTATAACATTAATTCTAAAAACTCAATGGTTTCTTATAATTTTCAGGGGGTCGATCCACGTAAAATTTGGGGTCAACTTAAGGACTCTTCATGAAAATCAATTTAATAAAACAGGCTTCTTCACAAAAATCCATTTAAAAAAACGGACTCCTTCACAAAAATCCATATAAAATTAGCTCCGACACAAAATTCCTTTTAATAAAATAGGCTCCTTCACAAAATTCTATTACATAAAAACATATTGTCTATTGATTATTTTTATATTTTGGGTCATACCATGCCAAATCAATGAGTGACTCAACCTGACCCTTTCAGATTTTGATGAAACTTTCAGGAATCGTTTTGTTCTGCTTGATGATATAAATGAGAATATATGTTCATAATTTTTTTTTCGCATCAAAATTTCATATAGTCAATAATTTAAAATTTGAAAAATCACCTTTTTTTGCCTTGATTACATGTTTTTAATTTTGATATAGGTGTAAATTAACAGTCGCCACTCGCCACGTGGTGATTAAAAACTGGCCATAGATCGCAACTTGGCGATTAAAAAATCTTATTAATTTGCTTTGTGAAATACAGCTTTTTTTGATGGATATATGCATCTCTACTTTGTTTACATCCAATTAGTTAATTGGTTAATTCTTTTTTTCTATCGGATGCAAGCAGATTTAACAACTTTGTTGTATTTCCATATTTTGGCTTTTTACCATGAGCTCTTTATTTGGATAATGTTATCAAGAAATAGTTTTTTTCCTACAAAATATAATCATCAATTTTAATTCCACATGCATTTCAAAAAAATTATACCAGTTTTTACCTCTGGATGCAAGATTTTAAGGACATTGCTGTATCTTATATCTTTCGTCTTGCCATATGCTCACTAATTGTACCAGTAGTAGTATATATCAGGGCTTGAAATTCAATTTTTCGGAGGAGGGGAGTCTCCCTACCAACATTTACAAATGGAGGGGAGTTTAGCTGTTTGGGAGGGAGAAAATTTTTTTTAAAACCCACTATCATTTTATCTTCTATTTAAAGAATTACCAGAACACAGACATGACAAAATATCACTGAAGCAATTTTTATCAACAATTCAGAATAATCATGCAAAATGTGTAAAAAAAAAAAAAAAAAAAAAAAAAAAAAAAAAACTTTTATACTGTCTAGTTTTTACCAGGGGTAAATCTTTTCCCGGTGTTAATTATTTTTGTTGCAGGTCTAATTATTGTTTTAACGATAATTAATGCTAATTATTGTTTCAAAAATAATTAAAACTTCTAATTTGATAAATTTGTATTTATAATTGTTATAATTGAAACCAATATTATTTTCTGTATATTAAATGTACAAGATACAAATTTAATTATAAAATAATGCTTATTTGAGTGTAGAAGATAAGTATCACCACTGTTTGCATTTCTTTTAAAATGGGGCAAGTCAAATTTATTGAAAAATATTTTTTCTTAAAGAACGAATACTTTTGTTAAGTAAAGGAGTGCTTTTTGTTTAATGAATGGCTACTTTCAGGAATTGCATTAACTCAGAAAGATTTGGAGCTGCCAGAAACTGATTTTAGAGCAGCAAAGAAAGATATAAAAAAATTGAAACAAGAAAATTAACTTATTCAACAGAAAAATGCACTCCCGCAATATTTTTTGGGGGAGGCCGGGGTGAGAGGTTCCCTTTGTCAGAATTTGCATATTTTAGCTATCTTTTAAAGAAATTTGTCTTTTTTTTACGATCATTTCAGGAAAATCTGCCGTTTTTTCGGGATTTTTTGACGAAAATTGCCGTTTTTTCGAGAATCTTCTGAGGAAATTTGCCGTTTTTTCGCGATCTTTTGATGAAATCTGCCGTTTTATCGGGATTTTTTGACGAAAATTGCCATTTTCCGCGATTTTGGACGAAATTTGGTGTTTTTCATCGACTTTTTTGACGAAAACTACCGTTAAACTACCGCCTTTTTCCGCGATGTTTTGGAGAAATTTGTCGTTCCAATCAGTGAATCTTTTGTCGAAATTTGTTATTTCTCGTGATTTTTGGACGAAATTTGACATTTTTCATCGACTTTTTTGACGAAAACTATCGTTCTTTCGCGAATCTGTTGACGAAATTTGCGGGGAATTAGGCGTTTTTTCGCGATTTTTTAACAAAAGGTGCCATTTTTTCGCAAACTTGTACGAAATCACGCGTCCTGTGGAACGCATAATAGCTGTTTTTTTATGTGCCATCTCCGATTTTTTGCGTAATTTACGCGCTATAGCGCATTCGTGGGATCACTGTTTCATAATTTTTTTAATTAAATGCGTTAAGTTTAATTTTTTTAAATTTAAATTATTTATTTATTTATTTATTTATGTTTTGAAAATTCTGAACAGAATCACCTTTTTTACGGCGCGGAAAATAGAACGAAACTCGTCAATCGAATCCAGGAAAAAAATTGTCGATTGGTCGCGGAAAAAATCGTGATTTTCAATGATTTTTTGTGGTAAAAAAACTAGCAAAACGTGTCGATCAGTCGTACGAAAATATCATAAACTTCGCAAAACGGTTGTGGAAGTTGATCACAGTTTGAAAATGTAAAATTTTTTTCCCGTCCACGTTATTCTTTTGGGCGGGATTTCAAAACTTTGGGCGCGAATCCCGCCCTGAAATTCAAGCCCTGTATATATATATATATTTATGATTACAATTTATGTAGGTATAAAGAAAGATTTAAACATTATAGCCAATTACTTTAAAAATATAGGACAAAATTAGCATCTGACTTTATTGCCACCAAGCAGACTTCCTCCACTTTACCAACACATTGGCACTCTCTGATTGCCTTTATAAGACATCCGAAGTTTTGAAATCTCAGCCAAAGCAAAGAATATTTACATTTATCAGTACACTCATTAAACATAATAATTACCACTGCCAATCTTGATGATATTAGATCCTACTTAGTTTTAAGTAAAAATAAAATATCCAAGAAATATGTGAAATTATTTTTAAATTTAAAATTTAAAAATACAATTTCCTTGTTTTTTTATACAATGCATTAATATATATTTAAAGATAGTTTATCACTTATAATTTTATCTGCAATATTAATTACTAATTCATATTTTTCCATTCAGTGGAATGCCAGTTTTATTTTTAACCAAATATTTGTAACTTTGTTACTCACTAGCCGCTAAATAAAGAAAAAAAAAATCATTTTGACCTATATTTAAAAAGTGCCTACTAACTTAGTGGTTAAACAGTTTTCACCTATAAATTTTGAATTTTTCAAGTTCTATCAAATGTAGAAAATTTTAAGACTACTCATTTTAAAGAGGAGTTTATAAGTTTTAATTTAATATGCAAGCTGACTATGCATAGTTTAAAAAAAATAAAATTTTAATTTTTTTGTAAATTTTAACTTTTTTAGTCATTTTTAAAAATGTTGAAAAAATTGTATGTTTGTAGTAATATTATAAGCTTAAAATTCTGAAATTCTTAGAGTGGGATCTCAATGGGATCAGGAGTTATGAAATAAAAGCTAAAAATTACCATTAAAACAGCAATTTAATTCTATCTATTTTGTTATTTATAATTTGTATGGTAATTTTCAGCTTTTATTTCTTAACTCCTGGTCCCACTGTGATCCCACTCTACAAATTTCAGAATTTAAACTTCTAACAAACATATAATTTTTTCAAAATTTTTAAAAATGACCATCTAAAAAATTTTTAATAAAAAAAAAAAATTAAGTTATATTTTTTTCAACTATACATAGTCAACTTGCATATCAAATTAAACCTCATAAACTCCACTTTAAAATGAGGGGTCATAAAATTTTCTATGTTTCATAGAACTTGAAAATATCAAAACTGAAAATATTTATGCAAGTCAAAAAATTATGATTTTTCAAAATTTAAATATTTATATAAAATTTTAAAACGATAAATAAAAATAAAAGTATGCTCCTATTTATATCATTATAGAGAATGACCCCAGGTAGTTTTATTGAAATCTGAAATGGTCAGGTTGCATTTGTTTGGTTAATTTGACATGGAATGACCCTGTTAGGTTTAATTTGCAAAGAAAACAAGTGCACCAGAAAGGAAAACTTGAGCAGAAGTTACTTTAGTAAATGCAATGCTTAGTTTAAACTTTAGCAACTAGAATTCATATTTCGTTACAAAAGTTATTATTTTTTTTTTTAATAAAATAAATTTCACAAAAATAACTTTTACTTTTTACAAAATGGGCCCCAAGAAAAAATCACTGCATCAACTTCTAATTTGAGAAATATATCAAGATCAATGACTTTTTTGAGAAATTCATGAATAAAGAGATGTTTACAAAGTGGTTTAGATCATTTAATTATTACTTCTATCCTCATGTGTATCCATGCAAAAGAAGTTTATCAAAAAACATTTTGAAAAAAATACTTACTTTTTATAAATATTTCAATTATGAAAGATGTTTTATTGGTGCAGATAAAAAATTATTTTATAACTGCATAATACACATTTATAATTACATTTATCTGATGGGAAAATCGATAACTTGAGACCTTAATATTAATTTATCAAGGAATTTTTGTCATACAAATATATTGATTAACATTGTTTTCTAACAGTTTATATATCTGCAAGTGCAAGCCATTATATTTATTTATTGTTGTTTACAAATTTTTAAAAGTAATTTCTGAACATTAATCAAAGAATGAGCATTAGAGTTACCAGGAGTGATTAATTCCTAGTTGAAAATCAACAATATCCAATTATTATAAAAAAGTATTAAATGTATTATTCCCAATTTTGATATGGAATACTAAGCATCCTTTAATGGCTATATAATAATATGCTTACTTAAATATCTATGCATTTATAATAGAAAAAAATTATAAATGTTTTAAGTAAACATATGATTAAATAAAAAAGTTGTGAGACAATAGTTCTTAGGATGCACAATTATAATAGTTAAAACACAAGTTTAAGTACTGTAAAACTGTTTTATTAAGCACTGGCCAGGAATTACCACACAAATATGGACTTAGTCTGGTTTGCTCATGGCCAGTTTTTGATATAGTAAATGAAAATTTTAAAAATTGGGATGTGTCTTAATTGAAATAAAATAATTAAAACTGTAGGAAATACAAAGATCTCTGTAAAATGTGTAAAAATCAAGGTCAATTTTGTTTTAAGAAATCTAAACAGCAATTTTGATTTTTTTTTTCAATATTAAATTTGAATTAAATAAATAATTAAGGCGTACATAGCAAAGCAAAGAGTTCAAAGTACATTTTAGATTTTGTACTGGTTAATAAATTGCTATTTTGATAACGAAAGTGAAATCAACAAAGAATTATAACAGAAACTCAGTGAGCAAAAATTTTTAAGGGTGACTTTAAAGATTAAAATGCCTTGCATGTGAATTTAACTGTTATTTACAGACGCCTTTTAATTCTTAAAACTTATCTACAGATAATCTTGCTTATGATCTGTCTTTTTAATCAGACCAACCGTTGTCTTCAGGTGGCAACTTTTCGCTTTCCCTATCTTTTCCTTTAAAATATCTTTAAAAGAATCAAATTTGTTATGATCTAGTCCTCAATGATCTATTGGGGACACCGAGAAGAAATAAAATCAAATATAACTGATCAAAATTTAATACAACAAATAACTCAGACTCAATATGTTTTGTCTTTTTATGTGTATGTCAAAATACAACTTTTTGCATGACAAGTGAAGACATGAATGAATTACTTTTCAGTGTTACAAAAAATGTGAAAAGCCATGAAAAACTCGTGTGCAGATTAACATAAATAAATTAACCCGATTTCAAGAAAAATTAACGCAAAAAAATGATATATATATGTATATATACAAAATTAATTATACAATTAATTTATTTTTTAAGTTAATAATTTAAAAGCTGCATTATTATTTTTTTAATACTATATAGTTTATATTTACCTATAGAATTAAATAAATATTGTTATTGAATATGTTGGTGCAACTTAACAATTAACGTAAGAAACATTTAGACTAATATAAAATATTTGATTTTCTATTTTAATTTTGTTTTAATATGGTTAATTAAAATCTTAAGCAGAGTGTCGCAAGTCAGTTTAGTTTGTTTACATAACAAGTCAAGCTCACATGAACATTAATGAATCCGAAACAAGAGCTTGTCAGATGAATGGCACTATTTTAGCAAAGTATTTCTATGTTTTAAAGATAATATTTAGGCTTAAAGTACAAATAATTGCAGGATTTTACTTAAACGTACCTGAACTGCCACAATTTGTTTATTTTCTTTTAAATCGCTGGGTATCATGCTTAAAATATTTACAGATTACTACTGCGAAAGCTATAAAGTGCCATCATCAATAAAACCAATGATAACAACAAAATTCGTAAACGTCGCTTTGCTTTGATTACACAACCACAACCATTCGTCGTATCGTACGGTATCGTTCTTTTCGTAATTCGTAACAGAACATGCACGATAGCAGTGATTTGACATTAATCACTGTTTTACCACAGAGTTAAAAATGTGTATCGGAGTCCTAAGATCGAAGAGGAGTGACGACATAATCGAGGACATAATCCATAAAATAAAGAGAAAGATGATGGACCCCAAAAAGGAAATCCACTATGTTCGGCCCAAATACAACTATGGCAGGCATTCAGATGTCCGCTAATTAAGGTTCACTAAATAGCGATTCTTAACTTAAATTTAGCGTTCTCTATTTAAGGAATCCTAAAACGCTATTCAGACCGGTCTGCCTAAACAAGCTTCGGCTTTCCTTATCTCCGGTCTGGTTTCGGGAATCGTCGGAACATTATACCGATTACACAGACGATAAACCAATCAGCAGAGAGAAACGCTTCGCTGCAGATCAATCAATTATGCGCATTATTTGCCGTTTTACATTTTGCACGCTTTTTGAAACTGAATTTAGCTACTATTCTGTACACTATTATAATTGAAAAGGAAAGGAAAAATTAAAAGAAAATTATAATAATATTAATAAAGAGAAGAAATTGTGCAGATTTTACGAATTCCTGTAATTACTGAATTACAAATAGTTAAGATTAAAACATTTTGTTTATTTTTTAAACATAAATAATGGAAATAATTTATTTTTTACATATCCTATTTTAGTTTTATTTCCTGAAACATACTTTTAAGTGTTCATTTTTAATTATTTGACGAGTTCAAAATTTTTAAGCAAAAGATTTTGGCTATGGTTAAAAAATATTTAAAAATAAAATTTTTATACAAACTTGGGCATACACATTTATTGAGGATGGGGGGGAGGGGGGGCAGGCACTGTTCATTCATTTTTCTTGGCAAAAGTGTCTGTAAGAGGGGCAGTGGAGAGCCATTATACATCACAAGATTTCGAATTTTATTTACCTAATTTTGTTTATCTCTGATTATTTAAAAAAAAATAGGATAAAATTTAGAAAAAAAAAAGGACTAATTAGAATATTTATAAAAGAAATGAAAGTTAAGAATGTTTGTCAGGGGAAGGAATGAAATTGATTCTTGAACATCCGATAAAAGAAAATTTTGAATGTTTATTATTAATTATTTGTTAAATTCCTGCATTGCTCATAATGGTGATATGTTTAAAAATTGCCTTGCAATTTCTTTTTACCTTAATTCATCTTATTTTATATGTTTATATTCTTCATTAAAAAATAAATAAAAATAAACCTATTGAGATTTGGATTACAGGCATATTTTCTCCTTAATTTTTCTCTATCGACAACTATGTCTCAGTATATTTCAAACTACAGTAGACTCCCTCAAATCCGCACTCCTAAAATCTGCAACTCTCTAAAATCCGCACATATTTTACAGGTGTAAACAATGAAACATTCAGTTCAGATGTAGGTGCAAAAATTGATTTTTTCAGTTTTATATCAATTCCATAAATTTTTTTTTATTTATAATTTTTATTAAGGTTATTGAATTCATATTTTTTCATAAAGAAAGGATAATTTATTTCTGAAAAAGTAAAGATATTGCTAATATCATTGGTAATCACTATCTTAACAAATATAGTTATGTATTAATCAAGCTTATTTAGTTATTAAGTCTGGCTAAACCTGAAATAAAGTTTCATTATTTTATGATCCTGATGTGAATTAGTAATGTACCTTTATAAGGCAAGTTTCATTGAATAATTTAGGAAAGACACATTTCCTCTTTTATAATGAATATTTAATTGTACATTATTGATTATTAACTTGACCTTTCCTTTTAGTATTTTAATCATTTAAAAAATATCTAAATTTTTATTATTTTAGTTTATTACTTTTTTTAATATTTTAGTATATTGTATGCATTCATTATACTTTATTAATTAAATTCAAATTATTTTTTAAAAAATTTAAACAAAGCAATGACCAGAAATCCGCAAAATTCTAAAATCCGCAAAACCTCTGGTCCCAAGCTGTGCGGATTTGAGGGAGTCTACTGTATATCTATTTTCAGAGACTTGGAAAAGTGAAAATATTTTCTTTTGTGTACACTTATAGTTAATTAGCTTACTATTCTTAAAAGTTATCCTAGGATACTTTTTTAGGCGGAAGGGGTTATTAAAATCTTATTAAGAAAACCCATATTCTGTTTTTCTTTAAAAGAACCCACTTTAAATAAATTGTATTAATTTAATGGTGATAAATAAATCTAAAATACATGCTGTATTCAGGAACAATTCAACAGACCAATGCAAAATTCAGACAAAATTTGGGGCCTCTTCAGAAAAGTACATTTAATAAAACAAATCTAATCATAAAATATCTCTTGATAAAACAGGCCTTAAGTGAAAAACCTTGCATCGACCCCAAAATAGATACTTATTTTTTTATTAAATAGAGTTTTTTTTAACGTAAGAAATTTGCAATATTTGACCTGCATGCATAATAAAAAATATAAAAATATTAGCCACTAAAGGCATTGAATTAAATAAAATCAGTTTTACCAATTATTCGATTTAGGAAATTTAATTTTCTATAATTCAACATATGAAAAAAAAAAAAAAAAAAAATTGCAGTGATTGTTAATCATATGAAAATGAAAAATTATATTATTTTCATAACTAATAAAATTAGAAATGATGAACTCTTAAAAACTACCATTTTTTTTAAGTGGAAAGGAAGAATTTAAAATATATTTGAATAAACCATTTAATAAAAAATTTAAACTTGATTTTGTAATATTGTACAATTTGCCTTTTGCTTATAACTACTGGGAAACACACATTTATACAAATATTGTAAATATGCATTAAATAAGCAAAATTAAGTAAAAAGATAGTAGCATTACTATAATGGACAATTGCCAAGCTTAGCATAAGCCTCTTTTTTTTTTTTTTTTTTAATCTTTCTAAGTGTTTTTAATTACAGTAAAATTAAATTATTACATTATAGCTGTACAGAATAAATCATCTTGCCTGCATCCCCTCCCCCTTCACCATTGACTAAATATTTCCACATTCTTTTTTATTCCTGTGAATGCATGATATATTATTATATATATTTCTACAAACTGTGTGCTGACATTTGCATTCAACAAAAAGTGGTCAACTAAAAGAAAACCAAATATTTCTGTCAATGTTTTCAGAATATCTGTTTTCACATATTCTGTGCTATGTGAATATGCTGATAAAAAGGTGCTTTATTTTATTTTTATAGTTATAGCCTTAAACAGTAATTCAATTTGATATGTTTGTTTTTTGGTTGATGGGATAACCAAGTAGAACCTAAAACTAATATTTTAATCTAAGTAATTGTTGTAATTTACACAATTTATATTTACTAAATTCCTGTAAAATTAATGCCTTAAATCAGAGAACATTAAATTGAATTTACACTTATATTAGCAATACATAATAGAGCTTTTTTTAAAAGCAATAAGTGGCTTACTTGTCATAATAGACAGGCAATACGGCAAATGCAGTCTTCAGCAGAATAAAAAAGAAGTGTTTAGCTTCCAGCAAGAATCCAAATGCGATCTAGCTAGCAAGTCTGCAACCCAAAAGGCCAAAGATTATTTCTAACCTATAGCCTTTCGAGCACATTCCAACTGGCCAACGCAAAAGTATCCAACAAACTTTAAGAGTAACACTTTAAACTGGTTGATGGATTTGCGAGATAAACATAATCATCACGCAGCATTTCATCTATTCACACCATCCTTGTTGCATTTTCACCCTAACTGTAGCATCTGAAGCAACTATCAAATTAAAAGAGAGAAACGAATCAAATATGTGCATACAAATACATAAATAAGTTCTTGAAAAGCAAAAATTTTTTAATGAATAACTAACTATTAATCAGCTAAGAAATTTAAATATGCTTGTTTAAAACCATTAAACAAAAAAGAAATAATTAAGCTTATGTACCACTTAAATATTTAGAACAGAATACTAGTTATGAAAAAACACTTTTAGAGTGCTATAAATATTGAAATAAATTTATTGCATGGTATTTCGTAAATGATACCTGCAAAACTTTTTTTTTTTTTTTTTTGTTTACATTACATTGTCACCAAGTTTTAAGGATAAAGTTGTAATATAAATTCACAAAAAGCAATCCTCAACACCTTAGAAATTTTTAATCCAAATATCTTATGCATAGCTATATTTTAAAAATATAATAAAGCAAAAATAAATATTTGATTCAAATGGTAAATGTTGATTTATTATTTGAATTCTGCTCAAAATCAAATACTGGAAACTAAAAATAGCTGATTACATATATTTTTTTCCTTGCCTAAACAAAGATTTATAAAACTACACACATGCTTCTACTTAGATTAGGCCAAAATTCTATCAACTGTCACCAGATTTTAATAAAACTACATTTAAATACGAGAACAGTTATATTTTTAAAATTAGAAAAGTTTGTCCAACCGCTACATATTTAAAATTATTCTGATAGACTTCAAATTTTTCAGAAAAATATTATTTTTATTATATGCATGAAAGACTCGCTTCTAGTTATAAAAATCATTCTAACATCCTAATGAAATATTACCTTACCATTAATTTTCTTAAACATTATTTGCAACATGCCAGTTTATTTACTTAGATATACAATGTGGCAGTTTGTTTATTTAGGTATAACCTAAATATTGCATACATGCAATATGAAAGTTTGTCTGAAAGAAAAGCCATCTAAATGATAGCTTTTCTTTTGCAAGTTGCATACTTTATAAATCAATGCTTTCAATGTAATTTTCTAAAAGATAAACAAAGACTTCACAATTTTTTTCTTTTCTTCATTTATAATTATTAACAAAATAATAAAGATTAAAAAGCAATCGAAAAATCAATATTTGAAAATTCTTGTTTACAATTTTAAATTTACTACTTTCTGATCAAACGAATAAAGTGTATATTATAAATTCATCAGAATAACTTTCAGATTCATTAGGACGCACTAACAGAATATCAAACAATTTTAAAACAAAGTTAAGGGAGTCTTAATTCTGATCAAAGTTACAGGAATAATGGATAAATTCTAGTGAAATAAAACTAAAATGGCCCATCATACTGTACTAACACATGGAAACATTACTCAACTAGTAGTAAACCCTGCATGATAATACATACAAATTCTTAGAAATAACCAGATAAAAAGAAGCCACACACAATTTAAAATGAAAATTCTATGAGGATTTACAACTTTGTATGTTGTAAACAACTTTGTATGTTGTAAATCTTCATGAATCCAAGAGATAAAGAAAGATGTCAAATCTGTAGCATTAGTCTTGTTGCATTACTGTCATTAACTGTAGCAGTTACATCAATTAGAAAAGAGAAAGAAACAAAAAATGTATAATGCATGCATATACAAAAATTAGCTTATCAAATAATATTACTAATGAATGATTAATTAATTAGCTAAGAAACTTAAGTGTAAAAATGCTATAAATATTGAAATAAATACACCCTATCTTATTTCTTTTAAAAATATATGATACTGCAAAAAGTTCCTTTAACCTTTTTCTTTTTCTCATAAGCTTAAAAAATATTTTAATTTAAATCCTTTACCAAATAAATCAAGACATATAGTGTGCATACTAATATAACAAAAAAGCAAATTGTTTATCAGCATTAGAAATGATAAAAAAAACAACATAGTCATCTACTTGAGGTTTGACTTTGATGTCTATTGAAAATGCATAGTTTTATACATGCATTAAAATATCTTTTAAAATAAGTTTCTTTTAAATAATAAATATACGTACAGAATATATTTTACTTACATACATATTTTAAGTAAACATTCATGAACAATTGTTTTGAAATGCGCAAACAACTTCAACTATGTTATAGAAATTCATATAAAATAAACACAAAATAAAATTACTATACTAAAAATTTAACAGAGCATTTTTAATAGTAATTACAAATCATCGATCTTACCTGCTACAACTTGTGCGAGGGGGAAAATGACGAAGAAAACAATGTTGAAACAATATGTATGATGACAACCACTTTTACGCTATTTTTAACGATTGCACAAATGAAAAATAAATTGCTTCAAATAATTTATTCATCAATTCATAGCTAATAATACATTCCTCGCATTTCTGTTTAATATCCAAGTCGAAGTAACAGTTTTGAAAAGCACGATAAAAAAAATAATGGCGACGAAAACTAACTTTCCTTAAATAAAGCCAGCGTTTCAGCTTTCCTTAAATCTCAGCGCTGTTGACTCCCGATTCCTTATTTAGAGAACACTAAAAGGACATCTGAATACCGTTTTTGAGATTTCACTCGGATTTAAGGAATCCTTATCATTTAGTGTTCCTTATCGGACATCTGAATGCCTGCCTATATTAAAGCGCCTAGAAGTTATTGTGTGGAAAACGGCAATTCCTGTAATGCCTTAAAATGTGCTAAAAACTTGTATCCCATAAATCTCCAACGATGCTGATGCTGTGACAATATACTCTTACGAGCGCCATCTGGTATTAAATGTTTTCTAAAAGTTAAATATATCTATTAATCTTTCACTATTTTTCAGTTGAAATCCTCTATTTTTATATCGAAGTTTTATTTTAAAACGTATCATTTGATTAAAATAAAATTTAAATATTATATATCCAAATTTTGAACGCAACGTCATCTGCAGGGCCTGATTACTGCACAGGACTACTAGGCTGTGGCTTTGGGCTCACTGTGAGAAAATTATTTGACTTGGAAACTGCACTGTAACATGCCTAATTACTTCCAAATATTCTCTAAAGATAATTCTAATTATTACTTTGATTTTAAGGGATCCTCAAAAAATTCACAAATCTTAGGACCGAGACACAGTTAATCCGCCTCTGTTTATCTGAATTCAACTCTCATACAATATTTACGTTGAAAAGAGGTACCAGATGGTGCTCCTATTAACATATTGTCACAGAATCGTCATACATTTTTTAGCACTATTTTGCGGCCGTTTTCCATATTATGGGCATGTTCAGCTCAACCTACCGAAGTGGTCAATGTTATCGACCACTCGTAGGGCAGTACGAAAGCGAATTGTAGCACCAATGAAAACTACACTGTAAAAAATGTGACCCTTTTGCTGAATCGTCACTCCCCAGCTTTTATAGAATGACTCTCTTTTGACCCATGAGAATGCTCCGTAATAGGCTGAAATAATCGTTTTCTATAAAAGCGGTGGAGTGACAATGCAGCAAAAATGTCAATTTTTTTACAGTGTACCCTCAGTGTTAAAATTGTTAAACTTTTGCTGTATAGTCACTCCATAGCTTTTATAGAATATCTCTATTTTGACCAATGAGAATCCTCCATAATACATAGAAATAATCGTTTTCTATACTGTAAAAAAATTGAACCTTTTGCTGCATCGTCACTCCCCTGCTTTTGTAGAATATCTCTCTTTTGACCCATGAAAATGCTCCATGATAGGGTGAAGTAATCGTTTTCTATAAAAGCGATGGAGTGACGATGCAACAAAAGAGTAAGATTTTTAACAAAGTCTATAAGCGGTGGAGTGACGCTGCAGCAAAAGTTTCAAATTTTTAACAGTGCTGTTGAATTATAGCTGACATCACAGTTCGCCTTGATTTTCATTTTGTACATTGTAAAAAATTTTACCTTTTTGCTGCATCGTCACTCCCCCGCTTTTATAAAATGTCTCTCTTTTGACCCATGAGAATGCTCCGTAATAGGCTGAAATAATCGTTTTCTATAAAAGCGGTGGAGTCACGAATCAGCAAAAAGGTCAAATGTTTTACAGTGTACTGTCCTACAATCCGTTGGCAACATTAGTTACTTCGGTAAGTGATTGGGCGTGTTCAGCGCAACTTACCAAAGTGACCAATGTTACCGACCAATTGTAGGGAAGAACGAAAGCGAATTGTTGCATTAATGAAAACTATCCTTTTGAATTGTAGCTGACGTCACAATTCAACTTGATTTTCATTTCGTACTGCTTTACAAACGGTCGGTAACATTGCCCACTTCGGTAAGTTGCGCTGAACACGCCTTAAGTTATGCTGAACATGTTCTATGTTTTCTAGGCGCTGTAATTATATACTATGTGCTTTCGCAAAACAAAAAATTGAAATTGTTTAATAATACAGTTTTTAATTCATAATACAATGAAATGCTACTTTCAAATGTTTAAATACAAACAAATCATTTTCATTTTAAAAAAATGCACGACAATGTCGAAGGATTTGGTCCCTGTCCCACGTGATTGTTTTGTTTGGCACGAATGACGGTATTTAAATTTAGCGATAATGTGCATCATATTGCAAACCATTTTTACGGCATACTGCATTTCCATTCCCTATACACTGTAAAAAATTTGACCTTTTGCTGCATCGGTCCTCCACCGCTTTTATAGAAAATGATTACTTCAGCCTATCATGGAGAATTCTCATGGGTCAAAAGAGAGATATTCTATAAAAGAGGGAGAGTGACGATGCAGCAAAATTGTCAAATATTTACAGTGTATATCTTTTCTCTATGGGTGTAATCGCCTGGCAAAGTTTGACTTGCCTGCAATTTCATTGACTCTCGGTGTCTCGGTAAACTGAACTTCTCTTTCTGAAAGGAGCATCGTCACTTTAGAAATCTCTACTTTGACCAATGAGAATGCTCCATAATGCAGTGAAGTAATCGTTTTCTATAAAAGCGGTGGAGTGACGATGCAGCAAAAGTTTCAAATTTTTAACAGTGTAGAAATTATACATAGAAAAATGTTTTGTTCAAAAAACCTTGAATGTCTTCATCGAGAAAATGAAATATTACACTTAAAATTTTCAAGCGGCAAAAACCGCTGGCGTTTTTTCATTTTCTAAGCATTTCATTGGTCGTTCGAGAAAAGACTTTGCCATCATCCGGATATCTAAGTATTTGATTGGCTGTTACTGGCGACTCGCTTCGTTTCAGGCATCAAAGACGCCCCGATACAAGAGAATCGTGCCCTTTCCAGCGACTCCCCTGAAGCCATGGGATAACATGGAAACGCCTGGATTTTGAAGCGATTTCGTCCCCTCATGTGTCATAAACTTGTTTTTGGTTGTAAGGTAAGAGGCCATGCAACAACTTTGAAACGAAAAATGAAAGTAGTACTTTTATTTCGAAAAAAAATCCCAATATATAAATATATATATATACATATATATATATATATATATTTTACAAAAAGTAAAGACGAATTTTGTAGTATAAATTTTGCACCCCCCCTTGCGACTGACCCCTCCCCCCCCCGTTTTGCATGGCCCTGCAAAAATCGCCTGTGTTTTTTCGTTTTCTAAGCATTCCATTGACTGTTTGAGAAAAGGCTTCTCCATCATCAGATTTCCAAGTGTTCCATTGGCTGTTACTGGTGACTCTATTCATTTCAGGCGTCAAAGACGCTCCGATGCAAGAGAATTGCTGGCATTCCGAGCGACCCCCTGAATATTTCATTTTCGTTTTTCGCTTAGAAATAGTGCATAGATAAGTAATGGGCCCGGTGAGCAGTTTTATATGCATAGATAAGTAATGGACCTTATGCATTCAACCTGAAGTCGAGGCTAAAATTCGTCTACTGGCGGTTAGAGTTGCAAAAAGTCGGTTTATTCCCGGGTTTATTTCCAATAGACCAGGTTTATTCCCAGGTTTATTCCCAAAAAACCGAATTATTCCAAAAAATACCGGGATTTTTCCAGGTTTATTCCTAAAAACCCGGTTTATTCCCGGGTTTAAACCGGGTTTTTTCTAACCTTTGCAACGCTACTGGCGGTATTTACTGGCGGTGTTTAGCATAGCAGCCTATGGAGTCTGATTCATTAATGCTTGTTTCTTAGAAATATAGGAAAAGAATTCTTTGTTGTTGCAAGATATACTTAATATATTGTAATATAAATTTAAAATTGTTGTTCTGCTAGCTAGAAAATTTCCTAAATTTGTAAATTTCCTGTTAAAATATATCCAGAAAGGTTGATGTCGTATGCTAGCACTGTTTGCGCCTGCGCACTGTGGCATTCTGGCGGTGCAGTGACTAGAATAACAGGTTAGCATACCGCCAGCTCTGGCGTGTGACGTCACGTGCCTAAGGTCCATTGTTGTGGTAAGAATTTGACTGTGGATTTAAAATTTTTGGCAACTGCTATAACGGAAAATGTTTAAACTTGATAGGAAATTATTGTAAATTTCCTGCAGACTTTCATGTAGAGCACACAAGTCAGCTGTATGTTGTTCAACAATAAATTTGATAGGAAATTGCTGCGGGGCGTACGTGGCCGAGTGGTTAAGACGCCGCTCTGCTAGCCTGGAGGTTGTGGGTTCGATTTCCGCTGGCTCCATTACACACACACTTTGTGTGGAGCTCCTGGTTGAATTTCTCTTGTGTTGTAAATTTCCTTGTGCTATCTCGTCCTTGTATAGTGACGATGATTTATAAGCAGGCCTTCATGTCGAGTACACAAGTCCCCATACAGCACAGTTTCATCTCGAGAACGTCGCAGGTTCGTCACATCGCGACGTTGCGATGTCCCACTGATCATCTCAGAGACGGTCTGGTAGAGTTGCAAAAAGTCGGTTTATTCCCGGGTTTATTTCCAATAGACCAGGTTTATTCCCAGGTTTATTCCCGAAAAACCGAATTATTCCAAAAAATACCGGGTTTTTTCCAGGTTTATTCCTAAAAACCCGGTTTATTCCCGGGTTTAAACCGGGTTTTTTCTAACCTTTGCAACGCTACGGTCTGGTAACTGCTGAATGTCCGTGACCGGCGACGTCGCATTGTAACGTCTACAGAACATCGCAGTATAACATCTATGTGACATCGCAGTGTAACATCTATGTGACATTGCACTGTAATATCTGTGAGACATCACAAGGTGACATTTATGAGATGTCACATTGCAACATCTACAGCGCATCGCATGAAATTTCTATGAGATATAGCATTGTGATACTTATGCGATATAGCTCTGCTGGTGCTGTACTGTGATGAATGCAATATAGCAAACCCAGGTCAGTTGTTACCACTATTTCGAAATAATGATAGTCACCTATTTTAACAAATTTCTGCTATTAAATAAGAGAAACATTATTTGAAATTAGTGCTGACATGCAGGTTCATTCTTCGATATTTTTGTTGCTGTATTTTATTCTTAAAAATTACCTTTCAGGATCAAATGTACAAGTATGGATACTTAATGTGTGACTATCGCAGTGCCCTTCAAAGGTACCACAAAATACTGTTTCACATTTCTGTTATTCAACTCAGGATAATCCTATTAAATGTCATTTTCTAAATACCAGAATTTTCTTGCATCTTCTAATAAAACAGAAATGTAATTATAATAATTTATTGTACGTTTATTAATGTCTGACATGTATAAGTGTGTAACACAGTACTGTATTTTTTCTAAGTATATAAATAATTGCATAAAACATTTTATTTTACTTTAAATTTCTAAAAAACTTCGATACTTAAACTATTAGAATTGTGTTTTGATACTATAATTTGCAGTTGTTAATCACTTTAAAGGGAAAATTACTAACATTTTGTATACTAAACATATGTATATACTAATCTCTTAAGAGATTAATGGACATTAATTAATGTCAAATGAACTTCATTTGTGTATAATAGTATGATTTCTCGAGTGATTACTTCTAATAAAATTAGATTTTACTATCTTTTAATTATAATCCAGGAAGCAGCAGCACAGACAATCATCTTATAAATTTAATGGTTGAAATTCCAGAATTAGTTAAAACTCAATTTGGATATTAAAGTGCAATCAGTTTTCCAAATCATATTGTGATGAAAAACACCTGAAAATCAGATTTTAGCGGTTGACTCATAGGTTTACCATTGAGTTTTCCTACATGTTTTCTTTACCTTTATTAGTAAGAGAAAACAATGGTAAACATATGAGTCAACCGCTAAAATTTGATTTTAAGGTATTTTCAACCAGGATATGAATTGGCAGATTGATAAATTTAATATGTCAAGTTTTAACTAATTATGCAACTCTATAAAATGCTACCTCCCTGTCCATTAATTTATGTAAATTATGAGATTTATTTAATATTCAAATGTAAAAATTACTATTCTTATAGATTATTGGGAGAGTCTTCTTCGCTGCTAAATTGGTCACTTAAAATATGTACAACACATAAAAAAAGTCATTCACACATTCCCTGCCTATTTTGAAGAATTATGATTAGATCTTAAAATTCGTAATACATCAATTCAAAGAAACATGTTTAAAAATTTTTTAACACATTTCTTGAATTAATAACTAATAGGGAATAAAATATTTTATCTTAAGACACATCTACACCATAAAAATAAGTTTTGTATCTCATAAAAAGTTAACACAGCTCTACCCTTTTCTTCTTTCTTTTAAATAGAGTAGAGGAGAAGGGGAGGGGCTATGTATATAGCCCCCCTTCTCCTACTTCTGATCTATATCAGAAGTAGATTTGTTTGAAGTTACTTTTATAATTATTACTATAATAATGTATCAGAAAAATTTTTAAATAAATTTCTGGAGAAGTGTTTATTATAAATGAGACAACATGCATAATATACATGCATCGATCTCTAAAAATGCTTAAGGCTGCTAATCAGTCAACTTCCGAATTACTCTCGCAAATTTTAAATGCATAGCTGCTGAATTTATTTTTACATTTAAAATGTCTGTGTGGCAAATGAATGTTTTTAACTATTTTTTTCTGTATAATATTCTTAAAAGATTTTTTTTTTCTGCCAGTTGTCAAAATATTTCTAAACTGAGCATAATTTCATATTTTGCACATTAAAAGTTGACGAACTATGATAAAATTTTAATATTTCACATAATTATAGATATTTTGACAGCTAAAAGAAAAAAAAAATCTTTTATAAAAAGAGTAGAGGTGTACACAGAAAGAAAAAAATTAAAAATATTAATTTCCAGAATAGACATTTAAATATACGAATGCATTTTACGTCCGTAGACCTAACATTAGCCTGAGGAATTCTGAATTTGACTAACAATCTTAAGGTGACAAGGGACTTCAAAAATGTTACATTTCTTCAAAAATATCGAAATTTTAATTTTAGTTTAGATTGAAAGGAAAAATTGCACAGAATAAAATGCAAAAAGAATTTTTAAAATCGGTTGAAAACTCATGGAGTTAGAGTCAAATTTCTAAATTGCAACATAGACCACGCCCCTTTGTTTACGTTTTAAAAACTGTGTTGATGTTAGTTTCGGTTTTATATTTTGATGCTTTAGTCTTATTTTTTACTGTATATATTTTTTTTAATACTTAATATTATTTTTTAGTTAATGAGTTATATATTATACTACTTTGGATTGGCAACACAACTTTTAACTGTAACTGTATTTCAGATAATGTTTACATTTAGAAGCGTTATTTACTTGCAAACTTGAGTGTTTTCTGAGCTTTTGTTTCTAGTATTTCATCGATATTTCTAAAAAACAACAGCAGTTTTCACTGCTAAATTATTTTTTTTTGTTAAATTTTATCTTTTCTTGTTATTAATTACGTTTTATAGTTAGCTATTTTTAAATTTATTTTATTATTAATTCGTTTTACAATGGATAGATCTAGTGCACGTTGGCGAAAACCAAAAGGTAGGCTAACTAAACGTAAAAAAGCTTTGCTAAACAATTTTAAGGCTAATGTTTCTCAATCAAATGAAGAAACTTCAAACATAGATGTTCCAAAACAAACTGAAGACTATAAAGTTGTTGATATAACAGCTTTATCAAATCTATTCCAAGAAGTAGAATGTAATGGATGCAAAATGAAAAGTTTGACTTTGGCTTCATCAAGTAATAACTTTGGTTACTGCTCGAAGCTTACACTAAACTGTTCTTCTTGTGGCTTGATTGCTGGAACCTCCTACACCAGTCAGCGTGCTGTGAACAGTAATAGATTTGACATAAACAATAAAATGGTGTCTGCCTTTATTGAAATAGGGAAAGGGTACAGTGCATTAGAAACTTTTTCCATGGCTATAGGCATGCCAACAATGGATTCCAAAACTTTTCGAAGGTGTTTCAGCTCAGTAGTGGAAAAAAAATCTAAATTAAAAGCTGAAATGTTTGAAATTTCTCGAGAAACAGTGCGCAAAGTTTACCGTGAAGCTGACTCGTCAATAAAGGAAGGTGATATTATTGACCTCAGTGTATCTTATGATGGTACATGGCAAAAGAGAGGTCATACTTCTCTTTATGGCATTGGCATTGTCATTGAAACAATTACTGGCCTCGTAATTGACTTTGAAATTTTGTCGAAATATTGCCATGAGTGCGTTACTTGTGCGAAGGATCTCGGAGAAAATTCAGTGGAATATAAATTATGGAGTGAAGGACATGCTGCAGAATGCGAAAAAAATTTTAACGGCTCATCTAACAGCATGGAAATGAGTGCGGCTTTGTGTTTGTGGAAACGATCCCTAGAGTACTCCTTCAGATACACAACTATTTTATCTGATGGCGATACTAAAACCTACGATGCAATTGTGTGCTCCAATGTGTATGGTTCAAATATCACTATAAAAAAAGAAGAATGCCTGAACCATGTTGCCAAAAGAGTTGGCACAGGACTTCGTAATAAAGTAAAAGAGTGGCGTGCTAAAGGTGTCACACTGGGCGGTCGCAAGTGTGGCAGTTTGAAAGAAGAAACTATTGTGAAATTGCAAGGATTTTATCAAAAAGCTATTAAAGCTAATGCTCCTTCAATTCCACAAATGAAAACTGCAATATTTGCTACTTTATTTCACTGTATGTCTACAGATGAAAAGCCGCAGCATCAGAAATGCCCAACTGGGAAAGAATCTTGGTGTTTTTATCAACGTGCGATAGCATGCGGCGAAAGGCCGAAAAAACATTCTACGATGAAAACACGATTATCTGAGGATATTGTAGCAAAAATTCTACCTGTTTATCAAAGGCTCGCCTCAGATAAACTCTTAGAAAGGTGCACACAAGGCAAAACCCAAAATGCAAATGAGTGTTTGCACAGCTGCATTTGGAACAAATGTTCAAAAGAAACGTTTGTTTCTAAAGCGCGATTGGATATTGCTGTCACAACTGCGGTTAGTGAGTTTAATCTTGGTTGTGCAGCTTCACTTCAGTTGTGTTCCTCAAATACTTTATTGGCGGAAAATGTGTCTTTGGCTATAGCTGAAAAAAAAGATCAACGCAGAGCTGCACAGAAAAGAAATCGACAGTCGAGCGAATATAAGCAAAAAAGGCTAAATAAAAAATATAAAAAAAACAAAGACAACATGAAAATTAAAACAAAAGAAGGGCCTTCATACATTGCTGGTGGATTTTAAACTTAATATAGTATCTCAATAATATTTTAAAGTATAAACAAGCACAGCAGGTGAAAGTTTGTCTTGGCTACACTTTTTTGTGATTATCGTCAATTATGATTGTTCAGAAATCAATTATTTCTTTATTATTGTGTTACATATCATTTATGCTTATTATTTATGGAATAACCTCAAATAAATTTTAAAGTATAAACAGGTACAGCAGAAGAAAGTTTGTTTTGACTACACTTTTTCGTGATTATCGTCAAAATTATTATTTTTCCAGAAACCAATTATTTTTTTATTATTATTGTTTTACGTATCATTTATGCTCATTAATTATGGAGTAAATAATATATTTGATGATTTTATCAAGCAACTTTCATAAGTTTGAATACAATGATGATTTGAGAGGTAAGCGTCTTTTTTGTTGTTTTTCTCAGGTAGCAATTTTTAGCATTTTTCAAAGTTTTAAAATGTTCTATGCTTGTTATTTATTGACAAAGCTTTCCAAATATTACAATTTAATTCAGAAAGAAGTTGTAAGAAATTGTTGGAAATGTTTTTTTCTCTTTAGATTGTTTAATTTTGTATATTGATCTCTAAAATTTATAAATGCTTATTAAAAAAAAAAAAAAAAATGTGGAATTTCAATTTTTTTAAAATAATTAAATTCTATTAACAATTCTAAGAAAATTAGACCCAACAAATTGCTATAAATACTGTAGATAAAGCATATAAAGTAGTTATTATTATTATTTTTTAATTAAACAGTTACAGCAGAAGAAAGTTTGTTTTGGCTACACTTTTTTGTGATTATCGTCAATTATTATTGTTTAGAAATCAATTATTTCTTTATTATTGTGTTACATTTCATTTGTGCTTATTATTTATCGAATAACCTGAATTAAACTTTAAAGTATAAACAGGTACCGCAGAAGAAAATTTGTTTTGACTACACTTTTTCACGATTATCGTCAAAATTATTATTTTCAAGAAATCAATCATTTCTTTATTATTATTGTTTTACGTATCATTTATGTTCATTAATTATGGAGTAAACAATATATTTGATGATTTTATCAAGCAACTTTCATAAGTTTGAATACAATGATGATTTGAGAGGTAAGCGTCGTCTTTGTTGTTTTTCTCAGGTAGCAATTTTTAGCATTTTTCAAAGTTTTAAAATGTTCTATGCTTGTTATTTATTGACAAAGCTTTCCAAATATTACAATTTAATTCAGAAAGAAGTTGTAAGAAATTGTTGGAAATGTTTTTTTCTCTTTAGATTGTTTAATTTTGTATATTGATCTCTAAAATTTATAAATGCTTATTAAAAAAAAAAAAAAAAAAAAAAAAAAAAAAAAAAAAAAAAAAATGTGGAATTTCAATTTTTTTAAAATAATTAAATTCTATTAACAATTCTAAGAAAATGAGACCCAACAAATTGCTATAAATACTGCAGATAAAGCATATAAAGTAGTTATTATTATTATTATTTTTTTTAATTAAACAGTTACAGCAGAAGAAAGTTTGTTTTGGCTACACTTTTTTGTGATTATCGTCAATTATTATTGTTTAGAAATCAATTATTTCTTTATTATTGTGTTACATTTCATTTGTGCTTATTATTTATGGAATAAACTGAATTAAACTTTAAAGTATAAACAGGTACAGCAGAATAAAATTTGTTTTGACTACACTTTTTCACGATTATCGTCAAAATTATTATTTTCAAGAAATCAATCATTTCTTTATTATTATTGTTTTACGTATCATTTATGCTCATTAATTATGGAGTAAACAATATATTTGATGATTTTATCAAGCAATTTTCATAAGTTTGAATACAATGGTGATTTGAGAGGTAAAAATGTCTCTTTTGTTGTTTTTCTCAGTTTACGATTTTTAGCATTTTTAAACGCTTTAAAATGTTCCATGCGTCTTATTTTTTGAAAAATCTTTCTGAAAATTTCAAGTTTTATTCATAAAGGTATTTCTAACAAATTGTTGGGAATGTTTTTTCTTTTTAGAATGTTTAATTTTGTATATTGATCTTTAAAATCGATAAAATGCTTTTTTTTTTTTTAAAAATCGGTTAAAATTCAATTTTTTCAAAATAATTAAATTTCAATAATAAATTTAAGAAAATTACTCCCAACAAATTGTTATAAATACTCTTGATAAGCATATAAAGTAGCTTTTTTCTTTTTTTTTTTAAATTTGAGACGCATGGAGCAATTTTAAATTTTAAATTTTTAAACTTTTAAATTTAATTTTTCTTAAAAAGTTATGCATATTTTTTTGTAAAAATTTGTATTTAGCTATGTTACATGCATATTTACTTTCTCTGAAAATTTCAAAGAAATCTGCTCAAAAATAAAAAAAAATAAAAAAATTGTCCCTTGTCGCCTTAAGTACTGTATTCTTCCTATGAGCATAAGTCTATCCTACTTTATTAGGAATTTTATCCCCTGTAAATATCTAAAAATCATTTTTCATGTCTATGTCTGTAATATTGGTCTTTAATAATTTTATATACTGGTTTTTAAGTTATGAAAGTGTGTTTGCATACTAAAAATTGCATTAAATAACCCCTTAAAAAAAGAAAAAAACATAATTATACAATATTGTAAAATACCATACAATATTTTACTTAAGCAAAATATTATATTACTAAATAATGCATGAAGAAATTTATGATACATGATTATATAACAGTATGTGAGAAAGAGTATAGGGTATGGCATGCAGACTGATCATCTGTATGTGAAAGTCCAGAATAATTATCCACCTGAATTAAAGGTCTCCTATGACAGGATGATGTATGATTTTAGCAAAATCAAACACTAATTGTCACCACTACTTCTGAATAACAATCTATTTTTAATAACAGAATTTCTGTCAGAGGCGTGCAAAAAGAAAACTGTGCCCGGGGCAACGTTTCAATTTGGTGCCCCCTTACTCAACTTTTTTCTTATAACAGGCCTAAAAATGACATTGATAGTATAAATTTGGAGTCCCAAAGTCTGCACCCGGGCCCACCCCCCTTTCGTACTGAGCTGATTTCTGTGATTAAATATTATACAGAAATAGTGATAACAATCAGCCAGCTAACATGCAGACACTTTACTATTACGATGCAGACTATTACTCTTTTCATGCTCATCTTCATGCAGATGTTAAATATTTGGTAACTTTTAACAGTTTTAAAATGCCTAATATATTGTTTAAATTATTTTTTTTATTAATTAAATGTAAGTTATTGAGTATAAATAAACAAAAACAAATTTTCTTATACTAACCATGTTGAAATTAAAATATTTCTGCTTATCTTATACTCAGAATATTTAAATGATGAATAAAGTGTGATGCATAATTACAATATCGTGAAGAGTATTTATTCAGCAATATCAGTGGCTGATACAATTCTATTATCTTGATAATAGCCTATAAAAATTACCTTTTTTTTTTTGTAAAAGTCATTTTTTGCCCAGTTTTATTTAATTACATTCAATAAGAAATTTATTGTTTTTCATAAAAAAAAAAAAAAAAAAAAAAAAAAAAAAATGTTGAGCAATACTATCAGTGGTTGATACAGTTCTAATTATCTTAATAATAGCACATAAAAGTTAACATAAAAAAAAAAGTTTGTAAAACTCCTGATTTTGCCCACTTTTATTTAATTACATTCAATAAGAAATTTATCAATTGTTTTTCATAAAAAAAAAAAAAAAAAAAAAAAAAAAAAGTTGTTAATTTAGATTTAGATAAAAAGTATGAGCTTTGTTGTAAAATTATAAATGCCTAGATCCACTTATAATTCAGTCATCCCCCCCCCCCCCACATACACACACTTGTACAAGCACCAATACTAAATTAAGTAAGCTTCAATATGATATACTCTCAAATTATGTTGTAATTTCGGCAAGCTTTCTTGCAATATGTGTTTTCTTTTATCCTGTACATTTGCAGATTTACGAAAAATAAACAAATAAATTTAAACATTCCTTCAGCTAATAAAATTAAGTATATATAAAAAAACATCAAAAGATAACTTATTGAATAATTATTACTATTATATCAATGGAATAAAAAAACATAAAAAAATATGCATACACAAAACATGATTCATTATGAACAAAACTATACGAAGAAAAATTTTAGTGTTTATTCCGTTTGTTTACATATTTTCCCATTCATTTTAAACAGACATTATAAAACAACTTTTTATTATTATTCTATTATTAAATATTTCTGTATTGCTATTTATAGATCATATATACTTCAATCTATGAACTGTATTACTTCAAATTTAATTGTTTATAAAATTTACATTTATGAATGTAATAAGCTTTTTACATTTGATGAAGATTAATTGTTAATCATGATTAATAGTAGATCACCATAAAATGCTAATTTTTATGTATGTCCCACATTTGGAAGTTGATTTGTATGATTAAAATTTATACATTAATTTATTCAGTATTAATAAAAAGTTTATTAAGCAATGTATTGATGCACTGTATCATTATACCCCTTCTCTTCCTTCATAATTTTCAGAGTGCAAAAGATTGAATTTTGCAATCTATTGAATTCCCCTTTTCTTTACTAGTAGTCTTCAAAGTGAAAAGGATTAAATTTTGCAATCTGTTGTACTATCACATAATATTATAAATCTATAAGTACTTGATTAATCATAAAATTTCACATATATAGAAATTAAAAAAGAATCAGAAAAATAAGTTAAAATTCCTTTTCTTAATTATAAGAATGACATTATTGATTAATTGCTTTGCATATACGCAAGTTGTACATGCTCTAATACAAATATAATTTCATTATTTGTAATGACAATTTTTATTCCAGTTATTTACAAATGATCTATTCTAATTACCATGTCTTTTTTTTTTTTTGGGGGGGGGGGGGGGGAGAGAATCAAACCTTTATTCTATTAACCAGATTGAAATTAAAATATTCCTGTGTACTTATTGTGCAAAAATATCTGACTAAAAAAAAAATCTTACCTTGAAATAGGATACAGCAATTTACATATTCAAAAAACACACCCATACAAAACACAAAAATCATACACCCCTTATCCCATTTTTAACTACAATTAATAAAAAAATTGTTAATTGCCCTTCATCAAAACAAAAAATTTCAATTTTTTTATCAGATAAAAATTTTACTAGACAAGCTTACTTTCGATTTGAGTTTTCTTTAGTATGTGTTTTGTGTGGGTTATTTATTTATTTATTTCTTTTTTTTCATTACGTAAACACAAATTATAATTTTTACACCCAAAGGGGCATAAAACTTGAAAATTGGGTTACTGAATTGTTTAGACACAGATATAATTTAGCAAAGTACTGTGGATAATATAAAATTTTGGTCTTTTACTCAGTTTTATTATTTTCAAATACAAGTGTTTGTGAGTTATATTTAAATCTGTAATATATATCTGTATCCTTTAGCTCTTAAAAAAAAAAAAAAAAAAAAAAAAATTACATACTTTTTAAAAGTTGCAAATGATAACTATATTATTGAATAAATATTTCTATGATATCAATTCAATTAAATAATAACGATTCATGTAGTATATAATTTATCATGAGCAAGACTATTATAAACAGTATCTGACAAATTGTTTATCTTTGTTTACAATTTTTTTCATCCTTTTAAAAACAGACATTATAAAACAACTTGAGTTTTTGGAGCAAAAAGTGTTAAATTTTGCAGTTTATTGTACTATGACAGTGTTATAAATCAAAAAGTACTTGATTAATCATAAACCTTCACATTTCTACAGCTTAAAATAATTTTGCTAAATAAACTTCAAAATTTGCTTCCCCGATTTATAAAAGTAATATTATTAATACATCTGTTTTGCCAATTTATATAAATTTTTCATCCTTTAATACAAATATTATTTCATTATTTATCATAACTATATTTTTTTCCAAATATTTACTAATAAAATGTGTTAACTACTATAAAATTTTTTAATATATATATATATTTTCAAAGTTCAGCAATTATCTTCAATGATTATAAATCAATATGGTCTATTAGAATTTTATCATGTACATATAAAACAATTTTTCTCGTAAATAATTATTCATTTATTATTCCTCATGCAGATATTGAATAATTTGTAACTTTTATTAGTTTTAAGATTTCTAAAGTAGTGTTTAAATAAAATTTTTTAACACTCATTTTTCCTTAGAGAAATATAAGCTTATGAATAAAAATATAAATAAATGACCAGAAACCTTATTATATGGATAATAAGGTTTTAAGGTTCTTATGGTGCACTCTCTGCAAGGTCATGTATGACCTTAATAAAAAACAATGACTAATCACTTTTATTATCTTGAAATAACGTATAGCAATTTACATATTCAAAAAATAGAGTTCTGTAAGAGTCATACCCTTCTGTCCCATATTTAACTACACTTAATAACAAATTTGTTGATTGCCCTTCATCAAAACAAAAAAATTCAATATTTTTAATAAGATAAAAATATAAACTTTATTGTAAAATTATGAATGTCAAGGTCTGGAAGCACTTAGAATTCTAACCTCCCCCCCCCCCCCCCCCCACACACACACATACAGAAACAAGCAAAGCTTATTTGCAATATGAGTTTTCTTTAGTCTGTATTTTGAATGGGTTATTTTTTTCATTACATAAACACATAAATTATTTTTTTTTTTAACCCAAAAGGGCATAAAACTTGAGCATGAGCACTGGGTTATTGAATTATTTAGACAAAGATATAATTTAGCAAAGCTAAAGGTATTATTAGCAAAATACTGTGGATAATATACAGGATAGTAAATTTAATAAATTACAGCACTTACTTTTCATGATTCAACTCTTCTAAACAAATATTTTTGAAAAACATTTTTTTTTTTTTTTTAATTACAGTGATCGTCAATATACATTTAAATAGATTTTTTTTTATGCAAATCTTTCACAAGTTTTATAGTAAATGAATGGTTAATTACATTTCGATACTATTAAAATTCACTCTAAATAAAGTACGAAAAATAAACAACAAACAAAATTTTATTAGCTTTTATACTTACAAATGATATCGTCAAATAAAAACACATATAGTATAATCTCTTTAATAAGTTTACAATTAAATAACAACAGTAATCAAACTTTTTATCAAAAAGTTATTATTTATAATAGTTCTCAGTGCGGGAAAAAAAATGAATACAGTTATGTAGAACTTTCCAAACTGTAAGAGACAATTCATCAAGTTGGATGTATTTTAAAATATAAATGATAATTATCATTAATAAATATAGTAATTTTTAGGATAGTGTGACTTTAAACTTCAACACTGAATAAAAAAATCCAAACACGGAGGAGCAATCACATGGAACGCGAACAATAACAAACACACCTAACTTCACTACGAATTCTTCTTTTTTAGACGCCATTAAATTTGCGCATGCTCAAATAACTGGAAGTGCTTGTCCCTCCGCCAAAACGACAGCCCGCGTTCAGAGCTCTCGTCTCCTGTTTGTCGCAGGAGATCGTCTCAGTGACAGTCTGCTTTATCATCTCAGAGACGCTCTGGTTACATCACTCTGAGATGTGATGATAAAGGGACGTCGCGACGGCTCTGAGACATCGCTGAAACCAAGTGTGCTGTATGGGTCGGATGTATGTTATTCAAATAAATAAATGAAATAAATTGCTGTGATATTAGGGAATTTTAATTAATTAAAAATCAACTGTAAATTATTTTGATTTCGACTTGCTTTAATTACCTCGGCTATGTTTTCATACAAATATACGTAAAATTTCACAGTATTACTTGGTACTACCGTTAACCAATGGACCTTATGCACGTGACGTCAGACGCCAGAGCTGGCGGTATGCTAACCGGTTATTCTAGTCACTGCACCGCCAGAATACCACTATGCGCAGGCGCAAACATCGCTAGCAGACAACTTCAGCCTTTCTGGATACATTTTAACGGAAAATTTACAAATTTAGAGAATTTTCTTGCAAGCAGAACAACAATTTTGAATTTATGTTACCATATATTCAGTATATGCTGCTACAACAAAAAATTCTTTTCCAGTATTTCTAACAAACAAGCAATAATAACTCACACTCCATAGACAGCTATGCTAAACACCGCCAGTAAATACCGCCAGCAGACGAATTTTAGTCTCGACCTCAGGTGTCGTGCATAAGGTCCATTTCACCAAACTATACAAATTAACATAATTTTTCGATTAAACAACGAAAAAATAAATTAAACAGTAGAACATTAATAAAAGTAAGAATAAAAAGTCGAATTAAAAATCAGTTGATGACGTGATAAACTGTAAACTTTGCTTAATGTCAAATGAATGTAACATTTACGATTATACATTATTGACATTTAATCTCGCAGTTTGGCGGTAGATTTTTGATCGACGGGACAGCCAAGTAGTACCAATTTAATAATGCTGGCTTCAAAACTGTGGATATGTATCGAATTACAAAAATAGACAGATTTTCATTTTCATATATTAGATTATAATAGTGTATTTTTTGAAAATCCTTATCGTTGTTGAAGAATCTGACGCATATGATTTTTTAAAATACAGGGTGATTCATAAAAGATGGGCAGAACTTTAAGGGGTTATAGTACACTTAAAAACAAATAATATTAAATAGGAGACTAAGGGTCCCAGACGTATTCCCAAGGAGATAGGGGGCATTAAAGTTTAGGGTCCGAAATTTCAAATGATTATAAAAAATGGAAAAATTGGTCGATTCGTTTGCGGTTTTTGCAAAAAATTTTCTTTATGCCAGTATTTTCTTGAAATAAAATTTTAAAGTTCAATTTCAAAAAATGCCGATAGGGGGCGCTTTAGACTTTGGAGTAACAAACAACTATTTTTTAACGTTATTTTTTGTATTTCTTTAAATGATTTCGAAAGCTTAGACTTAAACTTAAATTTTGATCTAAAAATCTGAGTCCTAACGAGTAGTTAAGTAGCGTAAACTGAAATTTGAAATTTGAAACCCTTCTCCCCCCAGAACAAAAATCAGTTATTCCCGATCTTTGTGTCGTAGATTAGGCTCTAACTACTGCCGCGTTTTGCTAAAATTATTCTTTATGTCACTATTTTCTTGAAAATAAATTTTAAAGAAAAGTTTCAAAAAATTCCGATAGAGGGCGCTTTAGACTTTGGAGTAACGAACAACTATTTTATACCGTTATTTTTTGTGTCTCATTAAATGCTTTCTAAATCTTAGACTTAAACTTAAATTTTCAGCTCAAAATCTGAATCGCTGAGCGTGGTTCAGTAGCGAGGGGAGGGGGTTCAAATTTCAACTTCTGAACATAGTTCAGTTTGCACTACTTAACCATGACCAACGATTCTGTGCTGTGATACGAGGCAAAAATACAACTTTCGTTAAGGACTGCATAGTCGGAATTCACTCATAAAGGCACTGGCACAGTTGGAAACGTCGCTCATGCAAACGTTAAAGCTCCATTCCTGACGCTAGTCACCGGGTGAAGAAGGAGACAGAAAGTATGCAAATGTCAAATGGGGAAGAAGAAGAACACGTATTCAAAATTTCGACACGATTCAGGCATAAAAACCACTGAACGGTGAGTCAAGTGTAAGTCGCTGTAGTAATGAATCGGAAGATGGTGCCCTTCACGAATAAGGAAAAGGCTGAGATGTATTTAATTTACGGAGCGGCAGATGGAAATGGTGCAGAGGCACAACGAATGTACGGAGAGCGATTTCCCAACAGGCGGTTGCCTAACCGCAAAACTTTCGAGCGCTTGCACAGACAGTTGTGTGAGACGGGATCATTTCTCGCTTCTCTGTCGAATGCAGGTCGTGCAAAAAAGGACGAATCAGTAGTTGTTGCAGAAGCCATTCTGGATGTAGTAGCGGCGCAGCCAAGTACAAGTACACGAACAGTGGCTAGGCAGGTGGATACCTCACAGTCCATGACTTGGAGGGTACTGAAGGATGAACATTTGCTCCCGTTTCATGTGCAACGAGTCCAGAAACTGTCTCCAGGGGATTATCCAAATCGTATTGAATTCGCCCGCTGGTTTCTGCAGCAGAACGCGCTAAATCCACATTTTGGACGAACTGTGCTTTTCACCGATGATGACCTTCACACGTGAAGGTACATTTAACACACACAATGCACATGTATGGGCGGATGTCAATCCACATGCTACGTATCCACATGCTCATCAGAGACGCTTTTCCATCAATGTTTGGGCAGGAATCCTCGGAGACCACCTAATCGGACCGTACCTTCTTCCTGAACGCCTCAAAGGTAAAACATACCTCACATTTCTGCAACATGTGCTGCCAGACCTGTTAAACGTTGTTCCTCCACGCATCCGGCGGGTCATGTGGTTCCAGCACGATGGAGCGCCAGCCCATTACGTACGAGACGTCCGCAACTATCTGGACATCACATTTCCGAACAGATGGATTGGTCGAGGTGGTCCTGTTGCTTGGCCTGCTCGCTCGCCAGATCTTTCACCCCTCGATTTCTTTTTTTGGGGACAATTGAAGGCTCTTATGTATGAGACACCCATTGAATCCCCCGAGGAACTGGTCGCCAGACTTTCCGCCGCTGTAGGGGAAGTGCTCGAAAAGCCTGATGTTTTCGCGAATGTTCGCCGTTCCATTCTTCGCCGTTGTTCTGCGTGCATAACCTCTGGTGGTCACAATTTTGAACATTTATTGTAATTACATGTTAATAAATATGCTTTGGTAACATAATCCTAATTTGTGTCTTTTTACCTCGTATCACAGCACACAATGTGTGGACATGGTAAACTGAACTGTGCTCAGGAGTAGAAATTTCAAACCCCTCTCCCCAGAAACTTAACCACGTCTAACGATTCAGATTTTGGGCTGAAAATTTAAGTCTAAGCTTTAGAAAGCATTTAATGAGACACAAAAAATAACGATATAAAATAGTTGTTCGTTACTCCAAAGTCTAAAGCGCCCTCTATCGGAATTTTTTGAAACTTTTCTTTAAAATTTATTTTCAAGAAAATAGTGACATAAAGAATAATTTTAGCAAAACGCGGCAGTAGTTAGAGCCTAATCTACGACACAAAGATCGGGAATAACTGATTTTTGTTCTGGGGGGAGAAGGGTTTCAAATTTCAAATTTCAGTTTACGCTACTTAACTACTCGTTAGGACTCAGATTTTTAGATCAAAATTTAAGTTTAAGTCTAAGCTTTCGAAATCATTTAAAGAAATACAAAAAATAACGTTAAAAAATAGTTGTTTGTTACTCCAAAGTCTAAAGCGCCCCCTATCGGCATTTTTTGAAATTGAACTTTAAAATTTTATTTCAAGAAAATACTGGCATAAAGAAAATTTTTTGCAAAAACCGCAAACGAATCGACCAATTTTTCCATTTTTTATAATCATTTGAAATTTCGGACCCTAAACTTTAATGCCCCCTATCTCCTTGGGAATACGTCTGGGACCCTTAGTCTCCTATTTAATATTATTTGTCTTTAAGTGTACTATAACCCCTTAAAGTTCTGCCCATCTTTTATGAATCACCCTGTATACATATTGCATTTGTTACCCCTTCTGATAATGAATAAATACAATTTCATAAACTGATAAACATAAACAAAATCAGAGGATTGGAGACAAGGGAGTAGTCGTAAAAATAGCAGAGGTTATACGCTCTAAGCAGAGGGTATGCGCTCAAGGCCAAGGGCGGATCTGAAGAGTCCTCAAGGGGGGGGGGGGGCAATTTTTGAAATTTGGAAACTCCAATCTGATACACGAGTCGGGACTAATTTTTTTCAATGCGGGTCGTGTTACGTCTACTTTTTTGCTGTGGGTCGGGTTTGGGTCCGGTTGGCTTCTACTTTTTGTTGCTGGTCGGGTTAATTTCTAGTTTTTGCTGTGGGTCCGGTTGACTTCTACTCTTTGATGCGGTTCAAGTTAATTTCTGCTTTTTTTCTTTGGGTCCGGTCGACCACTACATTTTGTTTTGTCTGGTTGACTTTTACTTTTTAGCTGCACTTAGCGCGTTTGGGGCAGTTCGACATACATTTCTGGTTTGGTTCAGTTTAGGATCGAGTTTCTACTCTTGAAAGAAGGGTTCGGTTTAACCTGATTTTGATCGGGTTGAATCCTTTGATAAAATTTCCGTTCTTTTTCGCAATCTTTTGGCGAAATTTTCGTCTCTTTCACAACCTTTTGAAGAAATTCACGTTTTCTCTGCGACCATTTCACAAAATTTGATGACCGGTTGGCTTCTATCTTTTACTGCTAACTTTTACTTTTTGATGTGATTCGCGTTTGGGTCCGGTTGACTTCTACTGTTTGCTGCGGGTCGAGTAAATTTTTGCTTCGGGTCGAGTAAATTTTTGCTTCGGGTCGGTTTACAACTACATTTTGCTGTTAGTTGGGTTGACTTTCACTTTTTAGCTGCGCTCAGCGCATTGGGGTAGATTGTCATACATTTCGGATTTGGGTCAGTTACAGATTCCGTTTTTTATCTTTCGAGAAGAGTTGACCCGGTTTTGCTCGCGTCTCTTTGACGAACTTTGCGGTTTTTTTTGTATCCTTTAACAAAATTCACTTTTATCAGTGATCGTTTGAAAAAATTCGCATTTCTTCCGTGATTTTCTTTAATGAAGTTTGCCTTTATTTGCGGCTGTTTGACGAAATTCCCATTTTCTCTGCGATCCTTCGACGAAACTTGACTTTTTTCCCGAAGTTCTTTGACGAAATTCACATTGTCCGCGATCATTTGAAGAATCTCGCTATTTATTCCTCGACAATTTGACCAAATTCGCGTTTTCCGCTGCGATTTGACCAATTTCGCACACTTTTGGCGAAATTGAAGACATTTTCTGCGAACGATTGACAAAACTGATTTTTTAAGGCGACCACTTGTCAGAATTTATGATTATTTTTATGCCCAAATTTTTAGACTGGTCAATTTTTTAGATTTTTTGAAAATTCGAAACAGAATCACCACTGTTCTTGCATCGCGGTTCCTAGTCCTCCGAGTTGCAGGAAAATATAATAATAATCCTACCTACAAAAAAAAAAAAAAAAAAAAAAAAAAAGAATGCAATTTGAATCTGCAAAAAAGTAAGATCAGGACACGACTCGATTCTAAATGAGAGAAGTCCTTACCCAGTTCGAGTCCCGTGGATTTAAACTGGCACGACCTGAGCTAGGCCGTGACAGGCTCGAGCTTCGCCCCAAGTCATTTCACGTGAGGATGCATAATGTCACTTTGTAAACCCTTTATTAGCCCAAGGGAGGGGGGACAGTATTGAATTCAGGGGGTGGCCCGGGGGGGGGGACATCACCCCCGGAAATTTTGAGATTTTGTGTTTTCAATGGCCAAAATGGGCACCCCCCCTCCCCCCAACGAGCCCGAAAGATTTTTTGTCACCAGAGCCCGATAGTAAAAGTATATAAAATAAAAATTATATGATATTAAAAAATTGTTTTAAAAGTGATATCTCATTTTCAACGTAAATCAAAATCAATGCAAAAAAAAAAGACACTGTTATCATAAAAGTCCGATGCTTTTAAAGGAAAAAGGAAAAGGAAATATTGATCGATTGTTTTCTATAGGAATAACATGGTAATTATATTTACTTACGGCGAAAAGTAACTTTGAAAATGTACAGAGTCTTCAGCATGATCAGAGTTCATGATGACAAATAGATATAATAAACACTAACTAGTTGCATATGGAAAAACGACTGAACATTAAATAATTTGCAAACCTCCAGCAAATTCTCGTCTACTAAAACCAGTAGAGAATATTTTCTTCGCCTTATATAAGTATTAAATAAATAAATAAATAAATAAATAAACGATCTGATTAAAAAATATCTTCTGCTAATGGAAAGCCAACTAAAAGCAAATTCGTTGTTGTGCTTGTTTTGATTGGCGCCATTAGACCGTCGCCGGGAATTCTGTAGACGTAAGTCTGTAATTATCAAAAATTTTCATTTAAAACAGCAATGATATACACTAAAATAAATTAACACGATTTCAGTTCCCCGTCATTTTGACCAAAATAGCATAATGACTTGAAAAGGAATAAGTAAGTATGTAAATTTAAATGTAAAAAAGTTCTTTCAATCTTTCCTACATATGGATAAAAAGAAGTTTTCTCATTTCAGAAAAAAAATGAGCACGAGCCCGTCTGATCTCTAGTGTATACCTCTCGGAAAAAGAAAGTCCACCAAGACCGACCTAAAAAAAAAAAAAAAAAAAAAAAACCAGTGTGGCTCGGTTCGGCTCTACAGAAAAAAATAAGACCTGACCCGTTACTGAAAGTTTGAAGATCTGACCCAGTCATTGCCCAGTCCCAGTATAATAAATTAAAGTTGACATGGCCCGACCCGGGTAGAGCCGATCTCGAGTTTAGGTCTAACCATTTTTCCGTGCATGAATCTAATGTCGTTTTGAAACCTTTTAGTGGACTCAAGGGGTGGACGATCGCCCCCTCCCCCCCCCTCCCCTTAAGTCCGCCATTGCCGTCGGGCCAGTAATGTTAATCATACTATCTAAATCAGAGACGGACCGAACGTTTATCTTTTATACCTGGATAACCTTTATATACGATCTGTAAGAAAAGAAGTCTGTTCTGACCCGAATCTACAAAAGAAGTAAGGACACGGCCCGATTCTAAATGAGAGAAGACCTGACCCAGCTCGCGTCTCATGGATTTAAACTGACGCAACCGGGCTAGGCCGTGAAGAGCTCGAGCTTCGCCGCAGGTCATTTCCCCTGAGAATGTCTAATGTCTCTTTGTAATTCCTTTATTAACCCAAAAAAGGGGGGGGGAATTACCCCTCCCCTTCCTTAGATCCACCATTTTATACAGGATGGGTGATGGGTCGATCGGAGACCGAACGTTTAGCTTTTATACTGGACGGAACCTGGACTTGGAAATTTTAGTCCATGTATACGTCTAGAAATAATGAAGTCCACTCCAGGCCCGACCTAAAAAAAAAATAAAAAATAAAAAATAAAATAAAAATAAAAAGGTGTGGGTCGGTCAAGCTCTGCAGAAAGATGTAAGACCCGACCCGTCCCGATTCTTAAAGTGTGAAGACCAAGCCCAGTCTAGTAAATTAAAGTTGGCGCCGGTCTCGAATTTAAGCCCAATCCTTTTTCTGTGCGGGCATCTAAAGTCGTTTTGCAGACCCTTTATTGGGCTCAAGGCAGAGAGTATACCCTAGAGTGTATATACTACAGCTTTCTTTAGAAACAGAGGGTCTACGGTATTCCTTTAAAAAACTCAGAGGGTATACGGCGTATACCCTCGTATACCCTCCACTACATCCGTGATTGGAGACAAAGGTACTGGGAGAAGTTATCTTCTTTTTTGTGAATTTTTCTTTAACATAATAAAATACTAAAAGAGATTAAATCATCATATTTATTATTATTACTGTTATTAATCTAAAAAGCAATACCGTAATAAAATTACTCATACAATAAAAGTACAGTAAAATTTTTAGAAAATAAATTTACTTCTAAAAATTGAGAATAAAAAATGCAACAACTTATGACGAATACTTTGACCAGAAAAAAAAAAAGACTTAACTAATATGGAACTACTTTTAATAATATACTTTAAAAAATATATATATACATATATTTATGAAAGTTACTTTTTATAAGAAAATATACATAATTTGATTATTTTCAAAAGTAAAATTCGTTTGTTTCTTATATTTGCTGTTAGATGGCAGCACTACAAATATAACCTATCGATTTTTAAGCCGAAGAGGCGAAATTGTCCTGTTGCCACACTCATGCTTATCCTATCTACTACAGCAGTATGTATCACCACTCCCAGGAACGTTTGGTAGGTACTTCTAGTGTCCTAAAAAAAAGAGACAAATATTATTTATCGGATATAATCATCTTTTAATTACCAAGAGGAGGGATAATAATATTTTGACGGTTTAATGAGCCAAATTTTGAGCTAAAAATTACACACCGTTCCAGATATTTGTCTGTTGTAACTGAATTTGAAGTCTTAACAATAATTCCCCTGTTTTCAAAATAAACGCATCTTTTTAAACATAGTTAATTTTATGTACAGAAAAATGCCGAACAGATCGAAAGTTTTTTTTTTAAATGTGTATATGTGTTCAAGTAAGAGAGAAAGAGCAAAAATATGAATGGATGAAAGCCATCAATAGTAAAAGCAGCAAAGTAGTGTAGTAATAGTAAAAACTAGTAATTTCTCATAAATGCCAGGACTTTGAATGAACCCTAAACTGTATATACAATAAAAGTTGAAGTTCTCGCTAGTAGCTGATGAAAAATTAAAAATAAATTTAAATATATGTTTATTTAAATATTTGTATTTAAATATAATTTAAAAATAAATTAAATATTAATAATTATTAAATAAAAATAATAAAATTTACACTTACAAAACAGATCCATGTTAAAGAAATATTCACGTAAAATTTTAAGTTGTTACTATTTATAGATTATTTTATTTTTAAAAAAATGCAATTAAATTTAATAAAATTTTCTAAATAGCATTTATTTTAAAAATTGATTGTACACCCTGATTATTTTTTGTCTAACAAAGACGTGCAATAGTAAAGATTAAATTTTTATTTCGCCTTCGGCGCCATACGCGGAAAAAAATACATTCCTCCTTTTAATCACACGAATGTAAATGTTTTACTTTCTCCTAATTTTAACATTATATTGATTAGTAAAAATATCATATTACGAATGTAAATTGCTAACAATATGTTAAATTCCCATGCAAATACAGCAAAATATACTATCTGGTTTTTAGTCAATCTTCCGCATTTTTTAAAGTAAAAACTTAAAAAATATATAATTTTTAAAACATAAAATTTATTTTATAAATTGCATCTTCGTGTTACTTCTTTGATTTTATTTAGTAAAGGCATTTGCTGGTTTGTTTGTTTGTATTTATGTCGGCCAATTATCTACACTATAGAATATAGGCCCTATGGGGTGGGATGCCCACCGTGCGGGTCTTTCTAAGGGAACCTAACCCGTATTTAAGCAGGGTTCGAAGAAAACCACGGAAAACTCCGAACGGTTAGGCCGACGGTCGCGATTGGGTTCGAACCCAGCACCTACCGTCTACCAGTTTGGAGGTCATTTGCTGGTTCAAGTTATGTTTATGTGGCTTTAAAAATAAACAAAAGTTGGCAGCTATGCAAAGGTGGGTAACAAAAATCCACTTTTGGATATAGCTAAAATATGTCTAACTGCCTACTATATGTGTAATATAGATATCTAATATGGAATAGTACCGAATTTTGTTGAACTGCAGTAATATATTGTAATAAGCAATTTTAACATCAATCATTAGATCTGAAGTAAATACATGAAACTGATTTTCATGATTCTTGAAATTTAAAAATCTTCTTTTGATTTTCTTTTAAATTTATTTTATTTAGTATATCATAAAAAATATCCTCTTCGGGGATTTTTATAATAATATCAGACAATTTTTAAAACAAAATGCATTTTTTTTTTTTTTTGAAAAATCATTTGACAAAGTAATAAATTCTAATTGAAAATGCTAACACTGTTAAATAAAATTATGACATTATGAAATTTGTCTTTAGGTTGAAGTTTACTCAGTTTTTTAGCAATTTCAAATAAATGCTTCAAGCACTTTGTACACTGGTAATATTTTAATAATACTCATTCATAATTTGTGAATTTGAAATGAAAATGGTAACCTTTTTTAACAATTAAAATTTCAAACTGGAAAGCCTTCAAATTTCTGTATAAGAAGGTAGATCTTTTTATGTTCAGTATCCAAATTTCAAAGATATTTTTACATTTTTTCGACGTTTACAAGAAAAAAGTATTTGATTCCTAAAAATTTTTGACTGATTTATACGTTTTAGGGGTCAGAGATGTCAAAAAACATGTTTTCACAAAATGTCCATCCTGCGAGTCTATATGTCAGACTGTATGTGACACAAATTTTGTGGGCACTCTACCCCAAGAATGAATGCTTGGAATTTAATAAAAATTTATATTCTGCTAATGCCTGATATAAATTGGTGCTGATTTGTTTTTGGTGTAAATCGCTCAAAAGATGGCACTACTATGCAGTATTTATCACGATACGTAATAGCTCTATCTCAAGAAGTCATGCACGGATTTTCATCAAACTTCAGATTTAATGATGGCTTTGACCTTGGTACAATCAGAATTAAAATCCGACATGTATTTTTTCAGATTTGCTTGACGAAAGAATTGTGCTTGATTTTTAATATCGTTTCGTAGCTATATATTAGCTTTCGCTTCGCCTCAGACAGCTACAGATACTAAAGAATTCATCATCATTATAGAATTCTAGCATTTTCCGACTTTTGATGGTAATTGTGGAAATTGGAAATGCATTCATTATTCATTTACAGGGATACAGGTAATTACATTATGGTCGATGAGGGAGAAAGCAATTTGGGTGAACTTCATTGATGTTATGATATTTCAAACATAATGAGGTACATGTGCATTACTGAAGCGGACTACAACATGTTTTCTCAGGTGTATAGAATAAAATTTTTTACAGATCTTTTACAGAAGCGTACAAAAGAATACCATTACATTATGAACTTTCGAAATAAAAAAATACCAGTTTCGGGAATTTTTAATGGTTATGATATTTCAAACACTATGAAATAAAGAGGGTGATTGTGGTCCAATACTATAGTGTGCTGTTTATAGAATATGGAGTACAGTAGCATTTATCGTTATTTTCCAGAGATCCACAAAAGAATTTTATTGCATGCTAACTATGATTGCCTGATTGCTACTTATGCAGATGCACACAAATGCTAGTTGTGCGTTTCTTTTTGTGATACGAATTTTTAAACTTAAATAACTTTTAAGAATACCCAACATAGTTGAAAAGCGTTTATGAATTCAGTTTGTCTGTCCATCTGCCTATCTGTCTACGCTCTAACTCACATAAATATTCTCAGATTTTCATATGTTTACCATGATGTTGATGTGATGATGATGATGATGATGATGTTTACCATGGCATGTTGGGTATTGAAAATGAATTGTGTAGCATTAATAGTTCGTTTATAGGGGCACTGGAAAGAAATCCGTTACATTATAGTCAATGGGAAATCAAAAATCAATGGGAAAGAGTCAATGGTTTGCAATGTATTCTAATGGCATTGCGCTATTTCAAGTGCATTGAAATTGATATAAATCACGGAAATTCTCTACAAGATGCTTACGCCACATATTCCTGAAAGCGAAGACTCTCGCAAGTTAATTTTATTTTTATGGGAAGCTTATTTTATAATAACTCGTTTGCTTTTTGAAATTTTCAAATGTTTTTATTTATTTATTTATTGCATTGGATAGTTGAGGTTCATCTCGACATCGCTTTCTTTTTGCTTTTTCAGCTTAGGTTGCATATATTTTTGTATAAAGTTACTTTCAGTTTAAGAACCGGTTTTGTAAGTGAAAGTAACTACATGAAAAATATATGCAATCTTAATAGAAAAAGTAAAAAAAAAAAAAAAAAAAGGGAGCAATGTCAAGAGGGACCTCAATTATTTAATGCAAAAAGAAAAAAAAATGCAAACAAGTTATTAGAAAATAACTCCCCCATAGGGATAGTATTAGCTCGCTTATGGAGACAGGAGCCTTAATACATAATCGAGTGTTCATGGCATTTATCATTCATTTGCAGAAGTATACAAAATTAATACTGTCTTTAAGCTATAATGGCTGTAAGTGCGTTTTCAATTTCGATATGCACTTTTAAATTAACAAACTTTTTGCATTTTACTCATTGTGTATAAATTTTATAGATCGCATAGAATTCTGCACGAAAGAATTCATGTACATTACTTTTTATTAACAAAAAATTCTGAAGGGGGGGGGGGAGGATTTTCAAGTGTGGTATGTATTACTTACCTGAATTATATTTTTGTATGTATGTAGTTTGTAGATATAAATCTATATATCATATATAGGGTAGATCAAAAGAATTCATATAATTTTTCATAAAATTGTAGATGGGAATCGCTGAATTTGTGTATGGAGATACAGGCCATTTCTGGTATGGACAGTAATTGCTGAAAATGGATTTCTAGAGTTATGTGTTTTTAAGTTGCATAGTTAGATGTTTCATTTCATAACACGAAAAAAAAATGAATTTCTTGATAATATTCTGTTGCTGTTGTAAAGTGTTCCATAATCTATGCTTGATGCATCATTTTCGTTCTTGTTACACATATTTTGAAAGAAATATTTTTATTGCTATAACTGATCGCCATGCAATCATTATTACATTTGTAAAAAAAAAAAAAAAAAAAAAATGTAAACAATTAAAATAACTAAAAGAAAGTAAAGAAATTGATAACGATATAAGCAAATCTAAAATTCAGAGGCGGGGAGAGGGGCAGCTGGAAGCAATGTCCCTAACCTTCCTTCTCTCAATGACGCCTGTGAATACTAATATTTTTATTTTTTATTTTTTTAGTAAAATAGGTTTTATTGAAATGAATCTACTTTCTTCCCCCAAATATTCCTGGAAGACCATGATTTAGTCATAATCCTCAATGAGTTAACGGGAGAATAGTACATTAAAATAAACCAGTATCCTTGATCATCAGAGAAGAATTAGTGACGCAAGCAACGGTTGAAAACTCACTGCTGCAGGGAATGGACCTGTGGTTGCAATTTTTTTCCTATCCATGCTGTCGATTCCGGAAATTGGTTGGTTGGTTTGGCTTGGTTTATTTTTGTCGTCCGATTATCTACGCTAGGGATATAGGACCAGGGGGGAGTGCCCTTTGTGGGGGTCTTTCTAAGGGAACCTAACCCGCATTTACGCAAGGTTTGAAGAAAACCACGAAAACTCCGAACGGTTAGGCCGACAGCCGCGATTGGGTTCGAACCCAGCACCTGCCGTCTACCAGTTGAGAGGTCAGAACGATTCCGGAAATTATATTCAAAACGCTAACTTTGACAGCATTTTCCTAAATTGTTTGTATCAAAAAATGAATAACGACATTCGATTACATAGTTCTTGAATAAAAACAACTGCTAATCTTATGCGTTTCCTAAAAGAAATGAATTCAGAAATGTATCAGAAAGTAGTTCCTTTGGAATCGAGAAAATCTTTAATAAAAAGATATAGAAATATTTTCATAAATCTACTGTTTATTATACAGCTTCAAAAGTTATGACGATTTTTTTTCTTTTATTCTAAATTATATTGATTCTTTAATGAATCTTTATTTGAATGTTGAAAGTCTAAGAATTTAGGCAATTATTAACGTTGCTATTGTGTATTTTCTGTAAAATATACTATAAAATCATCCCATAAATATATATGCAATATTCTTTAAAGAAATCTTAATTTTATAATAAAAATTTGGTTTCTTTTTCGAAATAGTTGAATTTGTGTCGAACTATCACCCGAACTTTTATGTTTTACACGGACCGGGAAATAAGTGTCCTTCGGGCCATAGTATACATATAGGCATGGACCGGGCATGGAATTCCCGAATTGAAAACCGGATTGTGCAGACCTCTAGCCCTGATCAGGGATATAGTCTTAAAAAGTAACAGAAAATCTACGCTTTAAGCTAGAGGCTATACGCTAAAGGAAGAGAGTACACCCTAGAGTGTGTATACTATGGTTTTTTTGAGAAACAGGGGGTATGCGATGTTCTTTTGAAAGATTCACCGGCGGATTCTATACGGCGTATTCCTCCGTATACCCTGCAATACACCCCTGGCCCTGACTAGTGTTGTTAGGTATCCCGATTTATGTGGAATATTTCGATTTTCGTGGGTCTCAAGGCACATCCCGCGTAACGATTGCGCGGGATGGCAGAAGTCCCAATTTTTTAAGATGCACACTACCATGCTCTTCGTTAGCCTACATTGAGTGGAATTTAGTGTAATAAAATCTGTGAAGGCAGAACCTTATGTATATCGGAAACATGTTCTCCCTTCAAAAGACAGTGTTACAAATATATCTTCCTAGTTGGAAATCTATCTAAAACGGAACTGTTTATGGTTTACCAATTATTCGGTTTTACAAGTTTTATTCTATTTTATTCTGTAAACCAAATGAAAAGGGAACCTAATTATAACAGAATTCTTTTATTTTAAAGCATAAACTTTATCATCCTGTATCTACAATTAGATAAGCTAAATTGGAATTTTATTTCATTCCTTAGCGGTTTCGCTTACACAGACTTTAATGCATAAAATTGCTATGTTTATTTAGTGTGATAAAATCTATTATGACCTAATCTAAAAGGACAGAAGAAAAAAAAAATTGTTTAAAAAATTTTTCGTCTTATTCTTATAATTAAGTGTAATCGTATGTTTTTTTACCATACGAATAATGAAATTCCTATATTTGGCACGTAAATTAATAATATGTAATGTAATGGTATGTAAATGAATATTATTTTACAATATGATTTACAATAAAAATACATAGAAATCAAAATTTAAACAACCTATCATCAATATTTAATTATTTTTCTGTTATAAGAAACAAACGACTAGAGAAAGTTCTATCCCACCCTTTTTCGAATAATTTGAAAGATCTTTTATAAGTTTTCTTTCATTTTATTTAAAAGAAAAAAAAATTAACATGTAGCATGTTCAAAGTGAATCATCTGCGATTCAGCATTGTAACTTTGTAATAAACACATTAGTCACACAGTGTTAAACAAATAATCCCCGAATTCAAGAAATGTACAAAAATGAATCATTTTTGTAGGGTTTCGAAAAGTCGCGATGGGGAAGAGGGGAGAATTTAAATAAATAAAAAATAAAAATCGATACTCCTCTTCGTGTTTTAATCATGTTGCGGAGTGACTCCCCGTCCAAGTACTTCCGAACCCTCTCCTCCCCCCCCCCCCTGCCGCCGTCTTTTTGATCTACCCCCTTCATTTTGCCCGTCGAAGCCCTCCTAGTTTTCATCTATTTCGGATCCCCCCCCCCTTTTTTTTTCCCGAAACCAGAAAATCGTTTACGCACGCAATTTATTCCGCCATCTCTCTCCGTAAGAGCCGATGGTCCAAATTCGATTATTCGTGGAGAGGGTATCGTTAGTTTCTTTGTTGGTTATTCAAATTGTTTTTTATCAATTTCTTTATTTCTATTTCGTATTGGAATAAGAGCGGGAGAAAGAGAGAACTGAATGTATTTTCATTTCTATTCTCGTTTTTAAACTGAACAATTAGTTATAAAAATAGATAATTAGCAATATACAGTAAAGCCTCGCTTTTCCAAACCGCGCTATTCCGAAATTCTACCTATTCCGAACAGAGTTCAGAAAAATAATACCTTTTTTTAACACTTTCCAAAATTGAAAAGTACTTATACATTCGGTTGTTTGTCCGTCTGTCCACGCTCTGACTCCCTTAAATGTACTCGGATTTTTATGCATTTGATAAAGCTTATTTAGTGTGACCAAAGCATGTTTGGCATTGCATATGAAATATGTACGACTGATAGTTCATTTACAAGGACACTCAAAAGAATTCGATTACATTATGGTATATGGTTAAAAATCGTTCGGAGAATATTTTAATGACATTACGCAATTTTAAATGCATTGAAACTGATATAAATCACTAAATCTCACTACAATCCCGTTAAAACAGAGCATTTGTAGCATTTTTTATTAATTTACAGGGACACACAAAAAAAAATCGGTTACAGTACTATCTTTGCATAATAATTGCTGGAGAGTTCGTTTTAAAATTCGGCATGCGCTTTTAAATTTAATTGTTTTTTTGGATATTACTCTTTATATATAAATTATGTACCTCATATCAGTGGTGACCCCCCCCCCTCCAAATTCAATGACGCAAATTCCCCCCCCCTCCCAAAAAAATTTCATACTTTAACATTGACCCCCCCCCCCATTAAACAGAATATTGTAAAATATATTCTATTGTAATCAACTCATTCTACTGTAATCAATTCATTCTATTGTAATCAATATTGTATCAATTGTAAAATATATTCTACTTATAATCTACTGCACATTCAAAAGATAGCGAGTTGAACATAGCGGAATGAGTTTTTATTGCCCTTACCTAGAATTTAAAGAAAGAAAACACAGGAACATTTCTGAAAATTCATTGTTGAAATTTTTTTAAAATGATATTAAAAGAATCAAGATTTACAAAAGATAGCGAGTTGAGTATAGCAGAATGAGTTCTTATTGCCCTTATCTATAATTTAAAAAAAGAAAAGACAGGGACATTTCTGGAAATTAAATGTTGTAAAAATTTAAAAGCAATATTTAAAAAAAATCAAGTTTTTTTTTTTTTTTTTTTTTTTTTTTTTTTTTTAACAGTAAAAAAAAAGGAAATATTTAGAATTTAAAAATCCCCCCAAAATGTACTTTTTCAAATCCCTCCCCCCCCCCCCCCAAAAAAAAAAACTAAATTGTATGACGCATCTTGCATCACCAAACCCCTCTCTGGACACTCCTGCCTCATATACAAGGCTGCACAAAAATATTCACATACCATCCATCTCTTAAAAGAATTGAATTTTGGAATGCATATTATAAATAGATATAAATCTCAATTTTATATACAGGGCTGCTAAAAAATTTGGAAATTTTTTTGATTGTAGATAGAAACAGCTGAAATTTGGTTTTGAAATGCGTTATACATTTCCATATGGTGAAATGAGACGTGATATTTTAATTTTTTAAACTGAGCTGTTTTGTTACATCATTCTGAATACGTTGGAAATTGCTGCATGATCTATGCTTGACGCATGAATTTTTTTGTTTCTTGTTAACCTTAAAACAGGAAATATTAAAAAGACGTTCGTGAAAAAACTTTATGTAAAAATATTCTAAATCATTAAGTAATAGTTACTAACATTCTAATAATTTCCTAAAACATAGTGATTACAAAAATTGCAAAAACGAAATTGCTGGGGAAAGTGCTGTGAATTTTAATTTCGATTTCGTTTTCAAATTTAATAGAAAATGGAGTGATTCTGTTGCCACAATTACAAAATTGGTACTAAAAACCATAAAATAATTAATATCTTAAAAATAAATTGAGATACAGATTTCAAACAAATTGCATTTAAAAGTACATTTTTTTCTAGATACGACGATGTAAAAATTAAAAATGTGCGATGTTTAGAAATGTAAAATCTGTAGTAGCGAAAATTGCAAAACCGAAATTGTAGGGGAAAGTGTTGCCATCCGCAAAATGACGTATACGTTACGCACAGATGTGTTTGGCCTTTATTATATATGTTACAGGCAAAACCCGATTTTAGGCCAAACTAGATTGGCCTAGGCCACACTAGTCTATCCTAACGCCCATCGGATAAACTAGTTTTTCCTAGGCCAAACTAGTCTATCCTAACGCCCATCGGATAAACTAGTTTTTCCTAGGCCAAACTAGTCTATCCGAACGCCCATCGGATGGACTAGATTTTCCTAGGCCAAACTAGTTTGGCCGAACGGTCATTAGGATAAACTAGTTTAGCCTGCTATTCATTGGTTTGAACTAGTTTATCCTAGGCCGATCTAGATTGTCTTAGGCCAATTCAATTTGGCGTGATTTTGTTGAATTTAAAGAATGCTACGGCGCCAACTTTCTAGTTTTGATCTAATTTATCCTAGGCCGATGCAATTTGATACGATTTTATCTTACAGACTATCAAAGCCTGAGAGCTAATGTGCTCGCATATTCTGTTAGTGTGTATGTAACTATGTACATATGTATGTACGTATGTATGTACGTAATGCAGTAATTCCTGACAGAAATATCCAATTTGCTTCAAATTTTGGACATAGATTTATCCTGATAACGAACTTCCCTGATTAGTTTCAGGAGTTCATTGGATAAGAATAAGGGGAGGGGAACAAAAGGCTAATCTGCACCCCCTCCCCTCCTTAATTTAGATAAGTCAGTTTTTCATGCAAAAGTATCAGATTTTATTAAAATTTTAGGCATAAGATCATTTTGATTAGGCACCTCAATAATTAGTTGTGGGTGTTCATTGTTTACGTATAAAGACAGGAGAAATGGGGGGGTAACCCCCTTAATTCATGTAAATAGGTTTTTCACGGAAAATTTACCGATTTGTTTCAAATTTTTTATGTAGGTTCCTTCTGATAAGGCGTTTATCTGATTAATTTGGGGGGTTCAGAGGTTAAAAATGAAGGAATTACGGATTACTTTTTCAATCGGATAAAAACTTTTGGTTTTATGAAAAGATTTTTAATTCGTAAGAGACATTGGTTTTTCCACACATCACTTCACTCGAAATTTTTCATATTAAAAAACTAAATATCCGACCCCTTTTAAAAATAAGAAAAAGCTTAAATAAAGCATGACACCTAAAATGTAGGATGGGGAGGGGGGGGGGGGATAGAGTAAGGGAACGCTTGAATTTTTTTTTTAAAGCTCAGCTTTTTTTAACGTTTTATCTGCTAATTAAATATTACCCTTATTTGAAACTTTTAGAAACATAATAAAACATAATGTTAAATATTTAAGAAAAAGGATGCCGCATCAAATTTCGTGCATTAGTTCTTCAATTACAACTCCTAAAAAATTTATGGCACAGACAGTCAGACAAAGTCATAGACTCACAATTTGAAGAACATGTTTTTTTGAATCTTGGACCACTAAAACGCGTAAATGCGTCAAAAACTGGAATTAAAAAAATTTTTACGAATCAAACACTTATTGTAAAGACAGAAGAAAGTAAAATAAATAAAAGAATGACTTTTAAATGAACTTTGCTTATTTCAATAGATGTGTTTGAGCTGAGCGGATTCGTTTGAAATATTTCGAATTTGAGCTTAAACTTGATTAATTTTTGAGAAATTACATTTAAGTTTGAAATAATTCTTTTCTTTGTGAGCGTGCCAAACAATGGTTGGCATTAATTACAGCACGTCAAATTGAATTGGCTTAGGATAAACTAGATTATCCTAGGATAAACTAGAGTGGACTAGGCTAAACCAGAAGATTGGCGCCGAAGCGGTCTTTGGGATCAATAAAAACACGCCAAATTCAACTGGCCTAGGACAATCTAGATCGGTCTAGGATAAACTAGTTTAAACCAATGAATAGCAGGCTAAAGTAGTTTATCCTAATGACCACTCGGCCAAACTAGTTTGGCCTAGGAAAATCTAGTCTATCCGATGGGCGTTCGGATAGACTAGTTTGGCCTAGGAAAAATTAGTCTATCCGATGGGCGTTAGGATAAACTAGTTTGGCCTAGGAAAAACTAGTTTATTCGATGGGCGTTAGGATAGACTAGTCTGGCCTAGGTCAATCTAGTTTGGCCTAAAATCGGGTTTGTCCTGTAACATATATATATATGAGAGAGAGAGAGATGTTGAATAAATAATTGTTTTTTATCATCGTTGGCACAGATTTATGTGCGGAGAAAAAGCGTATTTATTGCTATGCTACTATACAATTGTTTTTATTTGAAGAGTCTGTTGTATATTAACAGTAAATTTTAAAATTAAGTTAGTAGACATAACAGAACCTGTTCACCACTAGCCGATCAATGCTGTATAGAGCTGACAACTAGCAGATGTCTCCGATCTTAATTTACACACTTAAATAGTCAATACGTTGATTATTATTAATGGAATCCGCCTATTCCGAACAGTGTTCTGTTCCAATTCGTTCGAAAAAGCGGAACTTTACTGCAATAATAATAATAATAATAATAATAATAATAATAATAATAATAATAATAATAATAATAATAATAATAATAATAATAATAATAATGATAATAATAAGCTTTTCGATACCGAAGCTAAAATAATGCTGTAAATACACATTTATTGTTTTTGTTTTTCATAAATAAAAAGGCATGATAGATGACAGAAAAAAGAAAATTTCTGAAATTGATGTTCTAAGGGATTAGTCATTTAGGCTCACAAATAGGGATGTAAAACTACAAATCTTATTAAAGTAGAATTTTAATTATCATTAAACTGAATTCACACAATCACAAATGAAGGGCTTTAAACAAGTGAACAATATATATATTCTTAAAAATTTTTATTGTAAAAGATTCCAATTTAATACCTATGGAAATTTCTCCATTTTTCGACCACACTGTATTGAAAGCATTTTGCAAACTCAGATATAAATAATATTTATTTTATGAGAAAATCAAAACAGATGTTCTCATTCATTGGTTTGCTTTAAAAAAAAAAAAAAAAAAAAAAAAAAAAAAAAAAAAAAAAAAAAAAACATTCAGCTATTTAGAAGAGAAGTCAAGATGTAAACTAGTCTATGGCAATCCCAGAACCTTCTTCTATCTCATGCATGTAAAGAGCAAGAATCTGAGAGAGTGACATATCCGTGATTTATGCCATCTCAGATTTTCTCCAAAACATTACCATTTGTTACTTATCTTGTTAAAAGACCAAATCCAGAATTTTTTGTTTCAAAGTTAAGTTGCTCATTTTTTATGCTCCTCCCCTCCCCACAGAAAAAAAAAAAAAAAAAAAAAAAAATCATGTTGTTCAAAAATTTGAGTTTTTTTTAAAACATGAAAATTGTTACAACCAACAATTCTTTGGGCATGCAACTTGCCACCAAATTTTTTTTATATCTGGAATGTAAGAGAATTGAACTTTATATAATAGATGAAAAACTCGTGAGATGTTTCTGTCACAAGGTCATGAAAAGTTACAAAAAAAATTCATTTTTGTCTTTTTTTTTTTTTTTCATTTTTAAGGCCCAACAACAGCTTGCGCATTTCAGTAGCTATGACAAATGAGGGGGCATTTGAAAGCCATGCATTAGCACTTTTAAAAAATGCACCTAGTATAATTGAGGCAAGTTGGACTCGCTTTTAGTTACAGAGTGCCAAAATCTGAAAAATGTCATATTTCACCGATATTTAAACCGTCATAATTTCTTGTGCTAAAAACATTTCGAAATAAGTTTTTGCCATTGTTTTATTCTATTATTGCACTTTTCAAAACAAACAAACAAACAAACAAACAAAAAAAAAAACAAAACAAAAAAAACATGCTGTATTTTTATAATCGGATCTATTTTATTATTTAAAACAACTTGTCTGGATAACAATATTTTATGCGTTTATTTGTTCAAATGTATTGATATTTTAATATATTGTGAGACATATATATGATTTTGATGACATTTATTTAATTTTAACCCTTTCGGGTCCGATTTTTTAGTTTCAATTTTTAGAAAAATTTATTTTTACGTTACATTTACATGCGTTAACACTAGCTATTCAAATAAATTAATTAGAATTTAACGAGTATTTCATTGTCTGAAACATAACGAATTTTGTTGTTTTGTGTACTGTTCAATCCATATTCATATGAATAAACAAAGGAAGAGTTTTCGGAGAGGTTATTTTATTGATCTTAAAACTCGAATCGAAATATATAAATAGATTACTAATGAATATGTATTTATTGTTTAATACTAGTACTTACTGTTCATATTCATATGAAAATAGGCTAAAAGGATGAGTTTTTGAACATTTGTAAAACATCGTATTACAACTTTCTAATATTTTTTGTTCTGTTTATCACACATGATTTGTTCAGAAAAGAAACCTATATTTTAAATTTAAAAGTGAAATGGAAGTTAACAATAAAAAAATATGCAACAAAGCAAAGAAAATTAAGCAACTTTTTTTTATTAATATTACATAAATCGAAAACAAATTCATTATAAAAAAGCGCATAAAAATGTATTACTTTTACTGCATGTAGATAATAACAAAAGTTAAGTTGCGGTGCAACTCATGTGTTGTGTTCAGGTTAGAGGTCTGCACGGGCTAGGTCTTGGCCCGTGGTCCGTACCCGGCCCGACCCGCGGGACGGGCCGGCAAAAAATTGAACGGGACAGACGGGCCGGGCCGATAAAAAAAATTTCGGTTCTGTCGGCCCGTTCTGAAGATTTAAGCAGAAACGATAAAATATGAGCTATTTTCAACGAAAATGGTTTTAACGAGAATAAGTATAAAAGTGCGTCACGAGCCATACTAGTTTGACAGCATCAATATAAAAATGTACAGTGTAAAATCGGCATCGGAGAGTTACATTGTATGTAACCCGTTTTAATATTTTTTTAGCTGACTCATGCCGGACCGAGATCAAGCTAGCATTATTTTTCTTCATATAAACTGGGCCGACCGGAACTAAACTTAATTGATCTCAAGATCTGTAGGGCAAAAAAATATGATTTGTAAAATTATTAACAGCGATAAAGAATTTATGTTAGCTTAATCTTTGGATGTGTACTTCTTGGTGGTTTTTAAATTAATTTCTCAATAATGCGAAAGTTTGACACATTTTCTGATTAATTTTAAATTGTAAAAGAATAAAAGTGATAAGCCTAATTATTGAAGAGATTTGGAATCGAATAACGTTTTTCATTTTTGGTAAATAAAATACTTGTATAACCTTGTTGAGATATAATAGTTTCTCAAATGATTGCAGGTTTTTCTCCCGTTCCATGATATCACTTCCGGAAATTCTATTCAAAACGCTAATTATGACAGTATTTTATTTGCTTGCAGTGTTCTTAAATAGCTTATATAGAAAATAAATATAGTTTTAAAAAAACTAAAAAACACGCTTTTTAAGTATATCAAACTAAAAAGTGAAAAATAATTCGTACTATAAGCTGAAAACGAAAATAGATGAAAAATACTATATTATTATAAAATCATTGTTATTATAGAAATCAATTAATAAGCAATAAATAAAATTATCGTGGAAAAAAAGCGTGGGGTGCTCCATCTACCAGTTCTTAAGAAGCACCCCACGCTTTTTTCCACGATAATTTTATTTATTGCTTATTAATTGATTTCTATAATAACAATGATTTTATAGTAATATAGTATTTTTCACTGGGTAGACGACATTTCGGTCCCGCCGTTTCGGTCCCGAGACATTTCGGTCCCTGGCCATTTCGGTTCCTGGCCATTTCGGTCCCAAGACATTTCGGTCCCGAGACATTCCGGTCCCTGGTCATTTCGGTCCCTGTTATTTCGGTCCCGAGACATTTCGGTCCCTTGTTCTTTCTTTACCGGCCACCTTATAACTTGGTTTCTGACTATCAAAGGCATACTAAACACTGTAAGCTCAACATTGTTCGGGCTTTTTTAAAATATTTTTATTCTCCTGCCCCCCCCCCCTTCCCTCAAATTTTATACAAAGCTGAATATAATAGTCCAATAAGTTTAATCTATTGTATAACTCATGATAATAAAATCACAGCGAGTTGAAAATTTGATTAAATAATGTTACATAATTTTACACTGTCTTTATTATTATTATTTAACAGAATGAATATTTTAAGTTTTATCATATATTCTTTGTATTATGTGTTTTATCTATACAAAAAACTAAAATACATATTTGATTGAATGTTTTAGAACACTTTCTTAGAATCTTTAAATTAGTGATTTCGTAACTAGGCGTGCTACGAAAATTTTTTGTTTAAAAAATAAAAATGCTCCAACGACTTTTTTTTATGTAATAATTATTGGTTGCAATTTTTTTTTTTTCAGTTTTTTTACTTTATGAAGACATTTTTTGTGAATTAACTTTATTGAAAGTGGGCCTATTTCTTTGTAATAAAATGCTTATTTTTTAATTTTATATAATAATGTAACTATTATTTTAAATAATTTTATTTTCAATTTTTAACTGACAAAACTAAGCTTTTTTAATTTATTGTTTATTTATTTATTTATTTATTTGCATTACCTTTTCGCTCTCACTTTCACAGAAAAAAAATTGAAAATTTTTATTTTAATTTTATTATTGATTGAATTAATAGTTTTAAATTTCAGTAACTTTAAATATAAAATAAATAAACAGGTAAACAATAAGTTTCAGTTTATAACTACTACAAAACTTAATGATAAATTGAATATAAAACAGATTATTTATTGAGTTTATTTAAAGTAAAATTCGAAATGCGTATTAATAATTTTATCAATTTAATTAAAGATTCATTAAATTAAAAATACATACATTTAATAAAATATTAATTTCATTTTAATTTTTAAATCACTAACTGTTTTGAGATTTAATTTATAGCAATTATTCATCACCATAAGTTTTTATTCAAAAATTATTATTTATTTCAAAAAAGGAAATTATTATTATTATTATTATTATTATTATTATTATTATTATTATTTTGAAAAATCAGTTAGTAACGTAACGTGATAATTAATTAAACATAATAATGCAACACTGTAACAATGCGTAAAAATATTTCTTAACAATGTTGAATTCAGACAATTTTCTCTGGGAGGGACTTCTGTGGCTCCGGGGGAGGATTCAATAGAGTCCTGGGGGGATTGCACTTTTTTACCTCTGAAAACACAAAATCTCAAAAATTCCGGGGGGGAGGCATTTGATAGCTCCGGGAGGGGCATTTGATAGTTCCGGGAGGGGCATTTGATAGCTCCGGGGGGAATGACCCGCCCCTGAATTCAACACTCTAAAATGTTCCCTATAAAATTATGTCAGATATTTCCCGTGCACAAAATTTCAACTTGCTGGAGAAGGGACCGAAATGTCCAGGGACCGAAATGTCTCGGGACCGAAATGGCGATGGACCGAAATGTCTTGGGACCGAAACGTCTCGGGACCGAAATGGCCAGGGACCAAAATGTCTTGGGACCGAAACGTCTCGCGACCGAAATGTCTCGGGACCGAAACGGCGGGACCGAAATGGCGGGACCGAAACGTCCTGCTTCCTTTTCATCTATTTTCGTTTTCAGCTTATAGTACGAATTATTTTTCACTTTTTAGTTTGATTACTTTAAAAGCGTGGTTTTTAGTTTTTTTTAAAACTATATTTATATTTAATACAAAAACCAAATTAATCGGTTGGATAGTTTCAGAGTAATTGGTGAACATACATAGAAAAAAAATACATACGCGTCGAATTGATAACTTCCTCTTCCTTTTCTGAAGCCGGTTAAAAATAAAAATTGTAATACGGATTTTTTTTTTTTTTTTAATTTTACATAGATGTAAATAAAGTCAGGAGTGGGGTTCGAACCCACAATCTCTTTCGAAAAACAGAGCTTCAATCCGGCGCCTTATAGACCGCTCGGCCATGCTGTCTACACTCCATTCAGTGAATGTATTCAACACTTTTAATTAGCGAAAAATCACTAATTTTATTAGTTTTTGCCTAATTACTAAAAACGTACTGAACCATTTCGATGAAACTGAAGTGGTACCAATTCGAGAGCATCGTCTTTCATTTAACACCAAAACCAAGTTAATCGGTTGCATGGTTTCGGAGTAATCGGTGAACATACATAAAATAAGGAGAGTTACAAACTCACAAACATACAGGTGAAGTTAATAAAAGCGTGGTAAAAATGGATAACGCTATTCGATTATATAGTTTCTGAATAAAGATACCTGCTAATCTTACGCGTTTCTGAGAAAAAAATGAATTTAGAAATGTATCAGAAAGGAGCTTCTTTGAATTTAAGGATGGATTTGGATTTGAAATCCTTAATAAAATGACATAGAAATATTTTTATAAATCTTCTTTTATTAAGCAGCTTCAAAAACAACGATGTTTTTAGCTTTCTTTTTTCTTTTATTCTAAACCATATTAATTTTTTAATGAATCTTTATTCGAATGTTGAAAGCCTAAGAATCTAAGTAATCATTATGTTGTTAATATGCATTTCCTGTAAAATATACTGTAAAATCATTCCATAGATATGTGTGCAATTTTAAAGGCATCTTAATTATATGATAAAAATCTGAAATTTTTAGAAATCGTAGAAATTGTAACGGGCCAAAACGGGCCGGGCCTGTTTTCACTGATTTCTGTACGGGCCGAGCCTAAAATATAAAAATTTAAACGGGCCGGGCCCGGGCCCGGAAATTCCGTCCCGTGCAGACCTCTAGTTCAGGTACCCCTTTTCTAAATTTAAGGTAAGGCATGTTTCTTCCGTTGTCATGAGGTGAAAATTATCCCACAGAAATATTGTTTTGATGATCTAGATTCTTTTAATATGCATAGTAATAAGACTAGTTTAATAAATATTTTATGTAATTTATTTAGTTATAATTGTGTAATAGTTTCTTGTGCTATGGGATCTTGTGGATTAAAATGGGTTGTGAAGCAGAATGGAAATAATTTTTTATCAAATATATAAAAAAATCAAATAAAATATTTATTCCAAGATATATATCTTCTATAATAATAAAGAGACAAGTATGTGTGTGTGTCAGCGCTGTTCTGAAGAGACAGCTGCGTGTAGAGATACAAAATTTGGAGGGAAGATACCTCTATACATGTAGTTTTGCACCTCGAAGCCCGATTTTTGATTTTTTGATTAGAATTTTTTAATTTAATTTTTTAGGCGATTTTTAGCGCTCTTTTTATGTTTCGAGGCGATTTTTCCATATTAGTGAAAGGAATATGGTTTCATTCTTTTCACTCAATATAATATTTTTTTTCTCTTTTCAATAAAGTTTATTCGAAATTCGTGCGGTGATTTTTGAATTTTTAGAGAATTTTTTTTAATGCAATTTTTAGTGTTTTTTCCCATTTTGAAGCTATTTTTTGAGAATCATAAAAATAAAATTGTTTCAAAACCTAATTAACTAAATTTTGTCTGGTATGATATTTCAATTTCAGTGGTTTTTAACCGACTTCAAGGAGGAGGTTATGATTTCGACCTGTATGTATTTGTTGTTCACGCATAACTTTCGTAATTATGAACCGATTTTGATAATTCTTTTTTTGTTTGAAAGCGTATGGGGCCCATGTGGTCCCATTCAAATTTCATAAAAATCTGTTGATTAGAACTTTTTAAAAAATTAAAACATTAAAATTCAATATCTTTTCGAAGCAATCGACCAATTAGAAACGTTCATTTTTCATGTTTTTAAGTTACACTTACATAGACACACGATCTTTTCAAAGTGTGAAATCCTAACTGGACAAGGTTCGCATTTATTAACAATGTACACTGTAAAAAAATTGACCCTTTTGCTGCATAATCACTCCCCCGTTTTTATAGAATATCTCTCTCTTGACCCATGAGAATTCTCCACGATAGGCTGAAGTAATCGTTTTCTATAAAAGCGGTGGATTGACGATGCAGCAAAAGGGCCAAATTTTTTACAGTGTACACTGTAAAAATTTTTATCCTTTTGTTGTATCGTCACTCCCCCGCTTTTATAGAACATCTCTCCTTTGACCCATGAGAATGCTCCGTGATACATTGTTAAAAATTTACCCATTTGCTGCAGCGTCACACCACAGCTTTTATAGAATATGTATTTTATGACCAATAAGAATGCTCCATGACACAGTAAGGTAATCGTTTTCTATAAAAGCGGTGGACTGATGATGCAGCAAAAGGCTCAAAGTTTTTGTAGTGTAATGGGGACAAAAGCGTCTGTAAAAGAAATATTTGTGAATAAAATGCTGTCACTCTCTTATAGAGGCAGTCAGGTATAGGTAATGAGTTTCAGATTCCTCCTCGAATACGCCACCGCTCATTTCCGATTACAGTGTCACTGTAAAAAATGTGACCCTTTTGCTGCATCGTCACTCCCCTGCTTTTGTAGAATATCTCTCTTTTGACCTATGAGAATGCTTCGTAATTGGGTGAAGTAATCGTTTTCTATAAAAGGAATAGAGTGATGATATAGCAAAAGTGTCAAATTTTTTACAGTGTAGGATTTATCGATATGAATATGACGACACATGTAGCACAGTATACACTGTTAAAAATCTGCTGCATTTTGCTGCAACGCACTCCCCTGCTTGTATAGAAAACGGTTACTTGGCCGTGAAATGGCGCTTTCTCATTGGTTGAAATAGAGATATTATATACAAGTGGTGGAGGGCGTTGCAGCAAAATGCAGCAGATTTTTAACAGTGTATAATTGGTTGAAACGATTCTGGACAAAAGCGAGTCACCAAGCATCTTGTTGAGCGAGTAATTTTCGTCAATCTTGGTAACTTCTCATACGAGTACAATCGAATTCTTCCAGGAAATCATCATCAAATTCCATAATAAAAAATGCCTGGCAATGCAATGCACTGTTAAAAAATTGCAACTTTTGCTGCATCGTCATTCCATCGCTTTTATAGAATATCTTTATTTTTATCAATGAGAATTCTTCATAATGCATTTAACTAATCGTTTTCTATATAAGCGGTGAAGTGATAATACACTTTTAAAAATCTGCTGCATTTTGTTGCAACGCACTCCGCCGCTTGTATATAATGTCTCTACTGCGACCTATGAGAATGCTCCTTAATACAGTCAAGTAACCGTTTTCTATACAAGCGCTGGAGTGCGTAGCAAAAAAATGCAGCAGATTTTTAACAGTGTACAGCAAAAGTTTCAAATTTTTAACAGTGTAGTTGGGACAAAAGCGTCTGTAAAAGAAATATTTGGGAATCAAATGCTGTCACTCTCTTACAGAGGCAGCCAGGTAATCGTTATGAATTTCAAATTCCTTGTCGAATCGACACTGCTCATTTCCGATGCCATTACTGCCTGTATAGGTATTAGATTGTTGCTGTTTATCGATTGAAGCATAGTGCGATTTTTGCTAAAATCTTTCTTTTTACTTTTTCTGAGTGAAGGGGGAACTTTTGACTGACTACACTAGAAAAACATTTTACTATACATTAATATATGAAGTCATTTTGCTGCGTGCTCATATATGGAAGCACTATGTAGCGCTCTTATGTGTAAGGAACTTTACTTGATGGATTGTCACCTTTTGATACCCACTTTCGATGACCGTAGGATTCGATGCAGACTAAGATTTCATAAATGCGGTTGCTTTTCGAAGTGGAAGATCTCGTCTGAAAAAGTTACCATACAAAGAAATTCTTAAGATTCACAACGATACTAAACGATATTGTAAGTGGTTTCAGAAAAGTTGACAATCAAACAGTGACAAGTAAACTGAATACATCAGAACTTAGCAAAGTGCGTACATTAGTACTGCATTGCAAAGAGTTATCGTGTGCCAGTACACATAATTATGTATTACGGTATGCATAACTAAAAAGTAGGAAATAAAATAAGCTTTTTAAGAAAAAAATATCAACCGACTTCAAAAAAGCGCTAAAAAGAATTAAATAATTCTTTAAAATTCTCTAATGACAAAACGTTATCCAATAAGCACACATCGGATATCAGGTACCGGCCTAAAAAACGGTTAAATTTAATATCCACCAAACATAGATTTTAGAGATAATATTATTTTACAAGAGATGAATTGACATATTTATGATTTATTTTATGAATATATACATATAAAAAGTAATGAATTACTTTTTGAAGTTGGTGCCAAACTATTTGATGTATATTAAGAATTGTAGCTAAATTATGCCTAGTACCATAATTAAAATGGGGATAATCATTATTGATTGTGATTATTTGGCACCAACTTCAAAAAGTAATTCATTACTTTTTATATGTATATATTCATAAAATAAATCATAAATATGTCAATTCATCTCTTGTAAAATAATATTATCTCTAAAATCTATGTTTGGTGGATATTAAATTTAACCGTTTTTTAGGCCGGTACCTGATATCCGATGTGTGCTTATTGGATAACGTTTTGTCATTAGAGAATTTTAAAGAATTATTTAATTCTTTTTAGCGCTTTTTTGAAGTCGGTTGATATTTTTTTCTTAAAAAGCTTATTTTATTTACATTACGATTTTCAATACAATTTTCGATGTGGTTTTTAACGATTTTTTTGTGCGTTTAGCATCGGTTTTTAGTCAATTTTGTCAATATTACAGATTTTTGTACGCATCATGGTCTTATCTATTTTAAATTGCATGTAAAAAAAGGCAAAAACTATAATACTAATTAATTAGCAGTAAAGGAATTATTTTGAATATCCACAGTAACCTACACTAATAAAATAACTCAACGCTTTGTCTGTGTGCATGTATGTTTTTGTGCGATGGCTAACAAAATCTACGGCACTTACGAGACTCAAAACTTTCTTGAAAGTACCCCAAAGTCTCTCATGTATCTGACACTCAGATTTTGAAAATTCTAATTATTACTTGAGTAGTTCCTCTCCCGTTTCCCATTGCAGTCCTTTTGAATATTTTTACCGCTAAATATTATTTCTTCATTTTTTAAACCAATTTTTCACACAGTCAGTGGCTATGTATTTTAGACAACCTAATTTCACGTATTTCGAGTTAGAGATAAAATCACAAATTTCATGTTCCTTTAATATTATTATCTCGGAACCGTGCAACGCCGGGCGAGTCTGCTAGTAAAAGCATAAAAAGTTGTAAACTTATTGCTTTTTATCAATAATATAAAAAAAGAGATTAATTTTTTCAATATTTTTGGAAAAATCGTATATTCATTTAACCTGAATAAACCAAATACATGGTACGTTGTGGATTTTTCAGATTTTAAAACTAAATAGCTGCAATCAATATATAAAAATGCCAGAAAATATAAAAATATCAATTTATATAGACAAATATATGTTTAAAAATAAAAATATAGGGTCAGAAGTTTTGAGAAGCAAAAAAAGTTCTGACTACAGGATAGGGTATGTGTATGCTTAAAAAAACATTTAGTTTTTTTTAAGCTACTTGCCTCAGTGGAATTTACTTTTTTGAAAAGTGAAATAATAGAATAAAACATTGGCAAAAGAATTATTTCAAAATGTCGTTGCCAGAAGAAATTAAGACAATTTGAATATAGTCAAATATGACATTTTTCAGATTTTGGCATTTTATAACTAAAAGCGTGTCCAACTTGCCTCAATTACATAATTTTTTTTTTAAAGTGCTAGTGCATGGCTTTCAAATGCTACCTTATTTGCCATGGCAACTAGAACGCGCAGGCTACTGTTGGGCCTTTAAAATGGGAAATACGGCAAAAATGATTTTTTTTGTAACTTTTGTGACATTGCGGCAAAAACTTGTCACGGGTTTTTCGTCCATTATATAAAGTTCAACCCTCTTACATTCCAGGTATAAAAAGAATTCAGTAGTAAGTTGTATGCGTAAAGAATTGTGCGTTGTAGCAATTTCCACGTCTAAAGAAAAAAAAAAAAAAAAAAAAAAAAAAAAAAAACGCTCAATTTTCGCACTATTTAATGATTTTTGGGGATTCATAAAAAATAAACAACTCAACTTTGGAACAAACAATTTTGGATTCGGTCTTTTAAAAAGATAAATAACAACTGGTAATTTTTTTGGAAAATATATGAGATGTCATAAATCACCCCATAATGTTAGGTATGTCACTTTTATAGATTCTTGCTCTTAATACTTCAAAATTCGCTACCACAGTGCCAAAATTAAATAACAATCTACGCTTCCGTTTAAAATGCCTACTTTGCCAGAATTTTTTTTAACTTATCAGCATGTTTTACTTTTATCAAAAAGTCGACTAATACCGCACATTATACAGGTTATTTCTAAACTCATGTTACAAACTTTAAGGGTAGGTAGAGCACACAGTAACGATAATTTATTGTATAGGAATGCATGGGACCAAGTGACGCAATAAGGTAAAAACACCAGGGTGGGGGGGGGGGGTGCAATTAGGCCTTTTTTTTATTTTCAAAATTTCTCATTCATACCAGAAATTTTTTATGCTATCCCTTGAATTATACTTAACTAGGAAATGTCAAGAATGACATTTCCTAATTATTTAATAACAAAAAAAATTTTCGAAAATTTTATCAAATCGAATTTTTTGAATTAAAAAAAAGCACCAATCTGGCAAACTTGTCAAACGAAATGCATGAATAAAAATGATAAAATGTTTATTTAAAATGTAATTTACAAGTAAATAATAATGCATGCAATAATATTACAACAAGTGTTCAAAATTGCGCCCATTACTGTGATACATGCTTCGCAGCGTTCGGTGGAATGATTGGCGTATACTTCTAAAAATGTCAGACATTTCTCGCACACGTGCAGCAGCTTCGGATATGCGAGATACTAGATTTTCGTCTGAGTCAACTGGAGTCTCATAAACAAAACTCTTCAGATGTCTCCATAAAAAAAAAAAAAAAAAAAAAAAAAAAAAATCAATTGTCGATAAATCGGGAGATTGCAGTGGCCAAGGAACTGGTCCACCACGCCCAATCCAATCCAATTTGTCCCAAATGTGGCATTCAGGTAACTGCACAAATGAGTGGTGAAGTGCGCGGTTACCCCATCATGTTGAAACCACATCTGGTTACGAATGGAGATCGGAACATCTTGCAGCAGTTCTGGTAAAACCTGTTGCAAAAAAATAAGGTAACAGCGATCATCTAGCCTCTTTGGTCGTGGGTATGGGCCAATCAAATTATTATTAACAATCCCCACCCACAAATTTACAGAAAATTGTTGTTGATAAGCATGTGGTCGCATTGAACGTGGATAATTGGTTGCCCGAAGATGGAAAATGTGCGCATTAAATACACCCTCACGTGTAAATACTGCCTCATCTGTAAATAGGATATGAGCAGTAAAGTCTGGCTGCAATACATGTTGCTGCAAAACAGCAAAACCCACTGGCAAAAGTTCAACCGCAGAAGTCTTCCAGATTCAAAGTTTGTACACGTTGAAAACGGAAGTGATGAAATCGATCTTCATTTAACACTCTCCATAAGGTCGGATGACTCACACCTAAATTCTGTGCAACAGCTCTTGTACTTCATTTGGGCCTTTCACTCACAAAATTCAAAATAATTTCTTCCATATTTCTTCAAAATAATTTAGATTACACTGCGTACAGTCCTTTCTCGCCTAGCTTCCTGTCTGGTGACGTGGAAAGAATCTGTTTCAGAAAACTGACGGTGTAAGAGCTGAAACATTTTATGATTAGGCATTCTTCTGCGAGGAAACTGCTTGGTTGGTTGGTTGGCAAGTACTGAGAGAGGAAACTGCTCCTGATAAATTCGTAAGGCAGCTCTGACGTTGCCAGTTGCACGACCATACATGAAATACATGTCGGCTTTTTCGGCATATATAAAGTGTTCAATGACGAACGATAGCATAATTAAAAATGGCGATTTCTTCTACTTGATGCATGGTATTGAACGACGACCAGTCACTTACTGCCCTCTACCATCAGTTATATCAACCAAAAACTAAATTTCTCTTTCAAAAAATTTCTATTTCTATTTCTATTTTCAATTAAAAAATTACGAAAAACTTTCCAAAAATTCACACCAAAAATTTTCAAAGAAGTATTTTATTATTAAGTAAACTTTTAAATGTCAAGAAAATGATAGCATAAAAACTTTCTGGTATGAATGAAAAATTTTCAAAATTAAAAAAGGAGCCTAATTGCCTCCTGGTGTTTTTACCTTAGTGCGTCACTTGGTCCCATACATTCCTATGCAATAAATGATTGTTACTGTGTGCTCTACATACCCTTAAAGTTTGTACCATGAGTTTAAAAACACCCTGTATAGTTTCTAAGTAAAGGAGCAAAAATAACTTTAAAAATGAGTTAGAAAATGAACGATTAGGATACGAATGCACCCTTAATTCTTCCAGTATTATCGCTTCGAGAAAAATTCGGTTCAAAATGCCCATTTTGACAGCGTTTAAAAAAATATATCATGCCTTTATTAAAAAATAGTCCAATACGTCACATTATATAATTTCTAAATAAGATAACCTGCCAAGTGCATGCTTTTGAGAGCCAAAAGGAATTTAAAAGTGAGTCAGAAATAAAGCAGTTTGTTATTAAGTACATCTTTAATACGATAATTTTTTCTTCTACTCCTTTTTCTCTTTAATTTTTATAGCATAAGAATTATTCCTGTCAAATACGTATTTGTATAAAAGTTGTAATGTTGAGAAGATATGTATAATAAATTTAAGTGGATATTATAGATTGTGAATTGACGAAATTCTAGATTTTTTTCTTTTTTACCCCCCTTACCTTTTTTTGCGTTAAGAGTTGGTCTCATCAAACAAGTATCAACATAAAAGTTGTAGATAATATTAAGAAGATTTATAATGAATTTAATTGGAATTTATCTTGACAATTGATGAAGTTATGATTTCTTTTTCTCCCTAAAACCCTATTTTTTTTATCCCCCCTTAAGTCCACTTTTAATTTTATCAAAAAGTCTGTCATACTCAAATTTTTGTCTCTTTTTATAGTAGTAACTAGCTTTCCGCCCGCGGCTTCGCCCGCGTGGAATTCGGTTATATTGCGGTATAAAGCACAACTATAAGAAAACTTCTCATTTCCACGGAAAAATGTAAGAAGCGCGATGTAACGCTGGATACGACTAGTTGTTAAACCAAAACTGAATGGTACACTATATTATATGTTTTCCCTTGTGGAGCAAAGACATGCAGATTTTGGGCACTGGAAACCCGGGAACACGCTACATAGAGCTGACCATGCTGACGTTGAACCTGTTGCGATAAACGGACTTGAGTACGAATATCATTCTCAGAAGCCCTCAAAGAAGCTTGGCGAGCGGCTTGCTCCTCAAGTCTTTGCTGGAGCTGAGATGGTAGCTCAGCAGCTCTCAAAGCAGCCTGAAGCTCTGCTTGTTCGCGCCTTCTTAATTCAGCATGGAGAGACGATTTTTGAGATCGGGCAATTTTCACTGCCCGAACTTTAGATGAGGTGCTCGACAAATTAGATTTACGTTTGCGAGGCATTGTGAAAATATAAGTAAACTATAAACCTAAACTAAACTAAAATCCCAAACTAAACTATAACAATCTAATCGACGAACAAAGCGACGTAATTACCTATCGAAAAAACAATAACTACTTTAGATATCTACCTAGAAAAAAAGCACTAAACTAACCTAACCTAACTATTATACAGCTACTGCACATCGTTACCACGTTTTAAAAACACCCAGCGCCATCTATCGCATACCTCAAGAACTAAATAACGTAACTAATACGTATACCAATTCGTTGACTTATAGTTATTTCAGGATAAGTAGATGTAAAAAAAAAAAAAAAAAAAAAAAAAAAAAAAAAAACCATTTTAGACGATAAAACAAATAGTACGTCATCCCTCGGGAATTCCTCATTTTCGAGAATTCATTATCGTATCATTTAGCTTCTAAATTTACATGTTCATATTCGTTTGCAATATATAAGTAGATGTAAAAAAACAGTTTAGACGATAAAACAAATTGTACGTCATCCCTCGGGAATTCCTCATTTTCGGGGATTCATTATCGTATCACTTAGCTTCTAAATTTACATGTTTATATTCGTTTGCAATATTTTATCTTGTTTTAAACGACACACAGCGCCATCTCCAATCCATCCATCAAGCAAACTATATTTTTGTTTTCCCTCGGGAATAACAATTTTTTCCGGGATAAAAAGTACCCTATTATTTAATCCGGACTTCTAACTTTACGTCTGCAAAATTTCAAAGCAATCGGTTCAGTAGTTACGGCGTGAAAATTGAACAAACAAACAAACAAACAAACAAACTCACTTTCCGATTTATAATATTAGTAAGGATAATAACTTTAAATTGATTCGATATCTATTTTAATTAAGAAGTTATGGGGCTTTCCCGATTTTCACAAAACCCCTCCCTATTTCCACCCTCTTGGTCCGATTTTGTCCTTTGACGAGCTTATCCGATATTTTATGCTCCTTGATTTCATGTATCAATTTAAAAAAAGATTTGAGCAGAATTATGTAAGTTATCGTGTTCATAAAAAAAGAAATAGATAGATCGATAGATGGACATACAAAGTTTTTTACTGAGTGTTGTTTTGAGTTCTAGGAGTCATGATCAATATATAGATCTGCAAAACATTTTCAGAGATTCGAAAATGGGAGAGAATATAAATAGATAGTATTTCATACGAAATCTACCTAGAAAAGCAATTTTTTTAATTAAAAAAAATAATTGGTTAAAAAATCCAAGATTGGAAAATTTGTTGAAACTACAAATGACATGAAATATGCGTCATTTTGTTCCGTAAATATGCCGATGCCAAAGGTTATTTGTCAATATATAAAATATGTATCAAATTTTATTATCTCCAGTTATGTTAGTCTTATATGAGCGATAATGTATGGGAGATTTTTAATGGGAGTTTTCTTTATTAATTAACAAAAGTTCTCCCCTCCCCTTTTTTAGCTAAATTAGTATTTTGAAAGATAGAATAATTTGGAAAGTAATGTAATGTTGCAAGTAATATGTATTATTTAGATTTACGGGTTTGTCAACAGTTTTATTAAACTGTTAGTTCATTTTACATATCATGATAAATTTGTTTAAAAGGACATTATGTCATAGTGTCATTTTTATACACTTAATTTTGATCTTTAATCTTAAAAGATTAATTTTGCAAGTAACTATAAATACAATGAAACTGATAATATGGAATCGCAATCATATAAATTCGGGGAAAAATTCCATTTTAGACAGACTTTCATCTAATTAGATTATAGATGTTTCGTATCAGTTATAAATATATCGCATTCAATTTGGTGGAGATAAAGTTTTTTTTTTTTTTTAAATCGTTGTTTAAGGTCGGATTCCATTATATACAGATTTCGTATTAGCAGGATTTACATAACATATCATTTATAATGAAAAACGCACAAATTAAACATGCAATTTTGAAAATGTGTAAACATAATGTACATTTTACAACAATCCATTCATGATTAAAAAAAAAAAAAAAAAAAAAAAGAACTGTCATTAACAACTTTGTATGGATCTAAAAATTATTTGAAAGTTGAGAAGCCTTTTAACAGCATAGTTAGTTACAAATATAGTTAATTGAAAAAGAAAAAAATTACTGTTTGATAATCAAAAGTCTGAAGATCTTAATGTACCTTAAAAGAGATAACAGCAGTACAATGTGTTTAAATATGGGAGAAGGCTATTCTTATGTTAAAAAAAGAAAAAAAAATACTTAGACAAAACAAATCAGCTGATGCTAAATTTTCAATGACAAAGTTTACTCTACGCCGTGCATTTTCGTTAGGTTGTGTAATACAATGGTTCTTCTCTTTAAAAGTAGTTTACGTCTTTATAGTGTTGTTTTATGTATAAATGCTCTCATTTTCTTTTCTTTTTTTTTTTTTTCTTTTTCATTTTTCACTACCGTAAAATGGGGTGAATAGGGACGAAACTTCCCGGTCATATAAATAAATGCATTATAAATATATGTGATGATATTTTTAGTTGCCAATTTTTTTATAAGAAGATAATAACATTAAGAGTTGGGAAATTCAGTTTTGCCATGTTGGCAACACTACTGGGGTACATAAAAAATACTGCAAGTGAATCCTCAAAAACCTCATTTTTTTTAACATCTTCAAAACTTTATATGTAACTGCAATATTTTTCGTATTCTAAACCTAAGAGTAGGGATTTTTAATTAATGATAGACCTGTAAACGATATGCTGTATTAAATTCTACTTATTTCTAAACTACTTAATGAAAAAGTGAAAAATGGTTTGTAACATCAGAGGTTTAAGATTTACGGGGTGAATCGGAACCCGTTTTCTCTCATTGTTCATTTTTCTATACAGTAATAGTTTCATGTAATATCTGAAAACGTACGTTAGAATATGTATTGTAACAATATTTTGTTTGTTCTAATTACTTGAAGTGTTTAGAAGTGTCAAAAAATTACGTAGTTAAACAAGAAAGTCAACGCCCAATTCAACAGACATGGAATCTATACATATAATAAAACAGTAGGACCCGGTGTGTCTGTACATTGAAGATAATTGACAAAAATGGAGTCAGGGCGATAAAAGAAAACCAATGAAACACAAAAAAATTTTTTTTGAATTTTTTGTCTGTCTGTCTGTCTGTCTGTCTGTCTGTCTGTCTGTTTGTTCGAGGTTATCTTCGTAACTACTGAATGGATTTTTATGCGGTTTTCACTAATGAAGAATGCACACTCCCGGGCAGTGTATAGGCTTTGTTTCATCAAAATCGGACAACAGACAAAAAAGTAACAAAAAGAAACAAAAGAAACTATTAGGTGCGCTGCTCACGTTTTTTAGTACATAACGTTTTTTAGTACATATAAAATCCAATAGATGTCACTGTGCGATTTTAAAACGCGCTATCGTTATGTTTTCGCCAGTCTACTTAAGTATGAGAAAGTTTCAAGTTGGCTGTCGTTCCATGTGGTTTAGTCGGTAGAACGTCAGTGCGCCATACTGATGGCCCGGGTTCGATTCCCAGCATGGAATTTTTTTTCACTATGTTGGCATTAACGCCTATAAGCAATTAAAAGAATTTGAAATATTGTATTCAAGGCGAATTTTCTCTCTGGGAAAATTTCCTTGCATTAATATGTCAGTGTAATTTTTTTTTCGATTTAATTTTTTTTTTCGAAACTTTGTTTTTCTTAAAAAATTACAGTAAATATTTGATATTTCCCAACGTTTTTTGAATGATCGACTGGCTTTTTTTTTTTTTTTTAATGTATGTCTGAACCTTATCTAACTACTTCTTCAAGATTTCTTTAGATAAACCGACCAGCGTAGCGGGCGAAGGCCGCTAGTACACAATAAAACAATTTTAAAATGGAAAATTACAAAGTAAAATTGCACATAATTATAACTTGACATCCACAACATTATACAAACATCTCAAAATGGAAAACCAATTAAAAATGAGCGATGAAAACAGTAATAAGGGCTGGGGATGAGGGCGTACTAGTAGATCTTATTAATACATGCATCGATTAACGCTACTCAATAGATTCACTTACCTAGTGACTACTAGTAAAGGATATTACAGAACAGGGCTGAATTTGGATTAAATTCCAACTTCTGCAATTCAAATACAATTTCTTAGAATAAATTTTAATTTTTCTTGAGTTCAAAATCGTTTCCTAATTTTTTAAAAAGGCGTACCTTTACTTGTATGTAAAATAAAGGCTTGATTTGATAGTAACTACGTGTTCCTATTCCTCCCTTATCACTATTATTTATATTTATTAACTCTATTAAAGTTAAACTCAAAATAAATAAAGATTATAACATTTGTTCCGATTCACCCCTATCTGTGGGATGAATCGGAACACCATTAAAAAAATAAAATATACATATATCAACAGTAACAATTGTCATGTTTTTGCTTCAAAGTAAAGAACAAGACAAGATCGAAGTTTCTAGTATAAAAATAAAAAACTAAAAAATCAGTTGTTGCTTTTTTTATTACGTTAAAGTTGAAAAGTGTTCTGATTCACCCCATTTTATGGTATTCTCTGAACAGACAAGAATTGAACACACAAGGGAACTTTTTTTGGAATTGCTCGCACCTGGCATTGGGAATTGGTGCATTTTAAAGGATTTATTAGGAAGTTTAAGAATCGAAAAAAAAAATCTGTTACTATCATATTTTTTTTATTTTGCAGCACCATAACTTTCTGAAAGTGCTATTTTCGAGGCCACTTATCGGACTGACTATTAACATAGTTTTTTTTTCTTTCTTTCTTTTTTTTCTTTAAGGAAAGTATTTGAAAATATATAAATCAGCTGATAATAAATATAAAATATTGAAAAGCATTAAAAAAAAAATCCTTCAATAACCTACGAATTTGGTTTTGAAAAATTACGAAATCATATTCACATTTTTCGCAGGAAAAACGTTGATACATTTCCAAAAGTAGAGTTTCACGGCAACCTTAGCCGAAACTCATAGCCCCAAAATAAGGCAAGCAAAAAATTCGTAGCACTATATTTGGTGACTTAATTCCCTTTTGCCGTGAAATAAACAAATACAAATCAAATATAAAAAAAAATTAAAGTATAAAAAAATGTATATAATATGATTTTAACAGATAATTTTTATTTATAGGATTACAAAATGCATCAGGTTTTGATAGTAGGCGCGAGCAGCACCAAAACAGGCTCCCTTATAAATGAGATTCCGAAACACGTGATAAAAAGGAAACGCAAATTAGGATATAGAAACTTAGAAAAATCATTTAAGAATGAACATACTTTTGTAATTCTCGTATTTGTCTATGAACATTCTGTGTAAAAAGCATCCTGAATTGTTAACCCTTTCGCTACTGGAGTCATTGATCAAGGACACGCTTTTGAATATATTTTTTAAGATGTTTAATTTAATTTAAAAGAATTTTACAAATTTCTTGTGCTTTTTAAATCATTTCACTACCAATATCACAATTATTTAGAATTCAAATCAATAGATGATAGGAATATTTTGAATTTGAAATTTCATTGAGAAATTTTTAAATCAAGTTGGGGGATCTCATCGATGCAAGTTTTTTTTTAAAATCCTCTGATTTTGATATAATTTAACATCTGAGGCAACTGAATATATTTCTAATTTTATTAAATAAATTTGAAACTTTGATTTACACTTACTGTGATCGGTCTAAATAATTATAGTTTTCTTAAAACGCATGCTCATGATGTTTGAGTAAGCTATATATATGTATATATATATATATATATATATATATACACTGGTGTCCAAAAGTTAAGCATAATTGGTAATTAAGTAAGTAATGAAAGAAATATAAATCGAAATGTAGTGAAACTCCAGGTGTGTAAACAAAATAGTACGCGTCATATATTTTCGCGAAGAGTTTCCCCCAAAATCGAACAGGGGACCATCAACAAATTGAAAAAGAGCGAAGATCTTTCGGATAACCCTGTCAAAACTAATGCAGCAAAAGCGTTCAAACTGCAGATTATGATTAAGTGGCTTATTGTAATATACTGTGTTTATTTTTATAAGGATAGCATGTACACTCGTAGAGAAATTAAGGTTTTTATAAAAACAGTCCTAAGTTTTTTGCTTATAATTTGCAGAATTCTTAATATAAAATAATGTTCTTTTCTGAAAATATGACAAACATCATTGTACACATTGTACACCTGTCACCAGAATTTAAAAATAATAACAATTGTATGAAAAATGAGTAGGTTTATTAAATAATTTTTCATTGCGCATGCGTCAACGATATCAAAATTTCATTTGCATATTATGTTAGCTAAATGTATAGAGCAACTTCTGTAAAAGTTTCAAAAACATAGCTTGAAAATTCTGAAAATGATCGTCTATAGGATCAACTCAAAATCCGATATTCCTAAAAGGAAGCAAAACATCAGAGGTTTTATCCAAATATAGTTGTACATGCAATATTGTGTAGGCACTAAACAATGGAATATGGATACAGCCCCTCATCTTTTTGCTTCATTTAGGGAATAAAGGATTTTGATCTCATTCTATCAACGATAATTTTCAGAATTTTTAAGCTATGTTTTTGAGACTTTCACAAACATTGCTCTATACATTTAACTAACATAATATGCAAATGAAATTTTGATATCGTTGACGCATACGCAATGAAAAATTATTTACTAAACCTACTCATTTTTCATACAATTTTTATTATTTTAAAATTCTGATGACAGGATATTGTGTATAATGATGTTTGTCATATTTTCAGAAAAGAACATTATTTTATGTTAAGAACTGCAAATTATAAGCAAAAAACTTAGGACTTTTTATAAAAACCTTAATTTCTCTACGAGTATACATGCTATCCTTATAAAAATAAACACAGTACATTACAATAAACCATATAATCATAATCTGCAGTTGGAACGCTTTTGCTACATTAGTTTTGACAGGGTTATCCAAAAAATCTTCGTTCTTTTTCAATTTGTTGACGGTCCCCTGTTCGATTTCGGGCAAAACTCTTCGCGAAAATATATGACGCGTACTATTTTGTTTACACACCTGGAGTTTCACCACATTTCGATTTATATTTCTTTCATTACTTACTTAATTACCAATTATGCTTAACTTTTGGACACCAGTGTATATATATATATATATATATATATATATATATATATATATATATATATATATATATTTATATACATACACACATACATATATATGCATATATATAAATCGCTAAATTTTTTTTATTAGACGGTTTTTAGCTCATTGGGAGAATTATTATTAACAATGTGTGAAAATTTTATAGTTTTTATTTCGGTTTTTTAAATGTTGGTAGTGAAACGGCTAATTAAAACACAAAAAGGAAATTTGAGCATAATTTATTTTATCAATGTGGTTTCAATGAGGACACCATAGAGTTTAAAATAACCGTATCAGTGCAGGGCCCAACCTTCCATACATTTTAGGTAGGTAGATTTAGGTATGGCCTTTAGCTCTTCCTGCAGATTTACTTTATAGCCTCAGTTCACTAAAAAAATTTCGTTCGAAGTGGTAATTTTAGCTTCGCAAAAAGAAAAAAAGTCATACGAGGCCATACCAGGTTATTAACCATACCATGTATGGTTCTTGATCGATGACATTAGTTGCACTTTTGACCAAAACTCTTGCAGAACAATAGGAGAAGATTGAGCTCTTTCAAAACCAGACGTGTGACGATCTGCTTCATGCCCAAAATATGAGCGTTATGAACAGACTTTTGTGAAATATCTTGAGACTCATAAGGTCATTTTCAACCTAAAGCTTTTCTATTTCATCGATGTTTGAGCCACTGGTAAACGCTGTTAATCGACTAGAAGGGCAGATCAACTGCCACTTCTAGATCCTAAAATTTTGATCCTATTTGAATGTTTGCTTTATACTATTCATATGCTTTGGCATATATAATTCACCGTAGATTTTTTGCAACGTTTTCAAGTTATTCGGCGCATGAAATTTTGTTTGAAACTTAAAATTTAAGGTAAACACTTTAGAATTATTTTTTTCATTCTGAAAATTGCAAAACACTCTGAAGATTTTTTTTTGGGGGGGGGGGGGGAGGGGGGGAGGGGGAAGCAGCATTTGTCAATCAACACTCTAAGTCACAGATGGTGCTCGAACTTTGCAATATAGCTCGGCACAATAATACCAAATTACAGGTAAAAATATTATCGTGATATATTTTACGGGCGCCTTTTAAATGATAAATTTTAAGTACATTTTACACATCAGTCATGTATTCTAATCCAAAGCCAATACTAAAATATTTCATTTTATTTCTTTTAATGGAGATAGGTTATTAAAAAAACCCTTCCAAATGTCGATTATCTTGATTTTTATATTCTTTTATTCTTTCTTTTATTTGATTTTTGTATGTAAAAAAATATTTATACGTATTCCACATCAACCCTTGCAGTACAAATATTTTATTACTCTAGGAACGATAATTGTTGAATAACCCACGTAATAGATTTTTAATTCACTTCATGATATGCTAAAATTATATACATAAAAAAATTGCAAAGGTTTGTTTCCGATAACAATACAATATTTAAAAAATTTTAGAACTTTTAAAATATTTTCCCGCATTTGATTTAAAAGCATTTTTCCGTTAGTACACCACGTGTAATAAATCGTAATTATATAGATTTAGTACAGCGAAACATATGTAAAGTAAAAAATATTTAGACACATTTATACAGATGTAAATTTATACAGATATTTTTTTACTATTCGAAATAATTCGAAATAAATCCAACTATTTAAACTAAAACCATACGCAGACAAATATACCTAAATAAATCCAGTATTAAGAAAATAATTACATAGTTACCATTTTTCTTTTCATTTCTGTCTTCCTTCTTCTTTCTATTTTTTAAGCGTTTACAATAACACAATTTTCGTAGAAAAACTGACAAAAATTGTGGGTTTTCGTAACCTGTAAAGTTGTTTTAGTCGCCATTACACTATTAGCGCAGCGGAACAAGATGTAAAGTGAGATTCCGTACGTGGAATAACAATATTTGAAATTTTCAGGGAATTCTTTTTACATTTAGAGCAAAGTGTAAAAACAATGCTTTTGAGGATTAAAAAAAAAAAAAAAAAAAAAAAAAAAAAACATTAAATTTTTTTTTTTTTTTGCATAAAATGTTTTTCTAATGTTATAAGTTTAATAGAAAAAATGATTAATGTGTGGCTATCCATATCCTAAAAATTTATTGTTGTCTCAATTATATTTTATTAGTACGAAATGAGCTACAAAGTCAAAATATTTGGACTATTTTTAATAAATCCAAATATTTAAAATAAACCTTTATAAAATCATAATTTGATATACTAGCAAAAGCCATGCTTTGTTTGGATTCGCAAAGCATAATTCCATAATATAAATATTTTAAAGTAACAATACTTTTTTATATTATTTTTGCACCTTTATTAAGCAAAAACATTATTTTATGTTTTGGTGTATTTTAATTTTAGAAATGCTAATTCCTCCAAATTCCATAAATTGTTTCCAAACAGAAAATAAAAATAATACTAATAGTAATTACCTCTTAATAATAAATGTGCGTCATTTGGTTCAATTTTCAGCTTTCGAATTTGAATATAACACTTTATGTAACGAATTTAACAATTAATTTTATTTATCTACAATTTTTTTTTTTTGTTGCCGCTTTACAAAATAATAATAATAATAATAATAATAATAATAATAATAATAATAATAATATAATTCCTTTAAAATTTATAATATCATTTGCGTAAATGATGTCACATAGTAAGCATAAATTGTGTATTTGAAGTCTTAACACTGAAAAATACCTTTATAATTGAATGTAAATAGAATTTTCACAAATTTTAATTCATTAAAAATGTAAAATTAAAAATTATTCATTAAAAATGAAAAAAAGCATTTTAAAAATTTTATAAAAAATATTGTGAAACTATTATATGATTAAAAAGCGAAAATATCTGTCATTTCCAACCAATCTGAATAAAGTGTTTTATTAAAATGCATATTTTCCTTTCAAATAATATCAATTTTTAATTTACGATTCGAAGTGTGAATTCTTCAGCTATTTTCAAAAATATAAAATATAAAAATCGTCATCGGCCAAGTTATTTATTTTAGTTTTGGTTTTTATATGAAAATCTTGAATAGAAAAGTTATGACGTAATATTCAATTTTCCCCACAAATTTGGCAAACTATTTTATATTCACTTTTCACACGAAAAAATTTTAATCTCCAAAGGTTTTTGAAATATTTTTGACGAAATAATAAAAATAAATTTTATTTATTTAATTAATCATGATTTTATCTATAATTACTAACTCCGTGATTTATTTTTTCTTCTGAAAATATATGCGTTTAATTTTTTATTTGCAAAAGTGTGTTCATAATAGAAAAACATGTAACATTAATTCATTAAAATAATGACTTTTAAAGGTTATTGCTTAAAAAATACATAAATAAATAAATAAAATTGTGCAAATCTATTGATCATAATTTATTTCTATGTTTAATTTCAAATCAAAATACAGGATAGTTTTTTTTTAATTGTACGATAAAAGGTAATTTGTGTAGCCTAGTAGAGGATCTCCTCCTAATAAATCAATTGATAAAAATAAATAAATCAAAATTGCATATTTTTTTGCTTTTCTTTCTTTATTCTTCTTCTTCTTTCTTTCTTTCTTTCTTTCTTTTCTTTTTTTTCTTTTCTTTTTCTTTTTTTTTCTTTTTTTCTTTTTTTTTTTTTTTAGAAAAGCGTTTACATAACATAATTTTAGACTGAATAAACTGTGGCTTTTCGTAGCCTGTAAAGTTGTTTTAATCGCCACTATAGTACCAGCACAATGAAACAAGATGTAAAGTCGAAGATTCCAAACTTTAAATTTATCAAGATTTAAAATATTTGAGTGAAATAGTTCTATATATATTTCGAACATAAACAATATTTTGGTGATTTAAAAGTTTTTTATTTTAAAAATAAATTAATTTTGAAGCAATATTTTTGATATAGTAACAAAATATTCTTTATTCTACATACTTTAGAACTTTTGTGAAATCTCTTTTAACCCTTTCCGGCACACTGTGCCTGGTCTGGGGTACCTAATTTTTATTCCAAACTTGCAAACGCACCAATAACATTTTATTAAAATTTTGCTTTTACAATAAAAACTTAAATTAAGAGTTTCAAAATATCTAATTTTTTTTTTTTTTTTTTTTTTTTTTTTGTGAATTCCGGTGTCAATCGATAAATTCTGATTTTACTAACAGATTTGGCCCGTGCCGGAAAGGGTTAATTAAAAATTAACTTTGATATGTTAAATATAACAGCATGTGATATTTTCAAACAAATCTTTTCAGAAAGGTATACATACTAATAATTAATTCAAGAATTTAATACGTATTGTATTAATATTCACTAGTTCCATTTGATAGATTTTAGAATTTACAATTATGAAAATTAAATCAACAAATTAAATTGACTCGTCACTTTTATTCATTTTTAAAAAACATTTTTTATGCATAATTGTGCAAAAAAGCCAACTGTTGCCAAAATTATTCAAAAATTATCAGACATTTCCTTGAATTTTTGAAAGATTACAAATTTATTGACTTACTATGTGATTTAGATGATTAAATGTCAAATATTTTACAAATTAATAGCTTTTAAAACTTAATAATTTTTAAAGCATAACAACTTTTTAAACTTCATAAATGTATCGATTTTTTAAATTTTTATAAGTGCTCTAAATGCGAAATTCTGAGGCTGAATTTGCAAACGGGAATTAAGGCTACGAAACTCAAAAGCGTTTGATCGCCTTAAGTGACGATGCTATACAAATATACATTCATTTTCATTTGTTACTATTAAGAGGCCACTCGACTCACTCAAAAATACTTGGATGATAATGTTAAATCTATGGGAACGTTATTTTTCAAATTTTAATATTTTTACATGATTTTTTTCTTGCATAGAATAGCTGAAGACGATCTACAACTGGGCTAGTTTTTACTTCTTTGATTTTCGTTATATGTTTTTTTATGTTATGATAGCTTCAATTTCATAACCGATTCCGAAAGTTAAAATAATTAAAAAAAAAATATCTGAAACCAAAATCGAAAAAGTAAAAACTATCCTGGTACTCAGTTATCCTATGAAAAATAAACAAATAAATATAAATAAATAAATAAATAGATAAAATAAAATTTGAAAGATATATTTGAAAATAACGCCCCCATAGACTTAACATTATCACCCGGGTCTTTTTGGGTGAAAACGTTTAGAATAGGCTTTTAAAGTTGAAAAATGATACGAATTGACTACAAAACATCTGAAAAACTTAAACAAAAATAAAGTAATTTCAGGAACTGCATTTAATACTCAGAATTATCCTTAAACCTTTATGCACCGGCAATACTTTAAAGTACCACAGTTTTCCTTCCAGTTAAAACGCACTTATTTAACACAGTCGGAATGATACTTTTAGGATACAAAAGTAAGTACTTCACTTGACCATAACTTGATAGCAATACCACTGTCGGACGCTCCTCTCAGTCCACAAAACATCGAAGAATGTCCTAGGTAGTTTTAGCTGCCACCACCGATATTAATGGGTGATATCGGTCACCTGCTGTGAGGATTGGGTAAACTAACACTGACGCTGTTAATGAACTGAACTAACAGTTTATTTAACATATAGATATGTACAGAAGAAACAATATTTACAACTATTTACAATTACAACTCGGATATAGATGATCCGGTTCAACATTAAATTAACTACAATAAACGTTGGTTGTGTACCGTTCAACTTACACTTTCTTCCTCACACTCAACGCACGTTGGATACGCTTTATCAGAGATTACTGCAGAATCTCAATACACAAGGGTACTAGGCCTCACTTCTCGGCCTATAACACTATCCACCGGGACGCCTTGTCCCACGCTCAAAATATACACTATCCAACAGGACCACAAATCCTGAGCGACCTATCGGTCTCAACGCCAAGCGAGAACTGTCCCCAACCTCTCCGTCCAGAGTTGACCTTGTCAGAGATCTTCCTTCCCCCATGCAGGACTCCTTAGAGCTCATCCATTGGTTCAATCCCGCACTCCAACCTTGAGTCATGATATCTCCTGTTTACACATCACTCCAATAGCTAGATGACAGCTGAGGCACGCCCCGCGGCCATCACTTTCATTCATCAACGAGTGCGTCATCTGCACACCTGTGTCAACATCTGTCATTCGTTATTATAGAAAAGAAAGAAAGGTATTTCGAGCTTCACGGATACACAACCCACAATACATAAAATATTCAGATAAGGAAATGTTATTCCTTTCTGACTCAGGGCAGATGTCTTCTAGGAACCTGACACCCCCCACCTTAGCGGAAAATATGCCTCTTAGGGGCTAATTTTCCCCAAACATATAATAATATTACGGAAGAGTTCAATAGTCTCTTTGCAGATTTCTTCATTCTAAATATTACATAGGCATTTTCAGGTGTCTGAACATTCTCTACTGACATCTCTACTGAACCTTATACTAATACTACTATTGCATAAACAATACACATGCTCATTTACTATTATAAACACAAAACTTAAAAAAAAATATTTACACACACACAAAAAAAATTAGACATGTGATGACATCCTTTAAGGTTGTCTACTATTTTGACATTGATACTGATGGGCTAGTAACTGGTTGTTCTTCCCAGCTCTTTCTCTGTAGCCTCGAAATTGCATCAGCATTCAAATGTTGAACTCCGGGACGATGAGAAATGCTCAGGTTCCAGCGTTGCAAGGCTAGAGCCCACCTAGTGAGTTTGGGCGACCTTGGGGTTGTTTCCGTGAGAAATTTTAATGGATTATGATCGGTAATGACCTCAATTTGAGATCCATAAGTCCACTTTTCAAACTTCCGCAACCCGAAGAGAACACTCCAAGCCTTTTTCTCTATACTCGGCCAAGCACGCTAAGCCCCTGACAATTTCTGACTGGCAAAAGCTATAGGTTTAAACTGACCTTTTTCATCTTTTTGAGTAAGACAACATCCTACTGCAAGGTCGGAAGCATCGGCGTAAAGCTGATATTCCCGGCCTACGATAGGTGTAGCCAAACTCGTCACTTTACACAACTCATCTTTAAGAGTATTAAATGCTTTTTCTGCCCTTTCATCCCATGGTACAGTATTTTTGACATTTCCTTTGGTTAATTCGGTTAAAGGTATAGCTATCTCAGCATAATTTGGAATATAAGATCGGTAGAATCCCATTAATCCCAAAACTGATCTAACTTCCTTTTTAGTCTTTGGTCTCTTTAAGTCCCTTATTGCTCCGATTTTCTCCTCATCAGGTGCATGAGTTCCACCCCCAATAACATGGCCTAAAAACTTAGTCAATTTCTCTCCAAATTTACATTTGTCTAGTCTAATCGTAAAATTTCTATTTTTCAACTCTTCAATGACAGCCCTGACATGCTCACAATGCTCTTCCCAGGTATCGGAGAAAATGATGACATCATCAATATATGCTTCTGCATACCTCCGATGACCTTGGAGAACCTCATTCATGTCTTTTTGAAACGTAGCAGCAGCCCCTGATAATCCAAAAGGCATTGTACGCCACTGATAAGTTCCGTTATGCGTCGTAAAAGCTGTCAGAGGTTTACAATCCTCAGAACCCCTCAATAAATCTATTGAAGATAAATATTTAGCCGCCCCTGCGGTATACATAATTTCTTGGGAATCTTTCATCGGGAAGGTGGGAACCTGCGTTACAGAATTTAAAGCTCTGTAATCAATACACATTCTGACAGTTGCATCTTTTTTCGCAACGCAAACAATTGGATGGCTAATTTCAGCATTCGACGGTTCGATTAGATTTAATTCTAATAACTCCCGAATCTGCCTATCCACTTCCTCTTTATAAGCTACCGGCACGCTATATAACTTTGGTTTTTTCCTTTCTACACCCGGTTTCAGATCAATACGATGTTCCCCTACTTCCGCTGGTCGTACAGGACCCATAAACACTTCTTTATTTTCCCTCAAAATGGACTTTAAATCTTTGACTTGACTATTAGATAGCCCTTTTATTTCAAACCTCTCAATATCCCGTTCTATCTCTTGATCCCGGTTCAAAATAGGAATTTCCCCAACTTCTCCAAATTCCTCATCACCTTCGAAAACAATATTAACTATATTACATTTAGCGATAAATTCTCTTATCTTATTTTGGTGCACATGCTTCCTACTCCCGTCGGCTAACTCAACAATAAACGAATGCTGGTTTCGTTTTTCTACAATAGTTGCCAGCCCTTGCCACCTAGAATATAACTTATTAGTCGAATCGGGGATTAACAGTATAACTTTATCGCCTACCTCAAACGTTTTTTCTTTTGACCTTAAATTATAATGATACGTCATTCTATTTCGTTGAACCTCAGACGACAATTTTGCCTCATTTGCGGCTCTTTCTAAGCGGTTCTTAAATTTATCCAAGTACTCATGAATCGGCGTAGTATCTAACTGCGCTCCCTTATTTTCTCCTGCCCAAGACGACTTAAGAATCGATAACGGACCCTCCGGCGCTCTACCATATAATAACTGGAAAGGTGCGATTCCCGTCGTAGAATTTGGGACTTCCCTATACGCCCATAATATAAATGGTATTTGTTCATGCCATTTTTTCCTTCTTCCCTAATCGTATGATGTAGCATACGTTTAAGAGTCTGATTAAATCGTTCCACAAGTCCGTTGGACTGTGGATACTGTGGAGTCGAAAATCTTGGACTAGCACCTAACCTTTTCTCAAATTCTTTCGTTAAGTCGGCAGTAAAATTGGTTCCATTGTCGCAGGCAATTACATTAGGAATTCCTGTTCTCATAAATATTTGAAGTAACGCCTCACACGCGGTTTTAGCAGTTAAACTTTTTAGAGGGATCGCATCCGCCCATCTGGTATGCTGATCAATTAAAGTCAGTATATACCGATGCCCTTGTGAACTTTTAGGATCAATAGGCCCAATTAAATCAACATTAACAACCTGAAATGGAAGTTCCGGCCGCGACACTGGGGAAATAGGAGCTCTATCATTTACTTTAACCCCTCTAGTCAATTGGCACTCTAAACATGATTCACAAAACTGTTTAGCTTCTTTTGCCATTCCCTCCCAATAAAAAGAATACCTTATTCTCTGCAACGTTTTCTTGGCTGCATGATGCCCTCCAAATACCGATGAATGCGCTAATTTTAAGATTTCTACCCTTCTTACCTTGGGTACTACTAATTGCGCTATAGTTTCGCCTAACAATTTCTCTTTATGATACAATAATCCGCTTACAATATAATAATCCTTTTTTTCCTTTTTAGCTAATTCCCAAGTTTTCTCTAATTCTTTACATTCCAACTGGGATTTCTTAAACATATCTGAGTTACTAACAATAGATTCATTATTTTCCTCCGTTTCAGTTTTTTCTGGATCCTGACTTTGTACATTTTGTGATCTCGCGTCTATTACGTAAACATTACAGCTATCGTTACTTACATCTTCCTTTTCATTCGAGTTATCAATAATAATTTCGGAACTTTTTAATTCTTCGGACTCTATCAATGGCTCCTCAAGATTGACACCTGACAACTCATTAATCACTTCGGGATGTAAAATTACTTGCTCATTAATATTATCAGTTACTGCGCAAAGTACTTCCTGATGAATAATATTAGTTTGCCCGAATTGCGGAATAGCTAGCGGTAGTTTAACTAACGGTGATTTAACAGCTTCACCAAATAACCCTTGTAAATAAATACTACCCGCTCCCTTTAATTTCTCTTCCGGTACTAAATCTTTATGAACAACACTAATCTCACATCCAGAATCAACCAATCCCTTTGCTTTTTGCCCATTAACACTAACTTCAATTTTCTCAAGTTTATTTAATTTCTCACCAATAACATTAGTTTTCTGCTCGGCCTTTGCCGATATTCTAGCCACAATAGCCCCATTAGGTAACTCTTGATTTTCTTTCACCATAATCTTATGAACACCTGCTTTCTGGTCTCGCCCTTTTTTGCCATTATTAGTTCCCTCATTACCCACTTTATTACAAAAACGTTGGTAATGACCTCTCAAACCACACTTAAAACATTTAGGCCCTAAAGCATCATTCGTCTTCTTAAACTCTGTTTTCCTATCCGGAAAAGAATTCCACTCATTACCACCATTTTGCCTCCAACTACTCCTAAATTTATTATCCTCCCTCGGTCTCATTTTTTCATTGTTTACGTACTTATCTTTACCTTTAAAGCTTTTATGCGTAACCGCATAAGACTTATGTTTAGCATCAAAATAATTATCACACTCTTTAGCAATTTTAGGAGCTTCTAACCATTTACCCTGGTGAGTTAAACTAATATATGCTGCAGTATCCTCATCTAGAGTACTCATTAGCTTATCAGTAACTATTAACTGGTTGACCTTTTCATAAGTGTCCGCACCTCTAATTTTACAATAATTTTCCCACGTAGCTATTAAACGCGATACAAATAATACATGGGTTTCGTTCGGATTTCTCCTAGCTTTCCGGAAATTTTCTAAACATGCCTTCGGGGTTGGCTCATGTTCCCTTAGGACTAACTCCTTTAATTCCTCATAATTCTCCATTTGTTCCTTAGTGGTATAAATTAACAAATTATCCGCCTTATCTCCTAACATATTTAGTAGAATTTCGGCCTGCTGGTTTTCCGGTACATCTTTAGTTTGGAATGCCCTTTCTAAACTGTTGAAAAATAAATTCCATCCCTCAGTCCCTCCTGGTACTTTGATAGATAGAGTTTTAACACTTTTGATCAATTTTTCGATGTTACTTTCATTACTAGATTCCCTAGATCCATTAGAGTTATTTCCTGAACCTTGAACTCTGAGCCTTTCCATTTCTAATTCATGTCCCATCCTCAATTTCTCCATTTCTAACTTTTCCTGTTTTTCTAACTTTTCGCGTTCTAAATTTTCGCGTTCTAATTTTTCCTGTTTTTCTTCACGCTCTAACCTTTCCTGTTTTTCTAACTTTTCGCGTTCTAATTTTTCTTGTTCGAATCGTTCTGCAACAATAGCGTCAGATAATTCCTTAATAACCCCCTCGTCATACTCATCACTGTCCATTATCTTTTTCTTAAGCTGAATTCTGGTATCATCTTCCGCGAATTCAACACCCAATTCTTCAGCTATCACCTGAAGATCAACCTTTTTTAGTTTTAATAAGAAAGCCATACCTTCACCGATTGTTATAACCACCCCACAAGAATAGTTAAACCTACCAAATTAATATTTCCGAAATTTCTAACTTAGTACAGATATTTCTCCACTTATTAAACTAATTAATACCCTTCAGATAATCAATACATTTCATTTCTAATTAACCTACTGAATACTCTAATTTTCCTCAACCATTGATATCACACAATATACTTCCAATAAAACAAAAGGTAAAAGAGTAATTCGATTTGATTACTATGCAATATAGGTCTCAATGTATACACTTAGATAACCACATACAATTTACATAATCATACTGATACGTTGAAATTGAATAGAAGTATTGATGTCAATCAAAAAATCCACATAAAGAAAAATTGTACCACATGCATATATAAATTTCTACAATTATCCTCATAAAATATTTCCGAACTCAATACTGGTTCTTACACTTAAAACAAATATACTGAAAATCTTTACTTTTATTTTTACTCACTATGACTCTCTTTTGAGCCTTTTTTTTTTCACTATGGCTCTCTTTTGGGCCTTTTTTTTCACTATGGCTCTCTTTTCAGCCTTTTTTTTTTCTCTTTTTTTTTCCTCACTAGTATTGGCCAATTAAAATTTTCATTTGCTTAGAATTTTGATAATGCAACTCTTAAAATTTAAACAGTATTGCTTCATTTAACAATTACTTTAACAATAATTTAGATTTAATGCATTAATTTAGTTCACTAATATCATTATAAATAGCATATCATTATCATCTCAAATTATTATGACCTTTCTTTAAAACAATAGCAATATGGTTACTAATTCTTTAAACCTATCTGAACACAATTATTTCATTGCACATAAATTACATAGACAATTTACTTAAATTACTATTAATTATACAACAATACAATTTGGTTCGAGATGTCAGAAGAAATGAATGATCAAAACACCTTACCTTATACTTTCTTTGCTGGATTACTTTTCTAATCACAGGTAGCTCCACGATGTAGCGGTAATATGGCACAACAGTTCAGTTTAGTTCTTTCTAATAAAGATACGCACAACACTTTAGTCCACACTAGACGATATGGCACGATACTTTATCACACACTCGACGATCCGGCACGATACTTTAGCACATACTCGACGATACGGCACAACACTTTACACACATTCGACGCTACGGCACGACACTTTACACACATTCGACGATACGGCACGACACTATAGCATACAATCGACGATCCGGTACGATGCTTTAGCACATACTCGACGATATGGCACGACCACACAAGAATTCCACTGGATACTCTGGCATTAACAGACTGCAACACGGCTCGCTGGTCACTGGTTTCAGGTGGTTCAATCCCGACGCTGCCAACAATTTGTCGGACGCTCCTCTCAATCCACAAAACATCGAAGAATGTCCTAGGTAGTTTTAGCTGCCACCACCGATATTAATGGGTGATATCGGTCACCTGCTGTGAGGATTGGGTAAACTAACACTGACGCTGTTAATGAACTGAACTAACAGTTTATTTAACATATAGATATGTACACAAGAAACAATATTTACAACTATTTACAATTACAACTCGGATATAGATGATCCGGTTCAACATTAAATTAACTACAATAAACGTTGGTTGTGTACCGTTCAACTTACACTTTCTTCCTCACACTCAACGCACGTTGGATACGCTTTATCAGAGATTACTGCAGAATCTCAATACACAAGGGTACTAGGCCTCACTTCTCGGCCTATAACACTATCCACCGGGACGCCTTGTCCCACGCTCAAAATATACACTATCCAACAGGACCACAAATCCTGAGCGACCTATCGGTCTCAACGCCAAGCGAGAACTGTCCCCAACCTCTCCGTCCAGAGTTGACCTTGTCAGAGATCTTCCTTCCCCCATGCAGGACTCCTTAGAGCTCATCCATTGGTTCAATCCCGCACTCCAACCTTGAGTCATGATATCTCCTGTTTACACATCACTCCAATAGCTAGATGACAGCTGAGGCACGCCCCGCGGCCATCACTTTCATTCATCAACGAGTGCGTCATCTGCACACCTGTGTCAACATCTGTCATTCGTTATTATAGAAAAGAAAGAAAGGTATTTCGAGCTTCACGGATACACAACCCACAATACATAAAATATTCAGATAAGGAAATGTTATTCCTTTCTGACTCAGGGCAGATGTCTTCTAGGAACCTAACAACCACTTTCAGCAAGTTGAAAATTGTTTGCGAGGTTGTTTTGGCACGTGTAAATATCTATTTTGTTTCCTTTTATTTATTTATTTTGTTTGTTTGTTAGACATGACATTCTTAACTTTGTTTCGAAACAACTAAAATTTTAAAAGTAAGGCGCTATTTTTTTCTCTATTGCAATAAACAAAGAAAATCAAAAAATCTATTAAGTTTTTCAATACTAACAACAACAACAACAACAAAAACATTTTTAGATATTTTCTATACACTACAAAGGACAATATGTTCTTGGGTTATGCCGGGCCTCTATCTTTTTTTGTATAATAATAGCGAAATTAAATTAACTCATAATTTTTATTTATTTCTTATATCACTCTTTTATTAATTATGAAGCAAAAAAAAGACAAATTTAATAAAAATTACTCATAAATTTTTATGTATTCCTTTAAGGTATCCACAAACTTTTGAGACTTCCTTTTCATTAAAAATATCGATTTTTTAATTTTGCAATAATATTAAAATCAAATCTTTTAACAGTCGAATCATGCTTAAATTGCATCTGCAACCTAATTAGAGCCAAAGTTACAAATTTTTAAAATTACAGCTATTACAGCTTTTGAATTGTGTTTAAAAGTTATATTTAGTTTTTCTCAAAATGAAGTTTTTCAAATTTTTACTACATACAAAGCATCTTAGAAAAAAAAAATAATCATGAAATGCCTTAAAATATCGTGTTCTTCTTTTATAAATGTTTATTGAGGTAGTAGACTGTACTCATGATAATACATTAATTAGTTTTATATTTACAGGGATATAAGTGACAAAATTGAAACGAATTTTACAAGTTTTTCATTACATCAATACTTTTAACTGCCGCAGTATTTAAGATAGAGATACTATTATAATGTGAATAGTCTATGTACTAGATAACGTTTCTCTCCTTATTTTGAAATTTACAAAATGCCACTAGATTGCTTTATTTTTAAATTATCATGTTTTGTAAAAATGCCATTTTTTCACACAATTTTGACTGTTTTTAACGTTATAAAAATTATTTTGCATAATTACTAAAGTATTTGCATATTTTTAAAAATTTTAACTTAAATGTCATCACAAAAATTTGCATAAATTAATAAATAAATAAATAAATAAATAAAAAACCTTCGAAAGTGTGCAGATACCTCAAACATTTGAGAGATTACAAGCTTATTACTAGAAAATAATTGAGATAGCTGAATAAAAATATTTTCTGCATATTAATTGGTCTTTGTGTACCTAATGTTATAAATTACAGCTTATTTAGAAGAGAGAGGCTCGTAATTTCTACATTTGAAAGACTACAGTTCCCGGAAAATTCACAATGAAATGTTGACTGCTTATGGAAATGATAGTCTATCATATGACCTTGTTGTTAGATGGAAAAGGGATTTTCAAACTGGTCACAGGCCCCGCATAAATGATCTAAGATCTGGAAGACCGCAATGAAGAAGTTGAAGACTTTATCCTATTAAATCGTACAATAACTATCCAAATGATCTTGAATACGACTCATCTTAATTACAGCAGTCTATTAAAAACAATTTACGAAGAATTACACATGCTAAAGGTCTCAGCACGCTGAGTTTCCAGATTGCTCCCTTCCTCACCCTCTCCCCTGCTTTTACACCTCGATTGCAGCGAGGAATCTAAGTTATTTTTTCTTAGTGAAATTTTGCCGCATCCGCCAGATTTCGCTCCAAGTTACTTTTTCATACTCCCAGAACTAAAAATTGAAGGGCGTGTTTCAGTGATTTTAAAATTTCCACCCTCGAGGGGTTTCAAGTGGGGGAAGGGGTTGAAAAGTTCCAAATTACTTTGGACCTGCCATATGACATATCATCGGAAAGCCCCCAAACCACTCTTTCATATTATGAACCTTTCTTGCCTCACCCAAATCCCCCCTCTCCGAAAGGAAGTTTTCGAATTTTTTTGAAATTGTAGTGTTTTATCATCACAGATCGGATTTTTTTTCGAGGCCCTCTGATAAATATTATTTATAACGTATGAAAATTCAAAGAGAGGAGAAGATTTATACCTGAGAGGCGTGATAGTTGGAACTCTGGGAGGCAATTTTCTACATTTGGCTTACACCCTTCATGTGATATATCCTTAAAAAGCTGTCTGGCCATTATTTCCAATTATTCACCTACATAACCTTCCCCCCTCCCCCCGACGGGAGACGCTTTTCTAAATTAGCCTTTTTCTAAATTAGAGACAACCCTGGAAAACCCTGTGACCATTCTTATTCATGTTACGCATTTCTCGTGCCCTTCTCCCCAATTTTCTCCTCTCGGGGGTGCAGTTATCGTGTTCCATCAGGTGGTTTCCTAATAATGGGAAAATTATCAAACTGATCTCAATGATAGAGAAAAATCAATAAAAAATTTTCATCCCATTTTCCTATTTTTGCCAATTTTGCCTTTATTTTATTTTATTTTATTTTATTTTTTTGGGGGGGGAGGGACTTTTACTGCTAATTATCAAAAAACTCTATTTTTTATACTTATATTTCCTTACTTTTTTTTTATAATTACTCGCGCCTTTTCAACTTTTTGCAGCCGGGGGATACCATCACATGACTATTGTGCCTCCCTTTCAGCCTATCTTCGGTATGTTGTTTTTTAATTCCATCCGTTTTTAGTTGCCATGTATTTAAATTGCCATGTAAGTTAAGCATGTAAAAACAATTATTTTGATGATTAATTGTAGTACATTTTGATTGTAGATTCTCGGAAATAACCGATAATTGTGTCGATTGTGTGTTTTACGATGACGATGGTTTTTGATTTTTAAATTTTCGAGAATCGCCCATTATTAGCCATATCCTAGCCGAAGTTTTAGGTAGAAGTGTGAAATTCAAGATAAAAATCTGAGAAACTATTAAACATTCATATCAGCGGTTTTAGAAATCCCCCCCCCCCCCCGTCCAAAAGGATTAAGAACAGGTACAAAAATTTAGGTCATTCCTAAACTCCAGACGCAGTTTTAAATAAAGACATGAATTTGAGGTTACCTAATCTATTAAAATAAAGCTTAACATGTAGTTTATCTATTTTAGAAATTCTGATCTAAGCGGGTTCAATGGAATGGTCGCACATTTAGAATATTTTACCATATCTCAGCAGCAGGTTTAGTTAGAAGCGAGAAATTCAAGATAACACACCTACTGAAAAAAAAAGTTAAATATAAGTATTTCCGTTATTTTAGAGCTATTTTGTCTATTATGCCATCGACATCAATTTTGAACAGGATAATGTAAGATTATATAATAAGACAACAATTATGAATGTTTGATTAAATATAAAGTATTTTCTTTTTTATCTTTACTAGATGTATTTCGTTTTATTCAAGATTCATTTAGAGAAACCGACCAGCGTAGCGGGCCAGGACTGCTAGTAAAATATAAATAAAATACAAATTTAAGACATGTAATCGAATATCGCGATTAAACCACTAAAATGAACCGAATGGAAAAACCTGATTGTATATCTGACGATTTTTACGATTGTTACGGATTGTTAAATCCTGATGTGAGATCAATAGAGAAATATCGCTTTTGATAAATTTCAAAACTTTATTTGAACTTATTATTACTGTTTTTCATACAAATGTAATTTTTAGCATTGCTAATGGGTATTCTAGAAAATACTATTCTAGAAAATATGTAGTATTCTAGAAAAAATGTAAAAAATCTGTTAAAATTGTCAATAAAAAAGCAGCAGATAGAAAAAAAATCATAAAGTTGATTTAAAAAAAATCTCGGATATTTTAAAGTGTCAGAATTTGAGGATGACAAGAATAAGTGTTCATGGAAAAAATATATAACTCTATGAACTAGAATATTTTCATACAATGATTTGGAAACATCAAATCTAACAAGTTGGAAATTGCACGTGAAGCGTAGCAAATGAGGTGCGTTTGTACGATAACAAAGTTTTAAATATATTCAGACTTTGCTGTTATAATAGATAATATTTTTTGGATAGAATATAGTGGTCGAAATTTTTTTTGCGTTACTGTAAATACACAGGAAGTAACTTTTATTATACATCAGCAACTTATATCGTATGCTATACTATATGCTTTCTTTTATACAGGAAATAATTTGTTGTATTCCTAAGCAACGTATATCAATCTCATAAAATGTTGAATAGTTAATTACAATTAAAACGCGCAACAAAAAATTTTTCTCCCTATACCATTATGTAATGGAATACTTCTGTGTGACCTTGTAAATCAATAACAAAAGTTTTTTGGACCACAGATTGTGCAAAATGTATATTATAACATGTACTTCACAGATGCATAACAATTTTATTGTGTTCGAATAAGTGTAACAACATTAAAATGCATTTGAAACTTCTTTCCAACATTGACCGTAATGTAACAGAATACTTTTGATTGTCCCTGTAATTGATCTACGCTTCCGATTTTCATAAAATTGAAATGACTCGACAGAAGTATATAATAATCATATATTTTAAATTTCAAACGATAAAAATGCATTTGAAACTTTTTTCCCCATTGACCGTAATGTAACGGAATACTTTTGATTGTCCCTGTAATTGATCTATTCATCCGATTTTCATAAAATTTGAAATGACTCGACAAAATTATATAATAATAATATATTTTAAATTTCAAACGATTCGGCTGGGTAGTTTTTGCGTTTTGTATGCGGACAGACGGACGGACTGAGCGACAACAATAGGTGCTACGTATTTACATAATTACGAACGCACCTAAAAATGACGTTTAACCGAATAGCATATTGCCTCCTAAAAATGATTCTTTGTTCCCCTGTGTTATTTTTGTAAGATATTGTGAAGCTAAAAGCGATTATTCATTCGATTAAAAAAGGAAGCTATAAAATTTCATTCATTTGATTTCCAAACAAGAGGTAACATTTTAGTCTTAATGATCTATACACAACAAAAACACAATCTAATGAACCGCTCAGATGAAGTAAGGAAAATACGTATTAAATCTGATCTTCTACTAAATCAGTTTTCATGAAACAAACTTTCTATTTCAGAAATTAATTGCATATAAGCAGTAGGGGCTGTATATACGTAACGTTATCATTTTAGGGAGCGTAGAGGGAGCTGGCACATAATATCGTTAGATATCTCTGTGATAGGGGATTTGTTGATCCAATCAAAATTTCCTCTTTTTATTTGGTCTTTACATCAAAATAGTATGTCACCTTTTTATTTAAATCTGTTATTTGTTCTTATGAAAATACAACTTTATTATTAAAATCATTAAATGATTATAAAATTGTTTAATTACAAAATGTGGAATTCCCTAACTTTGGCCTTTCTATTTCTTGTGTCATACGTTATATCTGTACATATAACCTATTGTTCGAGAAAGCACAAGCGAAGTTTGTTTGAATTGATACTAACGTTTACTTGTAAATAAAAGAGAATTACTTTTGCTCATCTGTTTTGTTGATATGAAGTTCTTCTTCCCCGTACGGTGTGTGTGGGGAGAGGGGGGGGGGGGCAAGTGCAAGAATACACTATTACTGTTGAATGCATTACGCAACAAAAAGCTGTCATTAAAAATCTTTCAATAATAACTATTTTTTTAAGTATTGTTTGATATAAATTTATTTCATATATAAAGTGATATTTTATTGGTGATATATGTAATATTTCATACATAAAGTGATACTTTATGTCAAATATTATTATTTTTCTTGGCTCTCTAATTATCCTCCTTATAAAATAGACATTGATAAATCTGAAATCAAACACAATCTTTATAATCCTTGAATTTCCAGAAAAATCAGCAAATATATCTTTAAATATCCGACAATTTTTTTAAAAATTGAAAGTGTCCGGACATTAATGGCCATATAATGCATTTGGACTAGTTATAATAAATTTAAATATTTAAAATAAAATCAGAATCAGTCAGAATCTAATAGATAAATTATTTTTAAAACCAAAATAAAGTTATCACCTTTTTTTTCTTATTATTCTTTCTTTTCTTTTTTAATGTAGAAAAGCGTTCACAGGAGTATAATATAGCAGAAAGATTGATTAAAATCTTTCCGCAACCTGTAAAGTCGTTTTAGCCGCCATTATACTACCAGAACAGCGAAACAAGATGTAAAGTCAAATTCCGCACATTAAATTTATCAAGATTTAAAATATTCGATTGAAATAATTCTCTATATATTTGAAGCAAAATTGTTAAACACTATATTTCAGGATTAAAAAATATTTATATAAAAAATACCTTAATTTTAAATTAATATTTTTCTCTAATAAAAACCATTATTTGTTCAGTATATTTTGAAACTTTTGTGAAAATTACTTTTATATATGCACAGTACATATGCTTTTAAAAATATATTCCATTTTAAAACTTAATTTTTTAGAAAGATATTACTAATTATTTAAATTATTTTACTATTAACCTGCTTCAGTTAATAAATTTCAAAATTTCCAATTATGAAAATGTAATCAATAAATTGAATTAAAAGCAATATTAACTCTTTCGGGACGGGTATACTATTAATAGTACATGTCTTTTTAGGTAGATTTCGTAAGAAATACTACCTATTGCAATCGCACCAGTTTATCTATCTATCTATCTATCTATCTATATACATATATATCTCACTTTTTTATGGACACGATAATTTCTATAATTCTTAACCAATCTCCACCAAACTAGTACATAAAATCAATGGTGATAAAATCTTGGCTGAGTTCGTTAATGGGCGAAATCGGACCAAGGGGGTCGGAATAGGGGGCGTTTTTGTGAAAACCGAAAAAACGCCATAACTTCTGAATTAAAGTAGATATCGAATCGGTTTAAAGTTTTTATTACTTCTTAAAAATGGGCCAAAAGTATATACATGACAGATTTTTGATAAATTTAGAAGTGGGCTCAAAGGGCGAAAAAAACAGGGATTTTGAGAGAAAAAAATTCATAATTTCGTCAATTTTCAAGATATCAAGTCCAATTAAATTTTTTATAAATGTTCTTAAAATTATCTAAAACTTTTGCATTTACAAGTTTTTGATAGGACCAACTTTTACCAATGAAAAAAATTAAAAACGAAAAGAAAAAGGGCGCTGAAAAAAGAGAAAAATCCATAACTCCGTCAATTTTTAAGATATCAAATCTGATTAAATTTATTTTACATCTTCTCAAAAATATCTACAACTTTTATATTGACAAGTTTTTCATAGGACCAATTCGTATAGCAAAAAGAAATTAAACAAAAATAGGAGTTGGAGAAAAAACCTCAAATCCAAACGGCTTATATTCTGACTCATTTTTAAATTCATTTTTGATTTTAAACGCATCCAAATGGTAGATCCTCTTATTTAGAAACTGTATAAAGTGACGCATTGGTCAATTTTCTGATAAAGACAGAATATATTTCAAAAAGGCTTTCAAAAAGGGTATTTTGAACAGAATTTCCGAAAGTCATCGGGACTGAAAATTGAAGGAAGTATTCAAATAAGAAATTGCGTTTTTTTCTGACTCGTTTTTAAATCCATTTTTGTTCTCAAACGCATCCAATTTACAGATCCTCTTATTTAGGAACTATATAATGTGGTGCATTGGTCAGTTTTTTGACAAAGACGGAATACATTTCAAAAAAGGCTACCAAAAAGGGTATTTTGAACAGAATTTTCAGAAATCATCGTGGCTGAAAATTTAAGGAAGTGTTCAAATAAGAAATTGCGTTTTTTTCTGACTCGTTTTTAAATTCATTTTTGCTCTCAAAAGCATCCAATTTACAGATCCTCTTATTTAGGAACTATATAATGTGATGCATTGATCGGTTTTTTGATAAAGACAGAATATATTTTGAAAAAGGTTACCAAAAAGGGTATTTTGAACAGAATTTCCCGAAGTCTTCGAGATTTGACATAGCAAATTGCGTTTTTTATGGCTCGTTTTAAAATCCATTTTCGCTCTCAAATGCATCCAATTTACAGATCCTCTTATTTAGAAACTATATACTGTGACGCATTGGCCAGTTTTTTGATAAAGATAGAATATATTTTTTTAAATGCTGTCAAAGTGAGTATTTCGCACAAAATTTTCCGAAGCAATCATGATTAAAGTATTAAGGATGTATTCAAACAACAAATCGGTTATTTTATGACTCACTTTTAAATTCAATAGTTTTCTCAAATGCTTTCAACTGACAATTTTTTGTTATTTAGGAACTGTATAATGTACTGTTTTGGTCGATTTTTTAATAAATTTAGAATCTATTTCAAAATATGTTGTCATAATAGGCATTTAAACTGAATTTTTCTTAAGATGATTCTGATAAAACCAGTTTTTGCAGAAAAATGAACTTAAAAATTTTTCATAAACGGCCAAATGAAGTTATTAAACTGGGTTTATCTCTAATTATATATATATTTTTTTTTGTTGAAATGAGCACTCTTCGAAATCTACCTCCGCCTATAGGCCCATCCGACAGGGATTTTTTTATCAAGTATTATTTTGTCATAACACTTACTTAGTTACTTTCTTCACATAATCACATAGGAATGATAGTATATGGCTATGTTTTTCTTTTTATGACTTTCTTTATGTTTTGACATTAAATAATACCAATTATAGTATAACTTTGTTTAATTCTTTTTCCACCGTTGACGATTCCTTTATTTTATTTGTATATTTCACTTTTAAATTTGAAATATAGGTTACTTTTCTAAACGAATCATGCATGATAAAACCCCAAAAACATTTGATTGTTGTAACATCTATTAAACCCTGTTATAATACGATATTTTCCAAACGTCTCCAAAAACTCTTCCTTAATCTATCATCTTCTATATATACCGGGTGTCCCAAAAATGACTGATGGGTTTTAAAATTCAATAACTTGCAAACGGTGACAGCTATTTAAAATTTTTTTACAGGAGGGTTATGTATAATGTCAGGAGTTTTTTTTACCGTAATTTTTTTTATGTTAGTTCGAATTTCAAACAATAGGTGGCGCTGACGACGATTGAAGGCTAGGTAGACGCTTCACTCAGCACTGATCACATGGCCTTCAATCGCCGTCAGCGCCACCTATTGTTTGAAATTCGAATTAAAATAAAAAATTACGGTAAAAAAACTTCTGACATTATACACAACCCTCCTGCAAATTTTTTTTAAATAGCTGTCACTGTTTGCAAGTTATTGAATTTTAAAATCCATCAGTCATTTTTGGGACACCCGGTATATTATGCTAACGTATGCGGCACAAAAATCATGATTATTTGTTAATTGTTCAATGGCAACATATGAATAAAACGCAAATCATCAGTTATTGTGTAAAAGTAATTTAAAAGGATTTAGACCAAGGTAAATCTGATTTATTTACATTTTTCTCTTTTGCTGCAATTATGGAGTTTTAAAATATTATTATTTTTAGTTTTTTTGTTACTTAAGAAAAAAAATACAAGTCATGAATTTTAAACGTTTCAGTTTAAAATTAAAGCTATGCATTATAAATGAAATGAGTGTGTACTAGCCGATATTGCACTATTTTTATTTACAGCATATCAAGTAATTAATTAAAATCATTCTATTTTATATAATGTCAAAAATTAATTAAAATCATTTCACTACATTAAGTTATTTATAAAATAAAATAAAAACTTTTCTACCAAAAATTAAACCGACTTCAAAAGCTACTGCAAAGTGAAAAATAATTTTTTTACAGAATAGTATTAAGAAATTAAATTAAGAGCGTAGTATTTATCATGCGTATTATTATATTTATGTAGATTAATTTGATTTTTTGAAGTCTGTGCCAGCCAAGCCAAGTTACATGTAATCTTCCAATAGACACGCATCCAAGTATCTACGAGTTTTTTTACTATTAATATTTAGTTAAAAATTTAACTTTATTCTTTTACGATTTGCATTGGATAGTTAATTTTAATTTTGAACTTGGCTTGGCTGGCACCGACTTCAAAAAATCAAGTTAATCTACATAAATATAATAATACGCATGATAAATACTACGCTCTTAATTTAATTTCTTAATACTATTCTGTAAAAAAATTATTTTTCACTTTGCAGTAGCTTTTGAAGTCGGTTCAATTTTTGGTAGAAAAGTTTATTTTTCTCTTTTTAGTTAAAAGCTAATGATTTTTTGAAGTCAGTAAATAAAAATTATAATACGGGAAAAATCGCTGTAAATCATACACGTATGTCAGGAGTGGGGTTCGAACACACGATCTCTTTCAAGAAGCAGAAATCAAATCTGCTGTCTTACACCACTCAGCTACCTAACTGCATTCCATTCGGCGAGCTTAGTCATCGTCCATGTTACTTTTAGTTTGCGAGAAATCACTAATTTTATTAGTTTTTACTTAATTACTAAAAAAGTCCTGAACCAATTTCAATGAAATGGAAGAAGTACCAATGGAAGAGTAGCCTCTTTCATTTAACACAAAAACAAATTAATCGGTTGGATAGTTTCGGAGTAATCGGTGAACATACATAGGAAAAAAATACATTCGTGCCGAATTGATAACATCCTCTCCTTTTCTGAAGTCACTTAAAAAAATATATTTTTGTATGTAAATTTTTTTTTTGTATACTATACACATACGTCAAGAGTTAGGTTCGAACCGACACTCTCTTTCAAAACCAGAGATTAAATCTGGTGCCTTAGACCGCTCGGCTGTCCGGGCTTCTTTCGGGTCTGAGAACTTATTCAATGTGATGTTACTTTTCGCAAGTCTATTCTCTTTTTGAGTACTCTTTCACTGATAAAGTATTGAGTTAATAAAAAATCTCTGATACTCTTTGGTAACGGTTAAATACAAAATATTCCTAATAGCATAATTAGTATTTAACTTGTTAAATATATATTTAAAAATTATAATACGGAAAAGATTATTGTATACACGCACGCCAGGAGTGGGATTCGAACCCACGCTGCCTTTCGAAAACCAGATCTTAAATCAAGCGCCTTAGACCGCTCGGCCATCCTGGCATCGGAAAATTTATTCAACATCCGTATTACTACTGATTTGCGAGAAATCACTAATTTTATTAGTGAAGCTTAATTTTTTAACTATTTTTATATTTTTAACTATTTTGCCTAATTACTAAAAAAGTACTGAAACAATTTCTATGAAACGGAAGTGGTACCAATTCGAGAGCAAGCTCTCTCATTTAGCACCAAAATCAAGTTAATTGGTTGGGTAGTTTCGGAGTAATCGGTGAACATACATAAAAAAAAAAAAAAAAAAAAAAAAAAAAAAAACATACGCGTTGAATTGATAACCTCCTCTCCTTTTTGGAAGTCGGTTGATAAATAGAACGCTTTCTGCATATTAACAACAAACACAAAAATTTACCCTTTTCAATAACAAAAATATCGTTTGGTTTTTCGCTGCCAAAACAATAAAATAAATTTTGACAAGTTCATGGAGGCTACAAGTGAAAGGGTTATATTTTAAATGAAATTAATGAAATACAAAAAAATGCCAAGGGAAGATTGTTTGGCGAATTGTCACATGTGCCCGGTCAATATAAAAATACCGAGTTTTTAAATTTTTTAGCAGAATCTTCTGATTTGGCACACAATTGAGCAGGTAAAATTAAATTATGAATAAATGTCATGTCTTCAGAGATTTTGTTTGTTTATTTCATGGCATCTACACCCGCGCACTGTAACTCTAACTCAATGTAAATATTAAGCAAAAGTTTTGTTTTTGTATTTTGGCAATTTCGGTTTTTTTTAGTTAAAATTTTTTGAGAATTCTTGTTTGTGTGAAAATAAATGTGTTTTTGATTTTTTAAACGACTGGATGTTTTTCGTTTTGCAGACTCCAGAATTTTTTTAATGTTATGATTTCTTAAATCTATTTTAAGCCTTATTCAATTACTGGTGATCCAGATACGCTGCTAGCGTAATAGAGTTATCGTTGCATAAAAGATAACGCAATATATTTTTTGGTACCCTCGGCGGGACCGGTGATTGTAATAATGGCTAATATTGAAGATCTTAAGAAATTGAGAAAAGGTGAAAGAGCCGCTTTTACGAAAGCTTATAATAAAGTAGAAGATCTGATAGCCTTAGAAAGTGTTGATATTTGCGAACTGGAAGCAGAACTGAATGTTTTCAATGGGAAAGCTGATCGTTTAGAAAAAACACATTCAAATATTCTTGAACTTCTGCCCGATAAAGAATTTGATGCAGAATTTGAAGTTGTAGAAGATTTTCGGGATAAAGCTATACGAATTCAAACGAAAGCAAGAAGAATAATCAACGGTCAACAAAACGTGAGTAGTGTTTTAAATTCAACTAATGATGACTCTGTTGTAATTAATACTGTCGAAAATATTACTGTTGATAAAAGTAGGTTTAAATTGCCTAAATTAGAATTACGAAAATTTGATGGTGATATTAAAGAATGGCTTTATTTTTGGAGCCAATTTGAAAAAATTCATGTTGATTCTAGTATTGAAGATTCACATAAATTTCAATATTTGTTACAGTCTACAGTTGAAGGGTCTCGTGCTAGAGAAGTGATTGAAAGCTTTCCTCCAATTGGCGAGAACTATCCAAAAGCAATTGACTGTTTGAAAAGTCGGTTTGGTCGCCACGATTTACAAGTAGAGGTTTATGTCAGAGAATTATTGAAATTAGTTTTAAAAAATGCCAATTCAAATTTTTCCTCGAATAATTTGTGTGCATTGTATGATAATCTAGAAACCCAAATTCGTGCACTTGAAACGCTTGATGTTACAACTGCCGAATGTGCATGTTTACTTTATCCTTTAGTTGAGTCTTGCATGCCAGAGGATTTGCTTAGAGCTTTTCAGCGAGGTTTGAATTATGATTCTGGCGATGATTCCAAAAAGAGATTAGATGCTTTATTAAAATTTTTGAAAACTGAAGTTGAATCAGAAGAGCGGATTAATTTAGCTATGACAGGTTTCGGTTTGACGGATGCAACGTCATATAAAAGTGGAAGCAAATTAAAGAAAGACAAAATATTTACTTCGGCTAGTTTGTTGAGCTCTTCAGATGGTGCAGAGAAACTTTGCGTTTTCTGCAGCGGAAAACATGAACCGACTAATTGCTTTAAGGCTCAAAAAATGTCTTATAATGAAAAATTAAAGATTTTAAAAGATAAAGGTTATTGTTTCAAATGTTTAAAAGTCGGACATAGGGTAGGAAAATGTAGGTGCTTTGTGAAATGCATGATCTGCAATAAGAAGCATTATGCAGTTATGTGCACCGAGTCAAATAAAAAAGTAAATAAACCTGCATCAAATAATGCGGAAAAAGAGGTTAAAGAGCAGGATAAATCACTAAATTTGGCGAGTATTTCGAAAGCGCCACAAGTTTTGCTGCAGACTTTGAAAGTTAAAATAAAAGGTAAAAATTATAATTTAATCGTAAGAGCTATGTATGATTCGGGATCGCAAAAGTCTTATATTAGAAAAGAAATAATATCCGCTTTAGGATTAGCACCTTTACGACAGCAACATTTGTCGCATGCACTTTTTGGAGGAGAAAAGATCAACGAGAAGTTTCATAACGTATACAAAATTGAACTAGGAAACTTAGATGGAAGTTTTAATTGTAATTTTGACGTAGTTGATCAGGATATTATTTGCAATGATGTTCCTTCTGTTTCGCACGGACCGTGGATTGAAGAATTGCAATCTATGAATATACAAATGTTTGACATCGAAAATAATTCTGGGCCAATTGATATTCTTGTTGGAGCAAATGTTGCTGGTAGACTGTTTACTGGAAAGAGAAGAGTTCTATCCAGTGGATTAGTAGCCATGGAAACCTATCTAGGATGGACTCTCATAGGGAAAACTGAATTGCGTTCTAAAAAAGAAGATACAGCTATGATGGTAATTTCGATGTTTGTACGAGAAGCTACTATTTCCGATTTTTTTAGTTTAGAGGTTTTAGGGATAAGTGATCCAGTTGAAATGAAAAACAAAAGGGAAAAAGAAAATCTTACTAAATTGCATTTCGAAGAAACTGTTCGAATCAATACAGATGGGAGATACGAAGTTTCACTACCTTGGAAAGAGAATCATTTGCCTTTACCGAGTAATAAAGAGATTGCTATGAAACGATTAGAATCATCGACGAAAAAATTGCTTCAAGAAAACTTGTTTACAGCTTATGATGATGTGTTCAAAGAATGGAAATCGTTAGGTATAATTGAAGATGATCCAGTTGACTCTCCATTTTCCCTGCAAGAACACTATTTGCCACACAGACCTGTTGTAAAACAACATGGAACAACTAAAGTACGCCCAGTTTTTGATGCCTCTGCCAGACTTAGAGATTCTCCATCGCTCAACCAGTGTTTAGAGTCCGGACCAAATTTATTGGAACTAATCCCTAATCTTCTTCTCAGGTTTAGAGAACATAAATATGGCATAGTTGCCGATATAGAGAAAGCTTTTTTACAAATAAGTGTGCAACCGGAAGATAGGAATTTTCTAAAATTTTTTTGGTGGAATGGAAAAGAAAATGTAGTTCCAAAGATAATGCGGCATACACGTGTGGTGTTTGGTGTGAAAAGCAACCCTTTTCTCTTAGAAGCTGTGCTTGAACATCATTTGAAAAAATATCGAAATAATTTGAAATATAGTCAGAGAACAGTTGACATACTTCTGCGAAGTTTTTACGTAGATGATTTAATTACAAGTTTGGACAATGAAGCAGAAATATTACCTTTCATCGAGGAGAGTCATCACATCTTGGCTGAAGGAAAATTCAACTTGCGAGGATGGAAGTACACAGGAGATGATGACCCAGAACACGTTACTTCGGTTCTAGGATTAATTTGGAATCGTAAAGAAGATGAACTGAAAATTAATTTGGATTGGATGAAAACATACAAACTCGAAATTGTATCCAAGAGAGTGATTCTTTCCATTACACATAGGGTTTTTGATCCTATTGGATTCTTATGTCCTTTTCTGTTAATTCCCAAATTAATGTTACAGAAGATGTGGAGAGACAACATCCCGTGCGATAGGGAAGTTGAAGATAATTTGAAACGTGAATTTCTAAAATGGTTTGAAGATTTAAGTTCCTTAAAAAATTTGTCTGTAAGCCGCTGTTTTTCTCCTGTTATAAGTGATCAACATAATCTAAGTATTCATACATTTTGTGATGCCAGCCAATTTGCATACGCAGCAGCTGTTTTCGTTCGCATAGAATATTCTGGTGTTGTTCATATAAATCTTTTGGCTGCCAAATCGAGAGTTGCTCCAGTAAAATCCATCACTATTCCTCGTCTTGAGTTGCTGGCTGGAACGGTGGGAGCTCGACTGTGCAGATCTGTACTCAGTGCATTCCAGTGGGACAATGTGAAGCAACACTACTGGACTGATTCCACTACAGTATTAAGTTGGATTCAGCGAGAAGAAATTTGGTCAGTATTTGTAAATAATAGAGTTCGAGAGATAAGAGAACTGACTGATCCAACTTCGTGGAAGCATCTTCCAGGAGTACATAATCCTTCTGACCTACCTTCAAGAGGGTGTTCTGCTCACCAACTTTTATGCAGTAGATGGTGGGAGGGGCCCAAATGGCTTCTACAAACTGAAGAAAACTGGCCAGTTACCAAACCTGTTTTTGACGAGCCATCTATTCTGAAAGAAAAAAGAAAAACAAATCCAACTTCTAAGAATCTTCCAGTTGTGTGTTCTTTAAATCAATGTGAAAATAAAAGTAGTAGTAAAAACTATAACGAAGATTCAGGTTGGTACTACTATTATTTTTCAAGCTATGATCGAATGCTACGAATGACAGCTTGGATGAATAGATTCATTTTCAACTGTAGGAATTCCGCTTCTCGAATCACGGGTGAATTATCTTATGCGGAACTAAAAGAAGCAGAAATAAAGATTGTACAGATGATACAAGAGGAATATTTTAGTCATGAAGTCAACAGAAAGAGAATTAATTCTTTAACAACATACAAAGACGAAAAGGGAATACTTAGAGTGAAGACAAAATTAACGTATAGGAAGGATTCAGAAGATTTCAAGAACCCTATCATTTTGCCATCCCATCATCCAGTCGTTGAGAGGCTAATAATGATTGAACACAAAAAGAATTCCCATGCAGGATTACAAATGATTTTAAATATTCTACGTGAACATTATTGGATTCTGAATGCGAGAAAAACTGTTCGAGCAGTATTATCAAAATGTGTTATTTGCTTAAGACACGCCAAAAGAAATGTGACTACCCCCTCTGCATCACTTCCAGAAAACAGAATAAAAGATGCTGCAGTTTTTGAAATAATCGGTTTTGACTTAGCTGGACCGCTGTATTTAAAGGAGGGGAGTAAAGCTTGGATTTGCATATTTACCTGTGCGGTTTTCAGAGCTGTGCACCTTGAACTTCTGTCATCATTAACTACTGAAGCTTTTCTTCAAAGTTTTCGTAGATTCATCTCAAGAAGAGGAAGGCCATCAGTTGTGTATTGTGATAATGGAAGCAATTTTGCCGGTGCATCAAATTATTTGAAAACCGTGAATTGGGCTGAGATTGCACAATTTAGTAGTATACGAAGAATACAATGGCTTTTCAACCCTCCCACTGCCTCCTGGTGGGGCGGTTTCTGAGAAAGATTAGTTGGAGTAATGAAACAGATCCTAAGAAGAGTTCTCGGAAAGGCTTTTTTATCTTATGAAGAAATGGTCACCGTTTTATGTGATGCAGAGTCTGTTATAAATTCTCGACCGCTTAGTCATATATCAGAAACGGATTCTGAACTGATACCTTTATCACCTAACTCATTTTTGCAAGATTTCAGGCAAATTGGTGTTCCGGATTTAGATCAAGTGGATGAAGTTGTTCTCAACAAAAGAATACAATATCGTCAACAGTTGATAACTGACATTCGGAAAAGATTTAGATCGGAATATTTGGGACTTTTAATTCAAAGAAATGAAAACAAGAAACAAGAAAGAGATATTAAGCTAGGAGAAGTTGTGTTGATTGGAAGTGATAATGTAAAATGTAATGACTGGCCTTTAGGTGTTGTTATTAAATTATTACCTGGAAAGGATGGTATTAACAGATTAGTGCGTTTGAGAACAGCAAAAGGAGAACTTCTACGACCAGTCCAAAGAATCTTCCCACTTGAAATTTCCAATGAAACTTTCAGAGATGATGTTTTAAAAACTAAAAGTGGGAGAATTGTTAAAAAACCACAAAAGCTGGACTTGTAAACAAATTTATTCAGAACTTTAAATGTGACTTTCAGTATATATATCTTATATATTTTTCGTGTTAGTGAGTATATTAGAAATGTCTATTGTGTATGTGTTATTCTTTGAAATTTTTAAATGTTTGGTAAGTTAAGTTGTCTTTCAACAACTTAAGGTGGGAGGATGTCATGTCTTCAGAGATTTTGTTTGTTTATTTCATGGCATCTACACCCGCGCACTGTAACTCTAACTCAATGTAAATATTAAGCAAAAGTTTTGTTTTTGTATTTTGGCAATTTCGGTTTTTTTTAGTTAAAATTTTTTGAGAATTCTTGTTTGTGTGAAAATAAATGTGTTTTTGATTTTTTAAACGACTGGATGTTTTTCGTTTTGCAGACTCCAGAATTTTTTTAATGTTATGATTTCTTAAATCTATTTTAAGCCTTATTCAATTACTGGTGATCCAGATACGCTGCTAGCGTAATAGAGTTATCGTTGCATAAAAGATAACGCAATATAAACGTATTATGATGCAATGTTTAGTATAATTTAAAGGAGACAAAAATTAGTCGCCAAGGGCGGCTAGTATAAATATAAATTGAATAGCATAGAAAATAAGTACATTCGTTAGATTTCAGACAATGAGATAATGATTAAACTTGAGCAAATTTATATGGCTTGCTACGATCATTATTAAATTAAAATACTTTTGTTCTCAAACTGGAAAAATTTCGGAACCTAAAGGGTTAAATAAATTCCTCACTTTTATTCCTTTTTTAATCAGTATTTTAGAATAGCGCAAGGAAAGTCAATTTTCTTGAAAATTATTCAGACATTATCATACATTTATTTGAATTCTTGAAAGATTAGAAATGCAATGACATACAGTATAATTAGGTGATCAAATCTCAAGTATATTGTAAATTAAAAGCTTTCAAAACATTGTGAATTTTAAAACATAGTATTTTTTTAAGCAATATATTTGTGAACTTTTTAAAGTTTAATAAAAGTTTTAAATACAAGATTCTGTGGTAGAATCTCTAAACGTGAGCTAATCCTACAAAATTCAAATAGTTATCCTTAATACATATTTTTGTCTCGCATGCGATATCAGATGCCACTTAAACTTATTTTCTTACATTAGACAGACTTGACTACAGTTTAATAAAGAAATTAAATTAAAAAATATATAAAAACCATTTAATTAAAAATAAAAATATATACAAAATTAGATGTTTTGCTGTGCAACGCACAACTTTATCAGTACACATATCAGCCACAACAGAATATCGAAACATGTCCTGGACGCAGTCAAAGTCAAAGTTAAAGTTACTCTTTCAAAAACACAAAATATTCCATAGGGATCTCACCAGATTTGTTGAGCGTGTAAGGGTATATAATCTAATAAACCAATATTCCATGAACAATCTGTAATGATAAGTGTTACATTTAATTTTCAAAATGGATAAATTTTTGAAGGCTGGGATGTGATCCGTTTTAAAGGCATGTTCTGCTAATTTAGAGTTTAATTTAATTTTTTTTATTTAATTTCTTTGTTAAATTATAGTCAAGTATTTCTAATTTATGAAAATTAGTTTAAAAATTTTAATTCCGACATTAAAATGTATGTGTATCTTCAGATGTCATTTGTTTCAAAATCGCTAGAGTAAAATTTTACAAACAAATCAGAACATCAACGAATCTAAAATTCAAAATAACATCTAATCCGTGTTTTTCTTTGTCTTAACGTTTAAGGAAAAAAAGTACAGGCGATGCCCTTGAAAACATACAAATGCTTCAAAATGTCAAAGTTTAAAAGTGCGAATAATAACAATATCACATACTTTAAATGTTCACTAATCTTTCATATTGATTAATGTTGATGTACGTGTGGAACAACTTTTTTTAACCTCTTCAAACCAGATGTATCCTACAGGATACATATCTTTACTATCCCCCCCCCCCCCACACACACACACACACATATATATTACAAAGACCAAACGTATCTGTGCGTAACGCATACGTCATTTTTGCGAAAGGCAACATTTTCCCCTGCAATTTCGGTGCTGCAATTTTCGCTATTTCAAATTTTACACTTCTAAATAAAATTTCATTTTAAATTTTTACACCGTCTTATAGAGAAAAAAATGTACTTTTAAATGCAATTTGCTTGAAATCTGTATCTCAATTTATTTTTGAGATATTAATTTTTTTTTAAATAGTTTTTAGTCTCAATTTCGTATTGTGGCAACAGAATCATCCCATTTTCTTTTCAAATTGAAAATAAATAAATAAATAAATAAATTAATTAATTAATTAAAATGCGCAACAATTTTCCATGCATTTTCTTTTTTTCAATTTTCGGTACTGCAAATTTTACACTTCTAAACATCGTATATTTTTAATTTTTACAGTGTCGTATAGAGAAAAAATGTACTTTTAAATCAATTCGTTTGACTTCAATCGGTTGAGTGCAATTCGTATATTAATTTATTTTTGAGATATTATTTATTTTTATAGTTTTTTGTACCAATTTTGTAATTGTGGCATCAGAATCACTCTTTTTTTCTCTAAAAATTGAAAAAAAAATAATGGAAATTAAAATCCGTAACACTCTTTTTTATGCAACTTCGGATTTGAAATTTTCGGCACTGAAAATGTTACACTTCTAAATAAACATCGCACATTTTAAATTTTTAAACCGTCGTATAGAGAAAAAATATATACTTTTAAATGCAATTTGTTTTAAAGCTGTATCTCAGTTTATTTTTGAGACATAATTTTTTTCTCAATTTTTCGTACCAATTTTGTAATTGTGGCATCAGAATCACTCCATTTTCTCGTAAATTTAAAAAAAAGAAAAAAAAAAAGAAAAAAAAAAGAAATTTAAATGTGCATACTCTTTTAAAAATATTGTCTTATAAAATCCAGTGAATTTTGGTTTTATTTCATTTAATAATTCGGTAATTGAGTTTTATAGTATTTTGTTAATTTTAGCTTAAAATAATATTTGTCTGAGAGTTAGACCGACCAATATAGGATGCATTTTTTACTGTAACTAATTTTGTAGATTTATTATAAATCAATGAAACAGTTCTTTCTTAAAGATTTTCTTTCGTCGAATTTCGACGGGTTTAACCTCATATACACAAAAGAGAGAAATCAATGTGAATTTAGCCTAACAGATAGCAGAACTAGACAAAACAGCGATTCTTTTCTTATAGCGCTTTTTTAGTGAGCTACGTGTTACATGAAAATGGCTTGCAGCAGAAATGTACAAAATGTACCAAAAAAAAAAAAAAAAAAAAAAAAAAAAAAAAAGGAAACAATTTAATTGTGCGTTAAGATATCATTTGCAGGGTCTATTAGTAACAAAAAATTATTAAATATATATTTATTTTATGATTTTTAATCTTTTGCTATGCAAAATAGTAAAATACAATTTAAAAAATCCTAAGAAATTGTCAAAAAATGTACTTTCTGAGTCCTCATATATCATCAAATTTTATGTACAAAAATTAATTATATATTTTTTCGCTGTTCAGTCTTTCTCAGCCATCAGTTTGTTAACATAAATCCACAACTAAAATTAAAAAAAAAAAAAAAAAAAACTACATAAATAAAGCCTGGTGTCAGAAGATTTTAAAACCAACCACTATACAGTCAGAAACTGAAAAACAAATTAAAAAAAAATTATTTTTAATAAAATAAAGAATTATCCTATTTTGGTTTCTGTTTACTTTAAGGTCATTGTGTCTATGCGATGCAATTTCCTATAGTTTTGTCGAATTTTGGATATATTTGGAATTTTACTAAACAAATATGTATTTTATAAATCAGAAAATGATTGAATATTGTGTCTTTAGATTAAAACTAACTTGTTTTCTAGAAATTGAATAATTTTTAGTAATAAAATTTAACAATATACATTTGTTTTATTTAGTACATTTTTGTGTCATTTATGATTGTTAGAATCTAAGTGCAAAGTTCCAAATATTTCCTCTAAGTCCAAAGTTCTAAATATGACAATAAATTTATGCATATCAGTTCATATTAAAATATTCATTTAGTTGCTATACATTTTTAAATACTTAATAAAAAACTAAAATACATAAAAAAGAAAAATATTGAACTACTTGATATACTAATAACTGTATTTAATTATATTTAAAAAATAAAAAATAACTTTTAGAAACATTATTTTGAATACATTTCAATTAAATAATGCATGCTTCAACATTCATATTTCATATACTTTTTACTTTGACAATGGGAAAACAAGAAATAAATAAGAAACGAATGATACAACAACTTTTACTACTTTATTTTACTTTTATTTTTATTAACTACATTATTATACGACTTTTACTTTTATTAACTCAACACAGCTTAATTAAACAAGCTTCTGCTTTAAAAATAATTTTAATACAATGTATGGAAATACAATATGAACTTATCTCAGTTAATATCCTAAAAGTCTTTCCGCATTTAAGACACTCAGTTCGAGGCTAATAAGTCTCGGTAGAAAACAATCCTGAAAAATGCGTAGAAAATTTTAGAAATCTTATTTGAAAATTTGTGGCCTCTACCCGAGCTACCACTCCAGGTAAATGAAATAGACGTTCTAGCCCTCGATGTTTATAAGATTTTTTTTCCTTCTAAATTAAAAAAAGAAAACCGGGAACTATTTCTAGGATTTTTTTAAACGGTGGTATAACATACTATAAATAGAAATTTCATATGAGAAACAAGAATCTCAATTCATTCATTCAATCAAAATACACTTCTTACTCCAAACCACATTCTTATTTTTAATAGTGTAACAATATTTTTCATAGTCTTACTTTATTACTTTCTGTTAAATGTCATTTATAACCAGGACATTATGTTGTTATTTGTTTGTTCAGTCTTTTTGAATTCAGATTTGCTCATTTGATAGCAGAAGTTTCCCAATCAATGTAAATTAAACTTTAGTCCAACTTTCTCAAAGAAATATGCTTAAAAAATGCAATGTAATGAAATAAAAATGAGAATTGGAGCCTCAATTTTTCAGTATAGTTAGGATCGTTCTTAAATTTAGCGGAAAACCACCAGTTACTTGTGCTTTTACTGTAACCATTTCTGTGCATTCGGGGTCACAATTTTAGCTACTTCTAACTACAACACTTCTAATACTTTTATTGATGTTACCCTCATTAAAAAAATTAAAGTTGTTCTGTTAAAATTTCCCCGAAAGCACTTTCATTATTGGTAAGGTTTTGAATAACGAGGAAATCCAAATTAGGTTTGAAATGTGGCACCCTGTAGTTTTGACTAGATAAGTGGTTTCTGACTTAGATTTTTTATATAAAAAAAATGTCTTATATCTATGAAGCTTGTAAGCCTAATGTATAGTCTCCCTGTATTTCCACTATCAGTTATTTGAACTACGTTTCGTAAAAAATAAAAATTGCAAGTAAATATAACAAAAACTAAAGCAAAAATAGAGTTAACTTTATGAAGCGCTTTTGAAATTCCATTTTTCTTGCCTATTATTACTTTTTTTTTTTTTTTTCGTTTATTTTCCTTTTGTCTCTCATAGCACTGTCAGGATCAGATGTCAATTAGCTCAAAATGTCGTCTTGTCGAACTTTACGATCACGTCCGAACTTTAAAGAACCTAACTCAAAATAACATCTAATCCATATTTTCCTTCTTCTTAAGGGCCATAAAAACATTAATAGGATCTCTCTTGACAAATCATAGATATTTCAAAATGTCAGAGTTTGAGAACATCTAGAATAAGCGTAGACAGAAAAATAAATGTGCCATGAACTAGAATACTTTCATACAGCGATTAGAAAACATCTAATCTAAAAGTGAGATTTAATCGAGTGACGCATTGCCTGCTAAAAATAATTCTTTGTTCTTCAGTGTTATTTTTGTAAGATATTGCGAAGCTAAAAGCGGTTATTCATTCGATTAGCTAAAGAAACTATAAAATTTCATTCATTTGATTTCCAAATAAGAGGTAATATTTTTGTCTTTAATTATCTTTGCACAATAAACCGCTCAGATGAAATAAAGAAAATGCGTGTTAAATCTGATCCTTTACTAAATCAATTTTTATGAAAGAAACTTTCTATTTCAAAAATTAATTGCATATAAGAAGTATACACATCATCTACTATTATGTGTATAAAATGAAATTGGTAATTTTGTTTCGGCTGTTTAAAACTTGAGTTTTGGTGAATAGATTTTAATAAGATTTACTTTATCAGATAATTTTTAAGGAAATGTTTTATTACATAAAATATAGTTCTACATTGCTTCGCTATACAATTATGGGTGGGAATTATATGTACCCGATTATAAAAGTTTAGCCTTTTAAAAAATATTATGCTGAATGGATTTTGATGAAACTTGCATTGTTAATTAGATAAATTTTCGGATAAATATTTAGCATATAATATATTACCCTATATTGCTCAATTATAGAATTATCTGAAAAGTGCTGCAATTAGATGCAGCCTATTACAAAAGATTAGCCTTTTAACCTTTTCCGGCACGGGCAAAATCTGCAATAAAGTGAGAAATTATCGACTGACACCGGAATTCACAAACGAATTTTTTAGATATTTTGAAATCCTTAATTTAAGCTTTTACTGCAAAAGCAAAATTTTAGTAAAATTTTACTGGTGCCATTTGCAAGTTTGAAATTAAAGTTAGGTATCCCAGACCGCGCACAGTGTGCCGGAAAGGGTTAAAAAGATTTTGAAATCACATGAAGCTACTTATTAAACATGAATCTTTTTAAAAAGATTCTAATAAAGGTATTTCAACGGAACTTGCACTATTAATTAGATAAATTACGAAGGAAGGTTTAGTATATAACATATTGTTCTGTGTTGTTTAATTATATAACTATGGGGAAGGCTCTGTAATAAAACAAACCATATTACCAAATACGAATGTTTTTAAAAGATTCTGGTGAAAGGATTTCGATAGGAATTGCTCTGTTAGAGAAGTTTTGACTGAAGAATTTAGTATATAAAATACCAGTCTAGTTATAGAATTTTAGAAAAAAGTTCTATAATCAAAGGAATCCGATTATAAGAGATTAAAATTTTTAAAAGTTACTGCTAGATAACTTTCACTGGATCCTACATTGTCTACTAAGTAATTTTTCAAGGAAGGTTTTAGTAATATAAAATATCGTTCTACATTGCTTTAATTATAGAATTACGGAGGAAAGTTCTATAAAATTAGGTCAACCTCGATTATTAAAAACCTATATTTAAAAAAAGAAATACTAGACAAATTTTGATAGGAATTATACTATAAGTTAGATGAATTTTCCAAACAAAAAATAAATATTATATCCCATTTGAACGGCACAAATTATATTCATTATGAGTACAGCTGCGGGCAAAAGCCAATATTGCAATAAAATTCTATTTATACGTTTCTTTAGAGATTTACCAAAATGAAAAACTTTAAAATAATAAATTCATTATTATGCATTAAAAGTCGTAAATGGAGAAAATTACATCATATTTAAATAACCAAATAAAAATGCAAAACAGTTTAAATTACAAAATATATTTATGCAAGATATTTATCTCTTGATAATCTTTTCAATTATTGTTGTGAATTCTATGACAAGGCAAATAATATTTCCTCTCTGAGAACAAAAATATTTTCATATAAACATTAATAAGAGAAAAAAAACCTTTGGTTAAAATTAAGTCACATTTAAAGCGATACATTTAAAATGACTTATTTAAAAGAACTTTCTTATAGCATTGTTAAAAAATACACGGATAAAGTGATGCTGTTTCTCAATTAATTTTATACAAACTCACTTTCAGAATTTAACTCTTTTTTTTTTTTTTTTTTTTTTTTTTTTTTTTTTTTTTAAGACGAAAAAATTCTATTTATACCTTTTTTTAGAGATTATCTAAAATGGAAAACTTTAAAATAATAAATTCATTATTATGCATTAAAAAGTCGTAATATTACGTCATATTTAAACTTTGGTTAAAATTAAGTCACTTTAAAGCGATACATTTAAAGTGACTTATTTAAAAAGAACTTTCTTATAGCATTGTTAAACAATAAAGGGATAAAGTGACGCTGTTTACTAAATTAATTTTATATTAACTAATTTTATGAGTTTTAACTAATTTTTTTAAAAATAAAAGACGAAAAACAACCATTGTATCTCTTTACAGCAGCTGATTTGGTCTTAAAATTCCCTAATCAGGAAAAAACGCATGGATTATTATTATTATTATTATTATTATTATTATTATTATTATTATTATTCAATCTTTTAAAAAAATATCAAATTAGCATACTTTTAAAATCTGGGGTGTCTCAACAGCGATTGGCGTGAGTAGCTCGTTGGGGATAGAGCATCTCAATGAAAGAAAAAAGAAAAAAAAAGAGAGAAAATAACAATGCGAAGAATCATGGAAATTTATCTAAGTAAATAGGAGAGAATTATTCAAATTTTCAGTAACATAAAAAGATTATTTTAAAAAAAATTAATCGGATGTGCTAATACTAAAACTTTTTTCTATCTCATACAAACTCTTTTTGCCCAAGCGTTGCTCGTCAAAGTCAGTTAAAGCTGCTTAGTCAATTTTCGAATTCTCCTCGGACTATGGACGCGTGATACATTCGTATATTTAAAATATCTCCTTAGGCTATCAATATTTTAAACTTATTTTATTCGTGCACTCTTCTTAAAAGATGTCTCTTTTTTCTTTAGTTGTCAAAATATTTTAAAAATACATAATTTTATGAGAGGGGTTAAAATCTTACTCATAGTTTGTCAATCTTTAACATATAAAATATTAAATTAGACCGATATTTTAGAAATATTTTGAGAACTAAGAAAAAACCCGTTGTTTTAAGAAGGATACAAAGAAAAATGGAATGAAGAATATTAATTTTTCCAGGAGGTATTTTAAACATACGAGTGCATTCTACGCTCATAGACTTAACATTAAGGAGAGTAATTCTAAAATTGAAGGGCTAGCAGCCTTAAAGTTTTAACAGTGTGAATTTTATCGTACGATTACAAATTATGTAGCCGTGCGAAAAAGCCACATTACATATTAACAAACCTGTTCTGCAGATATTGCATCATGTATTCGACTTTTTTTTAAAATGTTATGTACATTGCAAAAAACTTAATTTGTTTTCATCCTGGTCTGTTATTATATAAAATTTCTTAGTATGAAGCACTTATGCTCTAAGGGAAAAACCAATTTTTTTTCCTGCTGTCATAGATGTATTTTATTTATTTTATATGTAACTTTAATTTTAGCCACCCATTCTACTACTGCATTAATCATTTCAATAGGCTTCATCAATTTGAGTGCCACGATAAATTTAAATTTGTTATTTTTAGAAAGTTTGCTTTGACTTTAAGTTAATTTCACAAATATCTTGGTGCAAGGAAATAAATAACATATAATTTGCCAGTAAAAAGAGGCCATTTCACGGAAACTCTTACAAAAGGTCATCTGATATTGCAATTAATATTTTGACTGCAAACTCACAATTGATACCGAAACGCAACTGTCGCCAATGCTTTTTCGACAAATCTACCTTGACCGATTCTATTTTGAAGCATTATCCATCTAAATATATGCTCGAAGCATATGAATGGGGGCTATTGCGTGTAAAAGAGCTCAAAATTTCTTTTTCTATTTTCTGATTATTCACACAAAGTAGAACACGCATAAATATCAGGAAGTAACTTTATCCAGAATAAGTAAAATGCGGTGAAATATTTTATGTATTTCTGTTTACTAGTAAAATAAATTTTAGCTGTTTTGTTATCGCAAATAATTTCAAAATTAAAGAAAATAAAAAATTTATCAAAAAAGAAAAATCAGAAAAGACACACTACACACTCTTCCCAGAAATTAAATTATGGTTAGTTCAGAAATTTGATATATTTTTTAATTACTTTTATAAACCGCACATATACATATAGCGTAAACATCATTTGAAAGGCACGAGTATAAAACATAGTAACTAACATTTTTAATTTTTTTTTTTCTGATTTTCATGTTTTCTGTATCCTCACAAACTTTTAAAAGTACAAGGTTTATTTTTAATTCAATATATGCTATAATAATCAAGGTTTAGGTATGAATTTTAATAACGAAGATTCTTTATGTATAAATCCGTTAAAATAAAATCCGTCAGACAAAAAATGACGGACATAAATTTATGGGAGGTCCAGTTTTAACAAATTTGCTGTTTTAGAGGAAGGAATCACAATAGTTTTAGTTTTAGATAATTTATAACACGATCAATCAACCAATAAATGAATTATAAAAGATGTAAATTTTCTAAGTGTGTGAAAAAAGTCCGGAGCAGGATTCGAACCAGGGATGTATTGGCTGAAGCCACCCAATGCTATTCCAACTGAGCCATCCCCGACGAATACTGGAGGACTCATTCACCCAACTAACCTTAACGATCACACAATCTGGTCTGATAATTTGGATCAGCTCAACAGACTAAATCGAAGGTATAATTAGAAATAATATTTTAGGTATTGCCCAAATTGTTGAAAGTTGGATTCAAGTAAATCTTTAACATTAATTATTAAATTATATTAATGTATTTAATTAATATAACTATACAATTATTACTACATATGAGTTAACTCATCATCCAGTATAAAATGTATTATTGCAATTTAGCAAATGCTTCACCCCCTCAGTTTTTTTTAAATAATAATTAACCATTGCGTATTATCCTGACAACACCAACCTCCCCCGTACTCTAACATCTACCCACCCGCCATCCAATTATAAACATATATTTTTTTTTTTTTTTTTTTGTATTTTTAATTTATTATTATTATTTTTGTATTTTAATATTTTTTTTACACTTTTTTACGAGCTGTGTTAAATATTTTTAAGATCATATAATTACTAATTGTATATTAGAGAATGTATGGATTTTTTAGGAAAACCATTATTTAAATTTTACTTAAATTAGCCATTACTTAAATTAGCTTTTTAATATTTGCATTAATAAGATGAGAAGAACATAAACATTTTATTTTATATAAATGATTAAGTGAGTATATTACGATATACAGAATTATGAAGACAGGATTTAAAATTAGTAAATGTATTATCGTTGAAATTAAATTCATGGCGTTTATCATATATATCGGTTATTAATTTGTTTTCTTTTAATATAATTTTAAGATCTAAAAAGTTAATAGTATTGTTAGAAAGCAGGTTTTTCGTTAATTCTAAATTAGCTGGATAATCTACTGGAAATTGAGAAATATTGTTATTTTCAGTGGCAATTAAAATTATATCACCAATATATCGATATAAATGTATTTTATTAATAATATATTTACGTTCATAATGATATGAATATAAGTCTGATTATAAACTAGATGTACAACCACCTTGTGGTATATGTATATAGATACATATATAGACATGTCAACGTTTGAACGGAGGGTGTTTTGGGGGTACTGGGGGTCATGATCGGAGAAAATGTACCAAATTTTTCCGGAAGTGCTTTCCTCCGGACGGCTGCAATAGGTAGCTTTTTACTTTTTGTAATGACAGCAACCTAATAAAATGAGTAAAATGCATTCTTTTTTCAAACTATGCTTTTTTGCACATTACAGACGGCTCCTTAAAGCATCATTTTGACGTTTTTTAATCATAATTCAATAGCTACTTGGAAGAAAACTTTTAAAATTGAGATTCCGTATAAATCAAGACATAATAAGTATAAATCTAATATATATATTTAATATTAATTTCATTATTATATGATAATATTTTTTAAATTACAAATTTAATGCACATATGTTTGAGCTTTTAGTATTATTACCACACAAAAATTACCTCACTAGGATTTTAATTTCAGGAGATATTAATAAGAGCATGAAAATATCATTTAACATAAAAAGCTCTAAAATTTGAGTGTTTATATTTCAAAAACGTATCATCCAAAGGACTTAAAATTTCGTTTCTGGGCGTAGTTTGAACCAAAGATTTAAAATATAATGTCAAAATAAAGTGTTGTTACTGAAAATAAAAAGCTTGGTTTCGTTTTGATTTGTAGATGGTCCCCAAGAAAACTTTATAATTTTAAAGCAGACTTTATTTCCAGTTGTTTTGTATTAGTAACTTTCTTCTATTATTGTTGTTTACAGAGTTAGTAGGGGTGTTTGCTTTTTTTTCCCATGACTGTACAATTCAGTTTTTTTTTCCAGTGATTAAACTCTTCTGCTCATTTGTAATTTTGTCATTAACTTTCAAGAATAAATGTTAATCATTTAACTTTCATATGAGATTAATACCGAACATTTATTTATCAAACAAAAAATAAAAGGAAGTATAGAGATGAGACAGAAAACTATAGTGCAATGCGCGTGACTCATGGTCGGAGATTTATCCGTTATTATTTTAAGACGTCATGTGAAAGGGGATCAAGATCAAAAACCAACATAATATCGTCTGTAGGAAACCTTTGGACGACAAGAAATAAAAGATATGAATGATAATAACTGGATTAGGAAACATCAAAAACAAGATAAAGTAATTTTAGGAAAACTGAAGAAGAAATCTTTGAATCTGATTCTAAGTATGTCCTTGACATTGGCTTCAGAAGAAACGAGAAGGAAATTTTTGATGCATTTTTAAGATTTAAATTTCTTTATCAACAAGGTTTCAAATTCCTCTGCCCAGTGTTACACCTGTGGCTATGAAATAATTAATTTCCATATTGGCTCAGTCCAAACTTTTATATGTCATATAGAAAAATGGACAAGTCTGTATCTTTTAATATTCAATTGCAATAAAACCCCTGAATAGTATAAACCTCATTTAACAGATTCTTACATCGGGTCCAGTTGTTCTTATTTTTTTTTTTTTTTTTTTTTTTTTTAGCACCCGTTCGAATCTATGTCACTTCCTCCAGTTTCAGCCAATCAGATTGCTGAGCTCGGCTGAGCCAATTTGGGAATTAACGGCTCGTTATGAAATGTATTTATATTTAAAAAAATAGCCCACCGTGGCTGAGTGGTCAAGACATCACGCCGCAAATCGTTTGAGAGCATAGGTGGGCTGCAAGTTCAACTCCCGCTGACTCCGTTGCACATTCTTTGTGGAGCTCCCGATTGAATTTTTCTGGTGTTGTAAATTTCCTTGTTGCTATCTCATCTCTGTATATTACAGATGACTTATAAGCGGACACCCGATGTCAAGTACACAAGTCAGACACATGTGTTGAATAAATGAATAAATAAATATATTTTTTAAAATTTTCATGAGAAAAATAAATATTTCATTTTGATTTTTGTAGGGAAAAATAGGTCACCTGGAGATACCTAATATTTCAAGAGATGTAGTGAAAGTAAACAATAGTAATCATAGGTAGTGATATATTATAGAGTTATATAATCCTGGGAAGAAAGGTCTTTCAACGCAAATAATATTTTGAAAAAAAAAAAAAAAAAAAAAAAAAACAGTGACTTGCACTTATTTTAAACTATATATGTGTATGAAATATGATAATCAATAACTTACTTTTAAATAATTATTTCACAATTAGGTACTTTAAATGAGTAAACTCTCTTAATAAAGTATGTGGTGCCATTTACCTTTTCCTATGCAGGTCTGTATATCTGGAATGATAAAGTAAACAACAACTAATAGATTTTCGACAACACCGAGCTACAATTATTTACTATATTATTGGGGATCTACAGTCTGAAAACTAAGCTCACCAACACTAAAAAAATCTGACGATAACAGAAAAAAAATAAAACAAGAATTAAAAATACAATATTTATTAAAATGACACAGATAAAAGAAAATATTCACCATAAAAAAGTAATAAATGGATGTTTCTGACAAAATATACACCGTTATAAAAAAATACAACATAAACATAATAGAATGTAGAATGAAATGTAAAATTTCATTGGATATTAAAAATACATCAGATTTTGGACAATAATTGAAAAAACTCCGTCAGCATTTGCCCCCCCCCTCCCCCCTCAAAAAAAATAAGGGCCCTGGATGCGTGCCCCGAACGCCCTGCCGTAAATTTGGCACTGCATCTGACAAGTTATCATAAGCATCTTGCAAATTAAATTTGGTGTAATTTAGTCTTACAGATGCCGGGATAGCAATCAAGCACATTGTGAGAAATACTGCATACCAGCATCTCCGATTGTTCGTTATACACTAAAATATAACTAGCGTATATTTATGTTATGATCTATCTAAAATTTTGGGTTTTTTTTTTTTAATTCTATGCTTTAGTTCTTGAGTTATAATGCCCATAAAAGTAGTGTAACACACAAACAGACAGAAAGATATCAGTTCAAAAATAAATCAAATCATGTTTATGACATGATAAAGCGTGTAAATCCATTACCCCCTCCCTTCCCCATGAATCTCATATTTTTTTTCATGAATATAGAAAGTAAAAATAATTAAAGAAGAAAAATGTTATTAATTTTGCGTAGATTTCATTTAATTTTGCAACTGAAAATAAAATACATAGATATAATAAATACCAATATTATGAAATATTGAAATAATTTTATGTTAAATGTCTATATATTCACAATCCCAAATAGCAGAATGAAAAGAGTAAAAAAGAAAAAAAAACTTGGGCAAAAACGCAAATCATTTCTTTGATACTCTGACTTTTATGGTCGAATAAATGTTTCGATTTTCACAATGCTAAAGGTAAAATCGTACTTGTACCTCCAAGCATAAGCGCAAAAGATGAAACAGCAGAAAAGAGACTATGACCTTTCACAAAATATCGATTCCTTAAGTACTTCCTGACAGCAAGCAAATCACAGTTTAGTTAGATTTTTAATTATCATCTTTAAGTGCCTATCTGAGAAAATTCATTCCATTGTTTACTTAATACTTGTAAATGTTAAAAGAGAAATAGTCTAAAAATCATGCGTAAAAATTAATTCCTCTTTCTATATATATATACACATGTAAATAATTGTCTGGGTGTATTTTTCTCATATTAATCTACAATTTTTCATCAATTTGCTCGAAACTCGATATACATACGTTTTATGACAAGAATAAAATCATATTCATAACATTTCAAAACGTAAAAAAAAATAGTCGAAAATTTTCATGAATGTCACAATTTTTGCTTATGAAACAGGAAAAACAAATTAGTTAAGATAGAGAAGTGTTATAGATTTTGCTTTAATTTCAGTTCATATTACATCTAAAAAAAAATTACATAGATTTAATCATTATCCGTATCATGAAATTTTTGCTTGAATCTTAATTTTTTCTTTTGAATAAGTTATTGACAAAACCGACTTTAGTTTCAATTTTTTTTTTCCACGTACGAATTGTACATAGACGTAGTCAAGAGTTTAAGTTAAATTTCAAGTTAATTATAAGCTACGATTTATAAATCATTCCATACCACTTTGCCCAACCTAGTCAGGCAAAATGGCTATTTGGTAATTTTTCTTTTAAAATAAGCGTGTACATCTTAAAATAATAATAATATTAAAAAAATAAAATAGCAATTGAAACTACAATTATTATAGTTATTATTGGGATTTGTTTCCAGAACTTTACTGAATAGAAAAGTATAAAAAAAATTCATCAAACCTTGGAGAAGTCACTTTATTCTTCCTTTCCCTGTACGCAATAGACTTGTTCTAAAATATTTAAATTAATACTAAGCATAATTAAAAAATAATTTTATCTTTGAAATTTATCAGTTTTTATAAATTAAAAAAAAATTGTAATTTAACAAATTACAACGAATATTTGAAAAATTATATTTTCAAAGACTAAAATTTTAGACTAATAAATAAATTCTATATTTAAAATAATAATAATAATAATAATAATAATAATAAACATCTTTTTAATGATGATGAAAACGTGGTTTACGTAATAACAGAATCCTATATTACGTATGCCATGGATTAAAAATTAATAGTCCTTTACCAATCATATACAAATTTTAAATGAAATTTTAGTTTTATAATTTTCGGTACTGCAAATTTTTAAACTTCTAAACATCACACATTTTAAAATTTTACACCGTCGTATAGAGAAAAAAATGTACTTATAAATGCAATTTGTTTGAAATGTGTTTCTTAATTTGTTTTTAAGTTATAAATTTTTTGTAGTTTTTTTAAATACTTTTTTGTCATCGTGGCAACAAAAGTATTTCATTTCTGGACATTAAACATGAACCAAACCAATATAAAAAAACGAATAAAATAAAAAGCAGAGGTATTCCATTTCTAAACATTAAGAATGGACCAATCAGCAAACGAATAAAATGAAATATGATAAATCCGGAATTCAACCAATAAAAAGATTCAGATATACTTCAGATTTCCCAATTCTCTAGCGACGATAGTAACTATTTTCCAAATAGTTAATAAAAATATTGCAATTGTATCGGTAAAAAATTGCAGAATTTTGAGAGGAAATTTTTCCACAACACGTCTTTCAGAAAATAAAAACTGCTCACATAGGTGGAAAAAAAAAAACTTTATTTTTTTCATATGAAAAAAGAAATATATCCATTTTTCTTGATTCTCTATTTTCATGTGAAGTGGATATATTCCCAGAAATATATCCATTTTTTTCTTTTTTACTTTGTAAATTTGTATGTGCTTTCTAAGCAGGGTAAAAGCAAAGTACTTTGCGTAAAATTACAAAAAATTCTGTTATTAATAGATATGTTAGATAAATTTTATATAAAATTTTCCTTAATGGTACAAATAGGTACAAAAAAAGGTTAAAAAACAAATTATAATTAAGTAACAAGCTAAAATTCATTCATTAGATGATTTTTATTCATTAGAGAAAACTAAACGTTAAATGGCCAACAAAATAAGAACCTTCGTTCACGAAAGAACATTGACAAAAATATTTTGCTTCCATATTTGTTTTATTATTATTATTATTATTTATTTAATCTTTCGTTGCGCATCTTACACTAATAAATTTTTTCAGGGTACTTTTTATCGCCATGCTTTTAACCTGAATACTATTATATCTTTAATCTCCAAACAGCTTCCTTTCCAGTATTTTACTTGTTAAAACTATGCATACAAAGAAATTTAATAGTACGCTATACATCAACTGTCCGCGCTGATTACAAAATCCTGTGGAGAATTAAAAAATGATTATTATTTAATATATTTTTTAAAAATATCTTTTTCATAAACATAAAGTTAAGGTCTTATGCTTATGCTGTATGTAAAAAAAAAAAAAAAAAAAAAAAAAAAAAAAAAAAAGGGCTTATCTAAATTTTTAAAAGGTAATAAAATTCGAAATTTTTATTCAAATAAAATTTTTAATAAAATAAAAATCATTTGAAATCTAGAAATTTTTTTCGTATGTACTGAATTAAATTCCAATTTATTATTTAAAATATATTTAAAGTAAATTCATTTCAAAAATTCTATTCTAATCTGATTGATTTCCTAAACGTTGTAATTTACTATATCGGATGATGGTATCAAAGAATTTTTAAAATAAAATTGGTAATTTAGAGAAAAAAAAAAAAGCTGATTTTTACATAAAATAATTATTTTGGGAGAAAAAATTATATAACTATAATATTTTTGTAAAGTTTGAAGTCTTTGTTATGAAGAATTAAAATACTTTTTTTATTGTTCTTTAATCCAAACTCAGTTTAGAGAATTAAATCCGTAAATCTTCAATAAGAGTCAACTGTTAATATTGAAGAGTGGTTAATGTGCCACGGTTTTCACTTATCTATACATATAATAAAACAGTAGGACCCGGTGTGTCTGTACATTGAAGATAATTGACAAAAATGGAGTCAGGGCGATAAAAGAAAACCAATGAAACACAAAAAAGAATTTTTTGAATTTTTTGTCTGTCTGTCTGTCTGTTTGTTCGAGGTTATCTTCGTAACTACTGAATGGATTTTTATGCGGTTTTCACTAATGAAGAATGCACACTCCCGGGCAGTGTATAGGCTTTGTTTCATCAAAATCGGACAACAGACAAAAAAGTAACAAAAAGAAACAAAAGAAACTATTAGGTGCGCTGCTCACGTTTTTTAGTACATAACGTTTTTTAGTACATATAAAATCCAATAGATGTCACTGTGCGATTTTAAAACGCGCTATCGTTATGTTTTCGCCAGTCTACTTAAGTATGAGAAAGTTTCAAGCTGGCTGTCGTTCCATGTGGTTTAGTCGGTAGAACGTCAGTGCGCCATACTGATGGCCCGGGTTCGATTCCCAGCATGGAATTTTTTTTTCACTATGTTGGCATTAACGCCTATAAGCAATTAAAAGAATTTGAAATATTGTATTCAAGGCGAATTTTCTCTCTGGGAAAATTTCCTTGCATTAATATGTCAGTGTAATTTTTTTTTCGATTTAATTTTTTTTTTTCGAAACTTTGTTTTTCTTAAAAAATTACAGTAAATATTTGATATTTCCCAACGTTTTTTGAATGATCGACTTGCTTTTTTTTTTTTTTTTAATGTATGTCTGAACCTTATCTAACTACTTCTTCAAGATTTCTTTAGATAAACCGACCAGCGTAGCGGGCGAAGGCCGCTAGTTCTACAGTAAATCAATGAACAGCAGTAAAGAGCAAAGTTGTAACTTGGAACATTTCCAAAATTTTTCCTGAAGATGGCTACGCTGTAACAGTTGAAAGCGCTTGAATTTTAACATTCATTAGACAGTTTTTATGTTCTAAAAACATTTTTTATGTATTTTAGCACTTTTTTAGTAAAAGAAATCAGAAGTTTTAATTCGAATATTTTTCATATAATAGTCAAGGTGGTCATAACGTCCAAAAATACAGTTAAACTACATTTTTTATAATAACTTAGTCTTCATAACATTGAAGCATTTAAAAATAATCTTATACAAAAGAAAACTTTTTTTTACATTATTGATAATAATGAAATGAAATATGAAGAAACGTTGTAAATCCCCAGTCCTTTATTAGATATGATGCATGAATTCATCTCTTGCTAATATTAGACGTCCAACAGTGCAAATGTTTTTCATATGGAGCAGTAGTATCTTGCTTATGTTCCCCATGGAGCTTCAAAATGGCCCCATCTGAGATATTTCCGATGTTTTTCTCATTAATGCCCTAAAAGTACTGATCCCTCCAGCAAAATACCAGGGTGCCCTCTATCACCCTAATAATGTAGAACTCCCAACTGGGGAAAAATGGCTGAATTCAACTCTACTAAAAGTATTTGCAAAAAATTATTCTTTTTAGGGTTTCGTTCATCTGATAAAACCCTATCCGTCTTGTTCCATCGACTGTCTGTCTGTCCGTCAAATAGTTCATACACAAAAGCTGTATATAAGTCAGAGAATTGAAATTTTGTATACTTACAGAGCTGAGTACTTCGTGTCACACAACAAATCATAAAATTATGAAAAAGTTTATTATTTTAATTAAATCAATTTTATCAATGTCATCCGTTCATTTTTTTACGATTTAAATTTAAAAGACAACCTTTTTTCAACATATTTTCGCTTAGACATCATCATAACTTAAAAGTAAAGCGTCTAGTTAATAAACAGAAGGTTCTTAGTTCAAACTCTGGCGGTAAAACTTGAAATTCCCCTTTACTGGAATTCAATTTTCTGTCTATTTTAAAAACTATTGAGATTTATTAATGATTTAGCTTTTAAATTTCGTTTAAGCATTTTTTCCGTATTTAGAAAGTTAAAATTTTATTTACATCTCCGCTATTTTTTTTTAATTCCGGATTAATCTGTCTCTTTTTTTTTCTGGTTTTTATATGCATTGGTAGCCCCAAATTCGAATTATTTTGCCTTTTCATGGCTAAAACGAAGATAAAACTTTTCACTTTATTTGTAGTGCCAAAGTATTTGTGGGCCTAAAGATTCTAATTTTGTTCTACAAATTTCGATTATATTCCTTTTTAATCAATGTTTTTTATATTTCAGTGGGGGAATTTGTAATATATGTAATGGTTTTATATGTATATACAGGGTGTTTCTAAATTCATGGTACAAACTTTAAAGGGTGATAGTACACATCAAGACAAACAATATTAAATAGTAAACTAAGGGTCCCAAACATCTTCCGAAAGAGATAGGCACCATTAAAGTTTAGGGTCCAAAAATTCAAACGATTATAAAAAACAGAAAAATTGGTCGATTCGTTTGCGGTTTTCACTAAAACTATTCTTTATATCAGTATTGTCTTGAAAATAAATTATAAAGATAAATTTCAAAAAATGCCGATAGAGGGCGCTTTATACTTTGGAGTAACGAACAACTATTTTTTACCGTTATTTTTCGCATTTCATTAATTTTTTTAGAAGCTTAGACATAAACTTAAATTTTGAGCTCAAAATCTAAATCGTTGGGAGTGGCTAAGTAGCGCAAACTGAACTGTGGGGGAGGTTCAAATTTCAAATGATTATAAAAAATGGAAAAATTGGTCATTGATTTGCGATTTTCACTAAAATTATTCTTTATGTCAGTATTATCTTGAAAATAAATTATAAAGATAAAATTAAAAAAATGCCGATAGAGGGCGCTTTAGACTTTGGAGTAACGAACAACTATTTTTTACCGTTATTTTTTGCATCTCATAAAATTTTTTTAGAAGCTTAGACATAAACTTAAATTTTGAGATGAAAATCTGAACCGTTGGGAGTGGTTAAGTAGGGCAAACTGAACTACGTTCAATGGGGGTGGGGAGGTTCAAATTTCAAAAGATTATTAAAAAAAAAAAAAAAAAAAAAAAAAAAAAAAAAAAACGGAAAAATTGGCCAGTTTTCGCTAAAACTATTCTTTATGTCAAAATATCCTTGAAAATAAATTTTAAAGATAAATTTCAAAAATTTCCCTTAGAGGGCGCCTTAAACTTTAGAGTAACCAAAACAATTTATAACCGTTATTTTTTATATCTAATTAAATGATTGCAAAAGCTTAGACTTAAATTTTAAGCTCAAATTCTAAATCGATGGGAGGGGTTAAGAAGCACAAACTGAACCGTGTTCAGGAGTTGAAATGTTAACCTCCCCACCCCTCGAGCACAAACTGAACCGTGTTCAGGAGTTGAAATGTTAACCTCCCCACCCCTCGAGCACAAACTGAACCGTGTTCAGGAGTTGAAATGTTAACCTCCCCACCCCTCGAACATAGTTCAATTTTCCGCTACTTAATTACTCACAACGATGCAGATTTTGAGCTCAAAATTTAAGTTTGAACTTTTACAAGCATTTAATTAGATACAAAAAATAATGGTTAAAAATAGTTGTTGGTTACTCTAAAGTTTAGGGCACCCTCTAACGGAATTTTTTGAAATTTCTCTTTAAAATTTATTTTTAAGCAAATATTGACATAAAGAATAGTTTTAGCGAAAACCGACCAAATTTTCCGTTTTTTATAATCATTTGAAATTTGGACCTCCCCACCCCATTGAACACAGTTCAGTTTGCGCTACGTAACCACTCCCAACGATTTAGATTTTGAGCTCAAAATTTAAGTTTATGTCTAAGCTTCTGAAAAATTTTAATGAGATGCAAAAAACAACCGTAAAAAAATAGTTATTCGTTACTCCAAAGTCTAAAGCGCCCTCTATGGGCATTTTTTGAAATTTATCTTTATAATTTATTTTCAAGACAATACTGACATAATGAATAGTTTTAATGAAAACCGCAAACGAATCGACCAATTTTTCTGTTTTTTATAATCGTTTGAATTTTTGGACCCTAAACTTTAACGGCGCCTATCACCTTTGGGACCCTTAGTTTCCTATTTAATATTGTTTGTCTTGATGTGTACTATCACCCCTTAAATTTTGTACCATGAATTTACAAACACCCTGTATATATTGTTAACGTAGCGGATGAAGTACGTACTTGGCTTGGAGAAATTAAGTCCGTTTTTTGGCAATGGGTAATGACACTAAAGCTGGAATTTATTACTCTTTTGTTTTCTTGGGGATATCTGCGGTTGGTGGTTTGCTTGGTTTGAAGTTACTGTCTATGTTTTTCTATCCATTTTGTTAAATTATCTTGATGTTCAATTAATTAGAATAAAATATAACTTATTATGTTTGTGTTAATAATATAACATGCATGATAATTGTTATATTTATTTTTAATAGTATTTTTTCTATCCATATTACTATCTCCTAACCGTCTCATATGTTGTTGATTATAATTGTATTATAAAATGGTCAGTTTTCAACTGGTCAGATTTCAGTCAATGGTCAGATTTCAGTCAAGTTTTCAACTTTGCAAATTATGAGGTTTTCTCTTTTCAATATCAATTATAAAAGGTGGGTTTTTTACTCACATGTTTCATTCTTTGATTTAATTTGTGTACGGATCATACATGTCCTAATTTCTTGCTTTATTTCTATTCTTTGTTTACAACTAATCGGGCACTAGAAAGTTGCATTAGAGCAAGTCTCCTGATTTCTACCTCAGAAATTAATCGTATATTATTTGTGATCACATAATATTGACCTTGAAAACGAGTTACATATTATAATGAAATACAAATTCCATTTTTATTTGTTTGTTTACTACGTTTGTGCATTCCATTTGTTTACCTCTTTGGGTTTGGGTATGTTCCATTGTGTAATCCTGCATTGCGTGGTAAGTATTTAATGTACTGTACGATTCAGAATTGATCTCAATTGTGAATTGTATTCGATATAGAATAATACAGTCATTTAATCATCATTTTCAGACTTTGACATTTTTAATATTATTAAAATTTGGATTGCTATCGTTATTACATGGAGATCATTGCACATCAAATTATTAAGACAAATTAATTCTCAATGAAAAGTCATTGTCGTAGAACGCTACATCCAGAACAAGTAAAATAATAATTCCAACCTTCTATGAGATTGCAATCTCCTACATGAATGATGAATTCAGAATATCCAAAATTTTATACCAGAAAAATATACAGAGAAATATTAGTGTCAAATCTAAACAGAGTAGGTATTGTGAATATTCCAGCCGCCATATAGCTACTGCGTATACAGAGTTTTGATGTTTTGAAACATTTGAATTCTATTATTTACATGGTGATTATATGCTGGTAATTCTCACCTTTTCAGCGAATCTTGTGTTTTACTCATCTGACTGAATATATTTTCCCATAAGAGTGCGATCTCACATTTTTCATTCATATAAGGAAACGCGCTGATTAAAATTATTTTTTAATTAAAGTGAAGAAACATTTAAAATATTTTTAATTAAAGCTTGTATTTTAAATTTTTAATTTGTTCAAGGGATGCCGACTGTGCAATCAACTCTCCTTTTCTCGCTCATACATTATTGGTATGGACAAAACCATTTTGTCAATGCAGAGAACACATAATTGTATTTCAAACTCTTTGGAAATGCTCATATTTAGACTCTTTTTTTTGCATGATAAATTTTTTATTTGTAATTTAAACACATTTGAGGTTTATGTAAAAATTATAGTTTTTCAAGTTTAAACTTTCTTAAATTTAACAAAAAAAAAAAAAAAAAAAAAAAAAAAAAAAAACAAT